>CM050164.1:200238005-200690505 GCA_027410445.1 Discoglossus pictus | reverse complement strand
AATCTCTTCCTTTTGTCTATTTCCCTCTACCCCACCCCCTAAATATACAAGTCATTAATGTAGCTGTTTTACTTTGTGCCCAACAAATTTTAAAAATGTTGTGTAACCATTTTAAGGATTTAGGGGACACATGTGGTTATTAAGTGAAATGTTTGATAGCATGATTTTATACCATTCTCTCTCTCTGCTTCTAGGTTTTTATTATTTAATTTTGCAGTGCTGCTTTCCTAATGAAGCCAGAAAACATACTGAGTTTGTTTCTTTGTGTTATATATATCATACTCATGGAATATCAGGCAATATGGGCCATATTCCATTCCAAGCCTGCAACTCGATTGCAGACAGCCGAATGTCTGCGGGTGAGTTGCGGGCTCCTGTTTGTCTCTGGTTGCGATGCTATTCAATTGTTCAAGGCCAAGTTACAGGCCCCAAGCCAAAACTGTAACCATGCACTGGTTCAGAGCAGTTATAGGCGGGAACCTAATCAATTCACCAAGCCCGTAACCGCCCATTTCGAATTGGCAAATAGAAAAAGAGGCAAAACACACAGGTTACATGCAAATCAATTAGGTTCGGGGGTCCTATATGCGATCAGACTTGCAAAACTTTCAAAATAAAGAATTATGAAAACAATGCCTATACTGTTCCAGTCCATGTGGGTGGCCTGATATGTAAAAATAAATATTATTTCCTGCCAATTTGCGAGTTTGAGACTGTTGTGCAATTAATTCTAATGTCTTTCATCGCTTTCCCCCTTATTTACAGTGCAGTATTGATTTTTTATTTGCATTTACAGTGCTACAAATAGGTTTTTAACCCCTTTGTGGGTCCTCTCTAGCATTCGTTGGATTTTCTCCTTCATTTGCCATTTACAGGTGTGAATACATTTGCTGGCTTGGGGAATTGAGTAATTGAATAGCAATTTTCGATTTTAGAATTGCGAAAGTGACAGATCAAAGGCTTCAAGTTTAACAATCAACATTTTTTCAAGCTCCTAAATCAGAAGCCTACCCGAGTTCACAAAAAGACGCCAATTAAATAGCAAAATAGCTTGCGACCTCACTTCTACCGGATTTCAAAATAGCTCAATTGAATGTGGTTCATGGTGTCTAGTCTAGCTACTTGAATGTAGTGAGTAGTACTATAGGGGGCTTATTCAATTGCAAGCCCCCAGATTATGTTATACAGGCTGTATGTCTGCGGGATTGAAATTTGCTACAATTACAGAGCGATTCAATTGAATAAGCCCGCAAAAACTGTAAACCATGCAATCATAAGTAGCATTTCAGAGCGTGATCATGATCAATTAAGCAAGGCTGTAAGTACTGATTTAAAAACAGAGACCGTCATCATGACTTCAGTAAAACATGGAGTTTCAATGTCAATCAATTAGCGTTTAGGGGTCCAATATAAGATCAGACTTGCAATCCGGCAACATACATCAGCTTCTCAACCTCCAGCAAAATGACTTGTCTCTACCACTTATAAGGGGATGGGTAAACGCATTCGCTGGTAAGCAGATCTAAAGGGCTATAAAATTATCTATAAAGTGTGGCCAGCTGTTTTAGACAATTATCTTCGATAGCATGGCCCAGCTAGGGCTAATAACCTTGCAGTTACACTAAATGATTTTAACAGAACAAGATTCAAGAAACAAATGCCACTGTCTAGATACAAGCAGCAGTTATCTGACATATTCTAGTACTGACCCCTTGATGGTCTTGGATAGAAACAAGCAGTTAACTGAAGATTAATAGGCTGATGTTTGAAAGCAAGTTTAATACTGGATATTGTTTTGTTTTTTTAAATAAACCATTTTATGGAATTTGAATAAAGACAATGATAAAATAAGCTTTACAGACATATCTTGCTGTTATAATTACTGATACTGATACAGTAGCTTGGCATTGACACATTTTAATGATCTGATTATATTTTTACCTTCTTGTGTCAAATAACAATAAATGTGTAGCAAACTGTAGAAATCAAGTTCCTTCCCAGTCTGGGAGCCTTCAACAGATAGCTTCAATACCACGAATATTGTCAGGAATGATGATTAACAGAGTGACATAACGCATAGAAGACCCAGAGATTACCCCTATAATCTCTCAACTCCAGATTGTCTGCAATGCTTATTTCTGGTGGCTGACATATCTATTTATATTGGAAAACACTATTGTTATAATTCATGGCCCTCTTTCAGCCCCTAGTAATAATTAGTGAATCTTACCCTACCTTTTATTGTATTTGTCACCTCACTTCCCTCTGCCTAAGGCTCCCCAGCTTTAATGGCTGGCTGTGTGAACTCTTTATATCTGTTGAAATGACACTTGCTGACATGTGACACTACATGGTATAGCTCACAGCAGCTTCATTGAGGTACACAAACCCTTTCACCACAACAAGGCTATCACTCAGTTCCTTTTCTTACACACACTTTCTTGTTGTCTCTCTCACACAAATACACGCACTCTTTCTTGTTGGTCTTTCGCTGTCTCTCCCTCTGTCAGATTCCCTCACTGTCAGCTGTCAGGCTGCCTCTCGCCTCAGTTTATACAGGACAGCGACTCTATCTATCTGTCAGCTGTCAGTTTCCCTTTGTCAGAGCTGCTTTTCACCTCTATCAAGATATTTCTATTAACAGCTCAACCAGCTGTCAGTCTTTTACTTCACAGTCTTCCTTAGAGACATTTTCTGCATGTTTAAAAAGACAGTGACACAGCCAAACCCTTGTAAAAAAAAGCTATATTTTCTTGTATTACTGCATTATTAAAATAAAGGATAACTGTATTTTCTCTTGATTTAGACTTCTCATTTCCCACTATGGGTGCAACCATTTTACTATTAACAGACTTCCCTTGATAGCAAGACCTCTATCTTGCTATTGCTGTGTCTGCAAATGAATATGCAAATGGCTCCACACACACTTTATCCTTTGTATTCCCCATGGTTGTGTAATACTACCAATGAAAACACACTCACTAGTGACATTTCATCATTAAGTGAAATACAACTAAGAGTGAATGTAGTGGCGGAGCTAATGAATGGAGGGCCTCTGTGCAAAATAAACTTGACCCCCTTTGCAACATCTCTCTACTTCTTGGGGTTGTTTAAAAAAGCCAAAATTATATGTAGATGATCAGATCATCTTTCTATAAGATAATTATCAGACATCCTCATGTAATAAAATAATATTGTGGGCCCTGGTATTTTGCACGTGCTGCACCAGCTATATCTCTGCCACTGGGTGAATGTGTATCTTCTCTGGAGCTCTTGTTATCAAGAAAGGTCTGTTAATAGCAAAATGGCTATGATCATAGTATGAAATAGAAAGCTAAAATCATGAGTACATAGTCTTATCCCTTTATTGTAATAAAACATTAATACATTTGTTATAAAGTAGAATATTAAGTAGAATATTAATTAAATTGACTTCCATTAATATTATGTAGTTTACCAGTTGCTTATACTGTACATACACAGTAGTATAATTGAAATATTTTGAAATATATATATAATTTCAGGCTTTATAAATAATTTTCTGTTCAGCCAACTGTGCACAAGTATGCAGAAGGCAGATTTCACCACCATAGACAGCATATGTTGTCTAGAACAAGATAACATAGAACTAGGTTTAATGATAACAGGTGCCATAGGCTCAGTAGACAACATAGGTCATCCTCACAGCAACATAGGTCACCCTCACAGATGTAGTACATTTTTGCTGAATCCTGTTCCAAAAGCACCCAGATGGTGTATAAATGCTTTAATATTCAATATCACAAGTAAATACAACAGAATATTATGGTTAATAATATCACATTCATATACCAAATGATGCACCTACAAAGTACTGGTTCATGCATTTCTTCAATTGCTAAGGTAGTTACACTATATCTGTTTATGGGTCATCACTGCTTTCTTCCTCGTCCAATTCTTTTCTTTCACATCTTCCTCTTCTTCATAGATGGCATAATTTTCTGTTCCGTTTAGAACATTACTAATTCCCCATTTTTAAAAAGATTTCTTGATCATTTTGGGGGGTTTAGAATCACAGGCACCCTTTACCCAATGACAAACGAGAGTCCTGTCAGGTGTTTGAGGCAGTCCACTTTTTGTTTTTGTAACAGCAACAGAACATATCCACCCGGACCACATCTGGTGGACCCTACCAAGGCTTGTTAAGGTAGACGTCGAGCATGCAGAAGCTGAGAGGTCATACCAGCAGGTATAATGCACACGTCAGTGTTATCCTTCATGACGGCAGATGTTATAGTCTGCTTCAGGTGTGCGCTGAACATATGCCGAACTAAAAACAAACACTTGCACAGCAGACTACCTGGTCCACGATCCCTAACATTTTCCAACCAAAAAAGTACTCCATCTTCAACCACCGAGCCTTTCTGTTGAGCTCTGATAATAATACCTGATGGAAATTTTGCACCTTTGGGCAGAGTTTTCCTTTTGAAGATAAACATTGGCTGCAATTTTGTTCCATCAGTCATGCAGGCAAGGACGACTGTAAAGTGGGGTTTTCCGTGTCCAGTTGTCTTCACAAGAACAGTTTTATCTCCTTTGCCATGGACTGTACCATTTCCTGGCAAATAAAACATCATAGGTGTGTCATCCATGTTGCCTATCTGCCCAAGCTTGTAATTGTGGCGTTTTTTTAATTTAAGAGCAAATCTGTGAAAGCTGTCAACTTTTGTTTCCAAATCTTCAGGTAGTTTCTGGGAAAGCTTTGTGCGTTCTCGCAATGTTAATCCATTTTGCTCCACAAAGCGTGTGCACCAACCTTCTGATGCTACAAAAGTGGCACAAGTGTTGTACTCTCCAGACTTTTTCATTCTTAATGCTTGAAGTCAGATGGATGTATGTTATAATGCATATCTTTTATTTCTATGACCCATTCAAATAAAGCTGACTCCAGTTCGGGATTCGCAGGTGCTAATCCTCTGCAGGCCTTCTTACTTCTTGGCATTACTGTACTTTCAAATCCTCCTTTCTACACCAATTCCTAACTGTGCTCTCAGAAACTCACAATTGACACGCTGCTGCTGAATTGTTAGTAGATTCTTCTGCTTCTATAGCTCTTAATTTGAACGATGCTTTATAGGAAGATTCCTTTCTTTTCTCACTCATTTAAAAAAAAACTAGCTTCATACCTGGAATTTATACCAGTTATTTATTAAAAATTAGCCGAATAATTTGTACCAAACAAGAACAAACCAGGGTAATCAAAACTGTATTTTTATAAGGATTGAATACAGTGTATACATTAAAAAAGAACTTGATTGGCCATGTCATTTGATGCAGTATTGAAAGCTGTATATCGCAATCCTCCAATTATTAGTAAAAATGAGAACATAAATAACTTGCAATATACTCGAGTATCTACGTAATCCGTCATTGGCATGGTTTCCTCCTCCTGCTAGCTCAGCAGTATCTCTTACTCAGCCTTCTCCTCCTATCCTGCCTTCTATCACAGTTAGAATAGACAGGCTGTGCCCACTTAAACATCTACATTTAAAGTAGGGGATAGGGTATTTGAGACTTCATATTTATATTCTACCATTGGATTAGGAAAACATAGGCCCAGAGAGATAAAACAAATAATATGGGATAGGGAATTTTTAGAAATGTTTTCCTTGTTTCCAGCATCCCAGTACTCTGAAGTAAAGGACAATTCTACAGTAGAGTATACCAAAAAAGAAGAGGATGAAAGGAAAAAACAGTACAGGAAATCCCCAAAACTTTTGAGATTGAGAAATGTATTATGGCAAGCATTATGGTTGTAAGAAAACCAGAATGTTAATCTGCTCTTTTTATGTTTGAAGAACATCAGAAACTCATAAAAGATATGGTGGTCTGGCTTGGCCAGAGTTTATTGGTAAACCCTGGGCAGATGAGGATGTAGATGCTTGGTTTGAAATCCCTATAAGAGCATCCTCACAGTCCATCCAAGAGGGGGGGGGGGGGGTAGAAAACACTACCATGAATTTATTGAAAGACAATGCAAGTGGGGAGCCAGCTGTAGATTCAAACACATTTGTTCAAATTGTTCCATGCCCCATCCCGCTTTCAAATGTCTCAAGAAAAAATATTTAACAGCCTCTACTGAGGTGGCCTCCCCTAAGATCACAGACACCAGTTCAAGCAAACAAGTTTTGTCTGTGGCTAAACAGGTACGCTAAAATTCCAGGTAAAGCTGGCTTTGCTGTTACACCAAAGTTTTGCTGTAGGAGTTGTTCCCTCTTCCTTTCCTCAAAACTTATTATCTGCCAAATCGCATCCCAAAGTCATTAAAAGTAATTTAGACAAATAAGTGGCACTAAGCCACATGGTGGCCCCTTATTAACTCCATCCATTCCAAATCTCATAGTATCTCCATTGGGTTTAGTGCCCCAAAAAGGACAATAGCCAAGATAGGTTTATCCACCATCTGTCCAATCCTAAAGGGAGGTCTGTCAAATATGGTATTGACAAACAGCTGACTTCCATTTCTTATGCTTCCTTTGACCAAGCTTAATGAGCAGGCCTTGTTGCCTTAATGGTAAAAGAGGACATTGAAACAGCTTTTAGCTTATTCCCAGTACATAACGATAGTCAGCATCTTTGAAATTGTAGATTTAAGTGAAATCCTATGTGGTCATGTCCTTGCCTATGGGTTAGTCGATCTCCTGTTCATACTTTGAAGCTTTTAGCTCCTTTTTGGAATTGGCAGTAAAATCAGTTCTTGTAGATTCTAGCCTAGTACACTATTTGTTGGCCCAGCAGGTTCTTTAGCCTGTAAACTTTCAAATCTCTGGCTGCATTATCAGCAGATTAATCAGAGGGTCCTAACTATTTTTACAGTTGCTGGGGATTACTGCATAACACTGCAATCAGTACTGGACAAACTACAGATTACATGCCATGTTATCCCCGTGGGTAGGATTTTTTGGCTGCAGGTTGGTCCTAACAACAGCAGGAGTGTTGCATCCCCACCATATCCTTCATAGAAACCTTCAATCATTGATCTGACATCCAAAGTCTGAACTACAGCTATTCACTGATGCTGTTGGGTCAGTTGACCTGTGCATTTACTTACAAGGTTGTTGGTATGCAGAGCATTGGTCTCAAGAATGTGTTTTGTCAGGATTGGCTAGAAATATTGCCTTTTTGGAACTTTTCCCCATAGTTCTTACCCTGTTTCTTTGGGAAGACAAGTTCAGGGATAAACAAGTTATCTTTTTCACTGATAATCTTGGAGTAATTCAAGCTTTCTTTCAATTCACAGTCTGCATCATCTTTCTTCATAGTTAGGCTCTTGAGGCTTCTTGTGCTCCGCAGCTTGGAGCTTAACCTTTGAATCAGAGCTAGACGTGTTTCTGGAGTATTCAATCACTGACACTTTATCATGCTTTCAGTTGGGCAAATTCAGACAGTTGGCTCAGGAGGCAGTAGTGAAGGGTACCAGAAATAGTAAGGATACTTTGCAATCCATTAGCTGCATCCACATGGGCAGCTTATCAAAAGATTTGACGAGAATGATGTTGGTTAGAGTCATGGGCTTCCCTTCATCATCCAACTTACCATAGAGTTCATTGAATATTGCGTTTCCTACTGCAATGTCAGAACTAGAGTCTATCCAGGGCAGGAGCTAACATTCAAGGAAAGAGCATGTGGGATCTATGAGCTATGCGGAAAAAACATATAAAATGATATATAAAGTGACTTATCTATCACCAATTCGACATTTATGACAGGATTGCACACATGAGGACATAGCTGGCTTTAAACATTAAGGTTGGCAACTTTTTCCCCTGAGATTTGCTGTTGAACCAGAACAAAGAAGACTTTCAAGCACTGATAAACAACATCCATACTAAAGGTTGGTTATGACTCACATTGCCTGCCTGTTTCAGACCTATACAATTCTAATGCCTTACACTACTGGAGATCTAGTCTGTGTAATAATTTGAAGATATAGAACACAATAAGCTGTATAATTGTGAATTTTGTCAAGAGAAGATTTTGTCAAGAGGATATAACGTATGCCTTTTATGTGGGAGACTGAAAAATTAATGCAGACTGCAATGCTTTATAAGGCTATAAATACACAATTACTTTGGAACTGAAATAACTTTTTCTTGTTGAAAAGTCAGTACAAGAAGAGTGAATGTCTTTGTTTACAACTTGTCTGTGTACTCTACTGCCATCTAGTCACCAACTGAAATTATAACATCTGCAAAATAAGAAAAGGGATATATCCACTATAAAACAAAATGTGCATTCTTCCCAATACCTCGCTAATCCACAAAAACAATTACCGAACAGTGGAACAGAAACTTCTGCACCCAGCACTAAAGCAGATATTCAAGACTTGAAATAATTAATCTCCTCTTTCAGATTAGAAATTACAGCTGAGATACAAAGAATCTCTGTGGAACAAACAGAAGAAATAAAAGCATTGAACACCAAATTTTTTGAATTAGAAGACAGATATAATAACCTTTATAAGTCACACACAGAAATGGAAAAGGATCTGATTGGGCTTAAAGAGGAACAAAAACAGCTTAAAATCATACAAGAGGATCTAGAAAAATAGATGTCGTATATCAAACATTTGCATACGTAACTTACCGGAGTCAGTACAAGACCTACCTCTGTACATGAAAGATTTATGTGCCAAGCTCTTACCAAGTCTAAGTAAAGAAGATGTGATTTTCAGATTTCTCCAAAAGTCTTATTCATGAGTGCAGCTAGATATAGTGTTCCTTAAAATTGAAGGAGGCCAACCAGCTATCTTCTCAGACTTATCACCCACTACCTTATACAAAAGGAAACTCCTGAAACCCTTTTTAGGGATGATTACAAAGCATGGATATAATTATACGTGGGGCTTTCCTTTTAGACTGTACATATCAAAAGAATGTAGACACCACACAACTCCTGATGAAGGTGAAGTGATGCTCCATTTGTGGAACTTACCAACTCCAAACAACCTGGGACAAAATTAAAATTCCCTAATACAAAGCGTACCAAGAAGAAGAAAGATCCACACAATTATTCTACTAGAGTGTGCAGAAAACCTCATGGACTCTTATAAGCGATAAGCTGAACCATGTGCTTCCTCTGTAAAACTGTTGAAAACATTCTCCCCCCCCCCTCCCCACATAATATTTTCTAAACGCTAATTACTGCAAAAGCTAATCAGGGGAACCACCCCTGTATCCAATTTTAGTATACAATCCATCTCACCATAAAAAAAGAGGACAGTGATTGCTCTCCTCTCATCTGGTGTTATTATTACAACTAGCGACTTGCCCGTCAAAAAATGACGGCAATAAAATTGTAAGGCAGGTAATGCTGTATGGTCGAGACATTAATTTTGTTGGTGGTCCGAGATCCTTCGGCGCTCATTGCGAGGCTGTTGGTTGTAGTATTTTTTTTTCTGATAGGCACTTTTGGTGTTTTTGTTTGGTCAGCGGTGATGTGTTTTTTGCTCTTATTGCAAGGCTTTGTGTGCTATGTGCAGCGTTGGCGCTCGTTGTGAGTCACACAGTGAATGGCTTTTGTATTTATTGTGAGAGTGTATTTTTTTGTGTGTATATGTTTTTTGTATGCTAATTAAATAATAAATAAATTAATAAATGAATATACATTACCTATTTTGAAGTAATATATGCAGGAAGCATTGTGTTGAAGAGCTGACAATCTGTTTTGATGTTTCTGCAGCATACAATGTCGGTTTGCACTGTTGTGGAGCTGATGTGTAAGTGTCAGCAATGTGTGCAATGTGTAGTGTAAATAGGCTGCGTGCATGAGGAAAAGCCGTTAGGGTATCTGTGTACTTCCGCTTTGTGTAAGTTAGTGTTGTAAAATGGCCGGGAATGTGTGTGGTACGCGGCTGTGGATGATGTAGCGTCCTTGGTAAGAGTGTATCTTGTAGCTCGTATGGGTTTTTTGAAAAGCTGCATGTGCTTGGTGGCGTCTTTAGGGTCCTGTAGCCTCGTTTTGGTTTTTTTCGGCGGCCATTTTTTTCTCTCGCTTAGGGGATTTTCGTGTGTCTAAACTCAGGAATTTGGAGTTAAATTGAGGTGTAACTTCACTTGCATAGGTCCTGGGTGCCCCTCCCCCCTTGCTTGGGGTACTCTTTTTATGAATTTTTTGTGTGTATTTATTGTCTTTTTAATGTTTTCAGGTGCGCGCGGTTTGGCTGTTAAGGTCGTATTTTTGCAAGTTCGTAATGTTATTTTTTCTAAGTCCCGCGGCTTGTACTTTTTTATGCTAAGGCCGTAAACTTTCCGTTCTAAGTCCCGTGGTTCGTATTTTTTTGTGTAAGTCCGTATATAGTGATTGCGTCTTAGATGTATTTTGGTAAAGTTCCGCTTGTGTGGGTGTTTGTAACTGCGTGTGAGGCGCCGTAGAGCCTCCACCTCTGCAAATGTGCCCCCTCGCTTTGCGAGGGTCCGCATTTGCGGCTTGCAATGAGCTTGTGGCTCATTGCAGCCGACGTGGGAGCCTCCACCTTCGCAAATGCGGCCCCTCGCTTTGTGAGGGCCCGCATTTGCAGTCAGAAAGTTGTAGGGGGTTGTTAGGATGAGGTGCTCATCTCCACCAGCGCAAGGAGCGCCTTTGGCGCTGCTTGCCACCAACTGCAGCCCTCGCTATGCGAGCCTGCAGGCGTTAGCAATGACCCGCATTGCTGACAACTATATATGTGATATTCTAAAACTATGCTAAAGTAAATCAGAGAGTTTAAAAACTCTCACAAGATATAAATATTATTAAGCTGTAAATATAGTTATAAACAGAAGTAGTTAAGAGAAAGGAGAAATAATAAAGGTTTGTGAATACTATGTTATTTACTTACTATATAAAAAGTTTACAATATTAGACTTAATATTTGTTTTGCAACGTAAAATATCTGACATAAAAAGCAGAAGAAAAAGATAAATACGGTTCTGAGAAATATTTTTCATCTACTATATAAAATGTTTGTAATCATAGATTTGTTATTGTTAGAATTAAGAAAAGGTGAAAAAAGAAGCAATGAGAAAAGAATTACAGGAAAAAGATATAATAGGAAAATGTTATGTTATAAAAATATAATTATGTGTTTTTTTTTACTTTTATCATATATACTGAAATGCTTTTACAACACTGGTGTTGTTTATTTGTATTATCTGTTTTCACAATACAAATATAAAAAAAAAAAAGAAAAAAAAGAACTAGAGTATATCCTGCCCTTCAACACATGATAGATCTTTCCTTTTGGTTAAAACTCCAAGGCCCTCGTCCAATTGCGATTTTGCCAATTGAATAGTGCTCTAAATAAGCACATAACATATTTTTTTAAAGAAGTTTTTAGTTAGTGAAATCCTTGCTTTTGGATAGATGTACTAACTAAAAACTTCTTTAAAAAAAATATGTTATGTTCTTATTTAGAGCCCTATTCAATTGGCCAAATCACAATTGAATGAGGCCCCATGTGGGGAAGATATGACAAAGTAATTTGTGGTAAAGCAAGTCATTTAGGGCCTAAAGTCAGTTTTGATTTCAGATGGCCAATTACCTTCTTTATTGTTATTAAAGTTCAGGTTTGCCCTGTTGGCAATTTGTTTTAATGATTTGTTTTTTTTCTGAATTGCTTTCTCTCTGGCTTTCTTTGGTGCATTTATAATTAGTGAATTGGTGAGCCCCAGTAAATCCATTTCTTAATGGAGCATTACTCAAGGCAATATTGTCGATGAGGGATTCCCTTTTACAATTTTGCAGCCTTAATAAATTGCGATTTGGCGAATTGAATAGGGCTCTATATAAGCACATAGCATATTTCTTTACAGAAGTTTTTAGTTAGGGAAGACCTTGCTTTTGGATAGAAGTTTACTAACTAAAAACTTCTGTAAAAAAATATATGCTATGTGCTTATGTTGAGCCATTTTCAATTGGCTGAATCCCAATTTAATAAGGCTGTTTATCTCCAAGTCTAAAACAAATTAGGAGGCTAGATGTAGGCAGATATTTATTGGATTTTACTGTTCTAGTCAATGTGGGTGGCCTGATATACATTAACTCATTGATTCCCAAGATCAATATAACACTGAAGTGAAACATAAAAATAAAAAAAATCCTACTGCATATTTGTGAGCTTGAGACTGTTGTGCAATTCATTCTAATGCCTTTCATCACTTTCCCCATCATTTACAGTGCAGTATTGATTTTTTATTTGCATTTACAGTGCTACGGACATGGCTTTAACCACTTTGCGCATCTTATCTGGTACCCGTAGGATTTTCTTGTACATTCGCCATTTACGGGTGTTAAAACATTTGCGGGCTTGCAGAATTGTAGCAATTGAATATCAATTTGCGATTTTAACGATTTTAACGATTGTAACTCTTGCGGACGTGAAAGTTCAAAGGCCTAGATGGGCGTAAGTTACGGTTGTAAAAACCACAGGGAAAAATACACCAATTGAATAGCAAATTAGTTTACGGACTACATTACGGGCTCCCATAAGCTACAATTTCTCAATCGAATGAGGCCCTTTGTCTCATGCTTTGTTCTTTTATACTAATTCGGCATGCTGTTGGAGGCCCATTATTTATCCATGCTGATGGCTCTCACCTTAC
This sequence comes from Discoglossus pictus, assembly GCA_027410445.1. Classification (NCBI taxonomy): domain Eukaryota; kingdom Metazoa; phylum Chordata; class Amphibia; order Anura; family Alytidae; genus Discoglossus; species Discoglossus pictus. Next base: position 200,677,885 of record CM050164.1, on the reverse strand, counting down.
CAACATTTTAATTTAGCAGGGTATTAAAGATTTGTCTTCTTTATCTTGCACTTGATGGGGATGATTTTGGCTCTCAATCTTTCCACATTGGAGCAGTCACTGAGGCGACTAGGTTGGATCTAGATGATCACGTAAAAAAATGGAATGTGGGAGTCTCAGTGGTTCCGTTACTATATTCACTCACATCTATTGTCCCCTGACTAACATCTGACCTTCCCTCTCCTCTTGTTATATGTACAGGTGCCCGCTGTTGTGTATGGATGTTGGGTCACTCATACATTTATTGGGCAAATAAATTGGCTGAGTAGAAACTAAAAGGGCTGCTTTTTGCATTAGATGAGGATGATTTTTAAGTGGCTGAATGTATTAGGCATGGTCGTAGACTATAAGGGAAGTTTCGGGCCACTTGATATTTTAGTGTTACATGTTGGGGGTAGCGATTTGTGAATGTTACCCCTGAAAATGTTCATAAAATGGATGCCGGTTGATATTACACAAATTCTTGCTAGGTTCTCCCAAGTAATAATAGCTTGGTCAGAAAAGGCTGAAGCCCTGCCTATAAGATGCAATTAAGTTCTAAAACTGTAGTAAAAAGACCAATAGAACAATGGCATATTTAAAAAAAAAAAAAAATGGTGATGTAGCTCTTAGTCACACCATTTTTGTATCCCCGAGTATGATTATATGTTTCTTAGGGATAGGGTTCATCTTGATATTATGGGATTGTGTTTTTATCTACTCATCCTGCAGGAAGGAAATATGGTTGTTTTAGGTTAAGGCGTGGGAAGCGAATTGCATCCTGGATGATATTGGTTCACTGGTGGAGAGCGATTTGCTGCCAGGAACCTAAGCTGGGGAGAAACCAGGGACCTGGGTTAGGATTTGGCTTAAGTGCCACCCCCTATGTTGCTAAAGCTGGTCCAGTTCGGGTTTGTAAGTGAAAGGAAGACTCTCTCTGGTCAATCTATGGGGGTGGGGGGGGGGGGGGCTCAGGGTTACCTGGCAGCAAAAAGAGCTGGTGCCTGAACCTAGTGGTTTGTCATGTGACCAGTTTTGTGTTCTGTCATGTTGATAGTTATTTAAATAAAAAAGTGTCTGTGGCCAAATTTACCCAAAGGTGAAGTCATCTATTGGATGACTCCAGTGACCTCTCTACCATGAGAGGTTATGCATTCAAGGTAATACATGTCTAGGTAAGAGAAACATATCGATAAAGAGAGGAAACTATGTGAGAAGAAAGATCTTACTTTTAGGCACACTGACAATAATGCTGTTGTCTGGGGATGCTGTCCTTCCACCAACTACATCATAGTCCAGCAACAGAGCAGATGCTGCTTGAGTAAAAAACAAATTAAGTTACTATATTAATATATAACAATAATACATATTTTATTTGACAAACATGAAACATTAACAGTTATTTTGTATCAACACCACAAGAATAACAGATGACCTCCGAACTGCCACTTCAACTTAATAAAGTTGCACACAGAGAACATAAATGTTATATTTTATAATATATATTGTAGCAACCAAGTAATACATGTCTTTAAAACGAGTTATTGAAAAATGTAGCATTGTTATAATGATACTTCTCCATATTGGATGAAACATATCATATGATTCAAAACTCCCCCGTAACAGTGTGGAGACATCCGTCAGTAATTAGAAATCACTTAATGAATCGTTGGTGACATCCTGAATACAACCAATCAATCGGTCCATGGGAAGCCTCAAGAGAACAATCAGGTATACTGTATAACAAACTAACAACATTAGCATATATGTAAGCTATGAACACAAAACATTTTAGCCAAATCTTTATTTGAACAGATTCTACTTGCCTAATGGATGCCTTGTTTGTTTTCACACTTCTTTCTATCTTGATGCCTAAAGGGTGGGTGAAGGATTTTTCATGTATTTGCCTGTGGGTCCTCAGTTAAAACCTTCTCCCTGCTGTTTAAATGTCTGTATCTGTTCGGTTCAATAAGTATGTACCACTTTAAGAACCAAGGGTATGTGTGTGTAATGCATTGCAGAACATTTTAAAAAAAGTTGACTCCCTAAACGGTGTTTCGTCTGGTTACTGGGGGATGTGGGATATTACCTTCTATACCAGCGGAAATCTGGGGGTTTAATATTCAAGTCCCGTTACAACTGGTTGGCAGCGGCGGGATTTTCCCTTCTACTTCCGTTACACCAGGATGCCAAGCAGACACTGGGAACAGTGAATGGAAGGCTGGTACACCCTGCTTAAAAGAAATACACTGAAAGAGCTACCGGAAGCTCGTAGAAGGATTGCTAGCAACAAAACCAAGCAGGTCATTATAGCAGAGTTAATGGAGCTAGACCGAGAGAACTTGGTTGCAGCAATGCCAGCTGTACAAGAGATGGAGACACCAGTGATTCAGGAGGAGGAATCACCAGCCAACAAAGAAATAAGGGAGAAACTAGCATGGTTCGGTCCGAACCCAACGGCTGACATTATTCTAAAAGTAATGAGCCTTTTAGCGGAGGAGGCTAAACAAAAAAGAGACGCAGAGCTACAATTAAAACTGGCAGCGGTCCAGCAGGCAGCAGCACACTCCCCAAACACTGAGTACAACACAGCGAATACAAAGAAAATTCCATTCAGCGCTTTAAAAGCTTTTGACGAAAAAGACTGTGAGATTGATAACTATTTAGCAGATTTTGAGCGACAACGTAATCTGTACCGGATAGCTAAGGAAGAATGGGTTTCAATATTGTCAGGAAAGCTGTCAGGCAAAGCTTCTGATGCTTTCGGGGCTGTACCAGAACAGGAGATCCATAGCTACGCCAGGGTTAAAGAAGCAATCCTGGCATGTTATGCAGTAACCCCAGAGTCCTACCGACAAAAGTTCAGGGACTCACGCAAAACCGCTAAAGATTCCTACATGGAATGGGCATGGCAGTTATGCCTGTCGGCCTCGAACTGGGTTAACAGTAGCCAGGCCGCCACCGCGGAGGATATTTTGCAACTGATACTCCTGGAACAGTTTTACAACCATATCCAGGCGGATGTCAAAGACTGGGTGAGAGACCACAGGCCCCTGTCTCTACCAGAGGCCGCCAAGTTGGCGGATAAGTATGTGGATTTTTGCAAAAATAACCGACCGGTGACTTCTAACTCTCGCTACCCACGACAGGATGTCAGCGAGCTACGTTGTTTCCGGTGCTGACAGCTGGGTCACATCCGACAGAATTGCGCCATGAACAACCACACCAGGTCAAATTGGTCTCGACCTGGGTACCAGCAACCACCAGCAGCAGCCCATTGTGTAGAGTTGACTTGGGATCCCAAGGAGCTGGGTCAGGAAGAACCATTGGGCACCCTTTACGAAGCCCTCATGGTGCAATCCACCGTCACAGACAATCGGAAACACCATTGCCAACTGGTCATGGTTAACGGCAAGACAGCACAGGGATTAAGAGACAGTGGTGCGACCATCATGCTAGTACAACGACATCTCATTAATGCATCAGAGAAGCCGGGGAAATCAATTGCTGTGAGAGTGGCAGGGGGGGCAATGTATCGCATTCCTACCGCACAAGTACACCTGGACTGGGGTGCGGGAGCTGGCAATGTTCAAGTGGGCGTAATGAAAGACTTACCCTCTAAAGTCGTGTTGGGCAATGACATTGGGCCCCTGACTTCGGCGTTCGCCTCAACCACTGCTCAGGAGGCCCACGCAGAAACCACCAGAGCACAAAGTCGCACTGCCGAGAGCCATCCGCTTCCTACTGAGACCCAGGTAAGCCAACCCGACCTATCCCTGACTATAGAACCCCTTCCCTGGGACACCCCCGAACTTTTTCTGGCCTGGAGTATCCGATGCCATCAGGGCGTATTGCCAGACGTGCAAGATATGTCAACGCATAGGTAAGAAGGGAGACCACCCAAAGGCTAAACTAGTCTCCATGCCCATAATTGAAGAACCGTTCACGAGGGTAGCCGTGGGCATCATAGGACCCCTGGCCCAACCTAGCCGATCCGTCAAACGTTATATCCTCACAGAGGTAGATTACGCCACCCGTTACCCCGAAGCGGTGGCCCTTTCTAACATACAGGCTGAGACGGTGGCAGATGCGCTAGTCCAGATATTCTCCCGAGTGGGCTTTCCCAAGGAGGTACTGTCTGACCAAGGTACACAGTTCACGACCGAGGTAACCCAGCAGATATGGAAAATCTGTGGAGTTAGATCCCTGACTAGTTCCCCATACCACCCCCAGCCTAATGGCCTGTGTGAACGCTTCAACGGGATGCTAAAGCAAATGTTGAAGTCGTTCACGGGGGCGTACAAGGATTGGGAGCGGTTCCTGCCACACCTTCTCTTTGCCTACCGAGAGGTGCCGCAGGAATCAACCGGATTCTCACCCTTCGAACTCCTATATGGGAGGCGGGTGAGGGGGCCTTTAGATCTTATCTAGGACCACAAGAGAGGGCTCAATCTGTCCGCTTGCTAGAAACCAAACAGGCCACATTCTCTCAGGAGCCTGGGTACACGCTCCTAGCCGTCCACAAGGTGGAGACTCCAGGGCAAGCACCCCTGAGGCAGCCCCCTTACCGTATTCCGGAAGCAGTCCAAGAAGGGATGCGGAAGGAAATCGATGAGATGCTTCGGCTAGGGGTAATAGAACACTCAGAAAATCCTTGGGCCTCGCCGGTAGTCCTAGTACCAAAGAAGGACGGGACAACCCACTTCTGGATTACCGGCGACTCAACGACAAAACAGTTTCTGACGCCTATCCAATGCCACGGATGGACGATCTGCTTGACCTTATCTCTGCAGGGAAGTATCTGACCACAATTGACCTATGTAAGGGATATTGGCAGATTCCCCTAGCAGAATATGCCATACCCAAGTCTGCCTTCATCACCCCGTTCGGCCTATACCAATTCCGGGTTATGCCATTCGGGATGAAGAACGCCCCGGCCACCTTCCAATGGATGGTGGACCAATTACTGGGAGGTCTCCAGGACTACGCATGCGCCTACCTGGATGACATCGCCATCCATAGCGATACCTGGGAAGCACACCTAGAACACGTAGGGGTAGTATTAGATAGGATAAAGGGGGCTGGGCTGACCCTGAAACCAGACAAATGTCATTTGGGTATGGCGGAGGTACAATATTTGGGACACCGAGTAGGATGTGGTAAGCAACGGCCAGAGGCGGCTAAGATCGAGGCCGTTGCCAATTGGCCCACTCCCCAAACCAAGACACAAGTCATGGCTTTCTTGGGCACAGCCGGCTATTACAGACGCTTTGTACCCGACTATAGCTCCCTAGCCAAACCCCTGACCGACCTGACCAAAAAGAAGTTACCCGACAAGTCCTGTGGTCCCCAGAATGCGAGGTGGCTTTCCAAGCACTAAAGAATGCTCTTGTTAATGCTCCAGTGTTGGTTACCCCAGATCCTAACAACAGGTTTATTGTCCACACAGACGCTTCAATGTTTGGACTGGGGGCAGTACTAAGCCAGATAGGAGAGGATGGGGGAGAGCACCCGGTGGCATACCTGAGTCGGAAGTTGTTGCCAAGGGAGGTCAGTTATGCCACCATTGAGAAGGAGTGTTTGGCCTTGGTATGGGCACTCAAAAAGCTCACACCCTATCTCTATGGCCGGGCCTTCACCCTCATTACGGATCACAATCCCCTAGTTTGGCTCAACCGGGTCTCAGGGGATAACGCCTGGTTGCTGCGCTGGAGCCTGGCGTTACAGTCCTATGACTTTACTATTCATTATCGCCCAGGCAAGCAAAACGGGAATGTTGATGGACTGTCGCGCCAAACGGACTTGGCCTCAGATTAAAAACGTTGGAAAGTCCCGTCAACCCTATTGGACCAGGAAAGGTCCAACCGAGTTCCCGGAGCAGGGAGAAAAAGGGGGGCCATTGTGAAGGATTTTTCATGTATTTGCCTGTGGGTCCTCAGTTAAAACCTTCTCCCTGCTGTTTAAATGCCTGTATCTGTTCGGTTCAATATGTATGTACCACTTTAAGAACCAAGGGTATGTGTGTGTAATGCATTGCAGAACATTTTTAAAAAAGTTGACTCCCTGAACGGTGTTTCGTCTGGTTACTGGGGGATGTGGGATATTACCTTCTATACCAGCGGAAATCTGGGGATTTAGGCCCCTATTAAATTCGAGCTGCGGAAATAATAGGTGAAAACGCAAGTCCTACGTAGTTTAAAAATGAAACCATTTCCGACGCTATTAAATTCAAAGGGCTGCGAGATACGAGCGATGGATGCGAATGCGTAAACGTTAGGATTTGCGCATGAGTTACGATATCTCGGATCACTTTGCGTATGAAAAGAGCGCGAAATACGTGATACGTACCACTTAACCTGACGGCAGTATGCCTTTAAAAGGGAGCCAAAAACAGAACATAATTGACTGTGCTGGAGCTTTTGCAAGTAGACACACAGGTCTAGGCGTTGGTGGGTTTTTGGTGAGCAAGGAGAGAGAGAAGAGAGAGGAGAGAGGAGAGAATTTAAATTTTTGAACTAGCAGATAATTTAACCCTTTGTTTACAATACACATAATTACTGATATCACATAATTCACACACATAGATTAATACGTACACATAGCTACACCTAGTGGTAGGCCACTGCACACCTACACCCCCCCCCAAGACCTTCCCCCCCTCCCCCCACACATAATACTACACATAATACTTGCATCTTTTTTTACCTCCTAATCCAACACAAAGATTATTTTGATTTATCGTTAATTTATTTTCTGAGGAGTTTAGAGGAGAGGAGGTGGTAAGGCAAGAGAGGCGAGGAGGAGAGTGAGGATAACATCTGAGGAGAGGAGGAGGATGAGGAGGAGAGGAGGAGGAGGAGGAGGGAGAGGAGGAGGGAGAGGAGGAGGAGGTGGAGGGAGAGGAGGAGGAGGAGGAGGGAGAGGAGGAGGAGGAGGAGAGCAAGGAGGAGAGCAGGGGGGAGGGAAGTGCCCCCAGAGCTAGGAATTCAAGTGGAAGGGGCAGAGGGTCAGGGGCCTGATCCCTTGGTGGGAGGTAGTGGGGATGAGGGAGCGGCCCCAGGGATAGAACAGGAAGACCAGGCACCGTCTGTAAGGCAACGGGTTGTGGCAAGGCCCAGGGACCCCAATTATAGCCCAGAGGAGATCCAGGTTCTCCTCAGGGAAATCTGTGCCCGCCAGGGGATTATATGTGGTGGCAGAGACATTAATGCCAGCCAGAGGCGCCAGGCCTGGTCCCAAATTGGCAGAGCTGTGTCGGCAGTAGGGGTTACTAATAGGGACTGGAGGGCAGTGCGGCACAAGTTCGATGATTTAAAGATGGCTGTGAAAAGAAAGATGTCCGATGAGGTAGCAGAAGCACGTCAGACTGGTGGTGGGCCCGCGGTCACTTTTGTCTACAAGGAATGGGAGAGGACAGTGATGCGCTTCATCCCTTCTGAATCTGTGGTGGGAATACCAGGGCAGATGGACACAGATCGTCCTAACACCCTGCAACGTGAGTATCATATCACACACATGGTTGGCTGAGATTGTGGGGGGATGGGCTGTCTAAAAGCCTGCAGATAACATGCTGTATGTATGTATGTATGTATGTATGTATAAATAGGCTTGTGTTCTGGCTGTAGTATATAATGAGCTGTATCCCTCTAGAACAGGGGTGGGTAAGGAGGGCCACATACATGCCGGACTTTCAGGATATCATGCTGTATGTATGTATGTATGTATAAATAGGCTTGTGTTCTGGCTGTTGTATATAATGAGCTGTATCCCTCTAGAACAGGGGTGGGTAAGGAGGGCCACATACATGCCAGACTTTCAGGATATCATGCTGTATGTATGTATGTATGTATGTATAAATAGGCTTGTGTTCTGGCTGTTGTATATAATGAGCTGTATCCCTCTAGAACAGGGGTGGGTAAGGAGGGCCACATACATGCCGGACTTTCAGGATATCATGCTGTATGTATGTATGTATGTATGTATAAATAGGCTTGTGTTCTGGCTGTTGTATATAATGAGCTGTATCCCTCTAGAACAGGGGTGGGTAAGGAGGGCCACATACATGCCGGACTTTCAGGATATCATGCTGTATGTATGTATGTATGTATGTATAAATAGGCTTGTGTTCTGGCTGTTGTATATAATGAGCTGTATCCCTCTAGAACAGGGGTGGGTAAGGAGGGCCACATACATGCCGGACTTTCAAGATATCCTTTTTGGGCACAGGTGAGTCAATCCGGATGACTGAAAAGGCGATTGGCTCACCTGTGTGGCCCTCCAGGCACGAACCTGCCCACCCTTGCTCAAGAATTATATGGCCTCCTACACCCCTGGCCACACACAGGGATAATTCACATACAATAGCACTGTAAGCCCGATGGTTGACTAAAAATGTCTGGTGCGACAATAACCATTTCAGTCCTGGTAGCAAACCTATCCTGTTCATAATTTGTCTCCCTGATATGTCAATTTCGAATTATATCCAGATTGATTGCAATAGAGCAGGGGGTCCAAAGTCAAACTTGCTGGGCTGCGAACAGGCCTGGATATGTGGATTTCCTTGATGTGAACAGATGAGTCAATTAGACTTAATGACTTGGAGAATGATATTCTCAGCTGGATGCAGCATGGCTATCCCCAAATGCAGGCCTGACTTTGGCCTCCACTGCGATCGTGAATAAAGATTTGGCTGTGCGGCATATGTGGATACAGACTCTGTAGCACTGCATGTGTGTCATATACTGTCCTAACCTGGCCCATGTCTTAGCTGCATATTAACAACCATTGCTGGAAACTGGTCAGATTGGTCAGTCTCACACACTGCACAGCAGATGCAGCAGAGCACGTGTCTGAGGCACATGCAGTACACATTCATATGAGCCATGATCCACAATGCTCATTATGCAGCCCGTGGCTCATCTGTGTAACACAAGCACCACAGTCACTCACAGGTGACCATGATGTCAATGATATGTAAATGCATAGCTTGCAATTGTGTATGGCAACCAACTGAAATATATGTTTATTCCATTGCAGTATCCACAGATTCAGAAGAGGAGGAGGCAGGAAGGGCTGAAGTGGGCCAGGACATTCAGGAGGGCCCGGGACCATCCACATCACTTGCTCATACGGAGCGGGAAGTTATGCCCGGGCCCTCTTCGGCGTGGCCACCTCAGGGCCTGCACCAGCCACACCATCCTGTGCCTCTCTCAGCGGCTCCACCCTCAGCGGCTCCACCCTCATCCTGGGCTCCGCCCTCATCATGGGCACAGCCATCATCATGGGCTCCACCCTCATCTGGTGCTCCGCCCTCATCATGGGCCCAGCCCTCATCATGGGCTACACCCTCATCTGGTGCTCCGCCCTCATCATGGGCCCAGCCCTCATCATGGGCTCCACCCTCATCTGGTGCTCCGCCCTCACCCTGGGCACAGCCCTCACCCTGGGCACAGCCCTCACCCTGGGCACAGCCCTCACCCTGGGCTCCCCCATCATACTGTGCTCCGCCGTCATACGGGGCACCGCACTCAGCCTGGGCTCCACCATGGGCCCCGGGAGTAAGTGCCCCGGCCCCAAGTGCCCCGGGAGGAAGTGCCCCGGCCCCAAGTGCCCCGGGAGGAAGTGCCCCGGCCCCAAGTGCCCGGGGAGGAAATGCCCCGGCCCCAAGTGCCCCGGCCCCAAGTGCCCCGGGAGGAAGTGCCCCGGCCACAAGTGCCCCGGAAGGAAGTGCCCCGGCCCCAAGTGCCCCGGGAGGAAGTGCCCCGGGAGGAAGTGCCCTGGCCCCAAGTGCCCCGGGAGGAAGTGCCCCGGCCCCAAGTGCCCCGGGAGGAAGTGCCCCGGCCCCAAGTGCCCTGGGAGGAAGAGCCGCGGAGTCGCCGGCCGCGGAGTCGCCAGCCGCCCAGCCGCCAGCCGCCCAGCCACCAGCTGCCAGACCTCCAGGCCCTCTGCCACATCTCCCTGGCCAATTACGGCACATCATGGCTCAAATCGAAGAAGAGGACCAGGCCCAAAGCCAGCGAGCAAGGCAAATGCTGGACATTAGCGAAAGACAATTGGCTGTTAGCAGGGCCATCCTGACTGGAAATAGGGTGATCTCAGCCACCACACGTGCTATATATGCTGAGATGAGGAGGCACAACCGAAGGATGGAGAGATATGAGGAACGCGCAAGCCGGGAGAGACGCGCATTGTTGCGTAATCTCCGTCGCCAGCCCATACCTCTCCAGCCTTCGTTTGTCCAATCTCAACCTGAGATGTCTGCCTCCTCATCTCAGACATCGCCCACCCATGAACCCCAGCCACCTGCTGTAGTGGCATCCCCTGATCCCACACCACGGCGTGGAAGAGGGAGACGGGCCGCGGGCACAGACGGTGGGGCCCCGCTAAATTGGAGTAGGAGGTGTTAGGACCATCGGGGAGGGCCTCCTGACCACTCCTCATAGAATACTGATTGTTATACATGTTGACATAATATTGGCTACAGAGTGTGTACATGTCTGGTTATGTTGAACATTTTAACAATTGATGTTCAATGTGGATTGACCTTGAGCTTAAATGCTGTATTTAATCATAATATTGTTCGGAATGAGACATTACATAGTATAGTTACATAGTAATTAAGGTTGAAAAAAGACTTTCAGTCCATCAAGTTCAACCTGTTAAGATCTCCTCTGATCTGCAATATGCGGATTAGTTATTAATTAAATTATTGATTAAATAATTATTATTAGTATAGTATTGGAGGATGAATAAAGAGTTAGTCCATCAAGTTCAACCTTTTTAGATCTCTATTGATCTTTTTAATTTGGACTATTTATTATTATTGTTAATTGTTAATTATTGTTAATTGATCCAGAGGAAGGCAAACAGACAAAAAAAAAACCATTGAAACTTTGCCAATTGTCTCATAAGGGGGAAAAAAAGCTAAATTCCTTCCTGACCCCAGAAACTGGCGATCAAATTTCTCCCTGGATCAATATTCCTTGCTAGTTATCTAGGATAGCCTTGAATGCCCTCTTTATTCAGAAATATATCTAACCCCTTTTTGAAGTTGTCTATCGAATTCGCTGTCACCACCTCCTTTGGTAGAGAATTCCACAGTTTAACCACCCTAACTGTGAAGAACCCTTTTCTTTGTTTAAGGTGAAATCTTTTTTCCTCTAACCTCAACGGATGTCCTCTTGTCAGTTGAAAATCTCTTGCTACAAAAAGTTCACTTGACAAAGCCTTATATTGACCCTGGATGTATTTAAATAACGTAATCATATCTCCTCTTAGAAGCCTTTTTTCTAGCGAAAATAAGTTTAATTTTGCTAGTCTTTCTTCATAACTTAGCCCCTCCATTCCCCTTATTAGTTTTGTTGCCCTCCTCTGTACTTTTTCCAGCTCTAAAATGTCTTTTTTGTGAGGTGGTGCCCAAAATTGTACTCCATATTCCAAATGAGGGCGTACTAGAGATTTGTATAGTGGCAGAATTATATCTTCTTCCCTGGCTTCTATACCCTTCCTAATACATGCTAATATTTTATTTGCCTATGCAGCCGCTGCTTGGCTTTGAGCGCTGTTACCTAGGTGGTTGTCCACTAGTACTCCCAAATCCCTTTCAATATCTGATACCCCTAGATTTGCTCCATTAAGATTATAGATTGCTTGGCTATTGTTCCTTCCCAAATGCATAACCTTACATTTATTTGTATTAAATCTCATCTGCCATTTAGCCGCCCATTTCTCTAATTTATGCAAATCCTTTTGTAGGGAAAGTACATCATTATCTGATTTTATTACCTTGCACAACTTAGTGTCATCAGCAAAAATGGAGACACTACATTCGAGTCCTACTTCAATGTAATTAATAAATATGTTAAAAAGGAGAGGACCCAATACTGAGCCCTGAGGAACCCCACTTATCACATTAGACCAATCGGCGTATGTTCCGTTTACAACAACCCTTTGCTTCCTGTCTTTTAGCCAGCTCTCGATCCATGAGCAGATATTTACTGCAATTCCTGTATCCCTTAGTTTGCTCACTAGTCTTCCATGTGGCACTGTATCAAATGCCTTTGAAAAATCTAAAAAGACTACATCCACTGAGTTGCCCTGATCCAAGTTCCTACTAACCTCCTCATAAAAACTAATTAGATTGGTCTGACACGACCTTTCCTTCATAAATCCATGTTGACTGCTACCTATGATCCTGTTCAAATAGACATATTCTTGTATTCTGTCCCTTATTAACCCTTCTTAAAGCTTCCCAACTACAGAAGTGAGGCTCACTGGTCTATAATTCCCCGGATTTGCTCTAGATCCCTTCTTAAATATAGGTATCACCTCTGCTTTTCTCCAGTCATCTGGTAGAGACCCTGTAGTGAGCGAGTCTTTAAAGATTAGATATAATGGTTTGGCTATTGCAGAACCCAGCTCCCTCAGTACCCTTGGATGTATTCCATCAGGACCTGGGGCTTTATTAACATTTATTTTCTCCAACCTCTTTTGTATTTCTTCCTGCGTTAACCAATTATTTAGTGAAGGTAGTGTAGCCCCATTATGTTGCAGTGTCCCAACCACTGGTACCTCCCTTGTGTAAACCGACGAAAAGAACCTATTTAGCTCATCTGCCTTTTCCTGGTCACTAATTATCAGATGGCCTGTGTCACATTGTAATGGTCCTATCGATTCCTTCCTGGCCTTCTTCCCATTAATATATTTATAAAATATTTTAGGGTTAGTCTTACTTTCCATTGCAACTGACTTCTCATTTTCTATTTTAGCCAGTCTAATAGCCCTTTTGCAAGCCTTGTTGATTTCCTTATAGTCACATAAAGATGCCTCTGTTCCCTCCTTCTTGTATAATTTAAATGCATATTTCTTTTTCCTCATCATGATCTTTAAGTCATTGTTAAGCCACATGGGATGTGATTTACTCCTATTTATTTTATTTCCACATGGTACATGCTGATGAGTATGTTTATTTAGTAAGGATTTGAATGTTGTCCATTTATTTTCAGTATTCTTCCCTGTAAGTTCTTTGTCCCAGTCTATATGTTGTATTGCTGCCCGTAGCCCATTAAAGTTAGCCCTTTTAAAATTTAGAGTTTTTGTTGGCCCCTTACAACTCTGTTTTTTGTATTCAATCTCAAATGAGACTGTGTTGTGATCACTGTTCCCCAAGGGTTCCCCAATTTTTACATTTGATATTATATCAATATTACTTGTGATGACTAAATCCAAGATGGCCCCATTTCTAGTAGGTTCTTGTATTACCTGGGCTAGATAATGATCCCTGAGTGTACTCAAGAACCTGCTCCCCTTAGCTGAGCTGCTGGTCTCGTTTATCCAGTTTATATCAGGGTAATTAAAGTCTCCCATTATTAGAACTTGCCCATGCTTAGCTGCATTTCCAATCTGTAACAATAATTGTATTTCCTCACTTTCAGCTATATTTGGGGGTTTATAGCATACTCCCACCAATATGCATTTAGAATTAGCTCCTCCACTATTTAGCTCAACCCACAAGGATTCAATGATGCCGTTAGTGCCAGCATAAATATCTTCTCTAACTATAAGCTTAAATTCAGGCTTAACATAAAGACATTTACATTGTTTTTGTCTTTGTAGGTGTTAATAGCCAACTCTCACAACTATGAAGACATTTTATTCATCTTCGAGCAGTACAATACCATCATTTGAGTAAACACTCAAACCAGTTCCCAACGGGCATTCTATCAGGATTATTCCCCACTGCAGATGGCTCTGAAATGAAATATATGACTACATATCTTTTCACTAAGAAACATGACTGTGTGATCTTCCATTATAATGATCAGTGTCCAGGCTATAGAGTTGCACAGTCCCATTACTATCTGCTAATCCAAACCAGCAATTCCACATAAGTTTTTATAGCATTCCATCCCGTTAACATTATGAAATTGGCTTCAGTTTTTTCATGACATCCAAACCAAAGTGGCAATTTCCTGGGTTTGACTTCATGATCAATGTGCATGTGTTTAGGGGTAATGTGAACAGTGTAATCTGTCTGGCCTTGGTACTACCCATTTAGAAGTGAGATGTGATATCAGCATGGCACAACTATTCCACATAGATAGTGATAGTACATTTTGCTGAAGGATTGTGTTCACAGTGAAGCATGCCTTGTCGTATTCCACATCCGAAGCATATTCCTGGAAGGCTGACTGAACAGGATAGAATAAATATGGTTCTTACTGCTCGGAGATGATGTTCATGTTAGTTGGTTTATAGTAGTGTCAAAAGCAAAAACAATGTACTCTAATAACAGCTTATGATTGTTCTAACACCTCCTACCTCTGTTTTCCAGATTCATATCATCTATTGACCAATTCACACTGTGTGTGAAATCGCTTAGTATGACATGATCCCTGTTTTATAGTGTCTGTTTATTCTGGCAACCATATGGTTGTTGTATGCGCATTAATGGTTATGTTGATTAGATGTCGTGTTATATGCTGTTGGTTACTGTGGGGTCCTGACCACATGTGACCCTAGGAGATGCTATGCATTACCCTGATGATGTTGTCTGTTTCCTCTTCAGATGTCCTCAGATTTGCCACAGCCCCTTGCCATACTAGGATCTCTTCACAACACACACATAATATTAATGCACAGTCTTGTCCATTTCTGTTTGTACTCTGTGTATGAAATAAAGTATGATTATGTTATACTGTTATCACTGTTTCTGTGTGTTTGTACCATATCATGCTTTCTAGTTGCAAGAATACAGATAGAATGAAGTGTCATTGTTCAATACATATATCTGTGTGTGTTTACATAGATACATATGCTACATTAATCTGTACCTTGCCAATATACATGTAGGTGCAAGTCGGAGGGGTGTGAATTCTGAAATCATGTCTAGAGACATGCAGGGTTGTATATAATGACTTGAAGGGCTCAACTTGAATGATATGAATCGACATTCATGATTATGTAGTAATGTCAACGCAGATTGCCCCGAATAGTTACACCACTAACTGATGGTGCTGAGCACATCTGACTTTCAGGGTAATTGACTTGTTACATGGTAAATATACAGGATTACACAAACATTGAGTGAAAAAAAATGGTTTAATTGTTCACAAAGCCACACAGTGACAAATTACCACAGGCCTGCTCAGTATCATGGTGGAGGTGGGTAGGATACAGAGTTCCAGTAACACACGGAAATAGGGACATGGGGCCAGAATGCACGCAGGGGGGGTGACATTGGTATAGATGATCAGTTGAGGGGGGGAGATACAGTGCATCATCCAACGTGAGGCAATATCAGTTATATTATTAAATATATCACGATAACATTCAATATTCAAACCCAACAATACAGAAGGAGATATGCTCATGGGGAGAAGTAATCTGTAGTCTTGTGTGTGCGCGCAACACACACTCCTATGCAACTGCAGAGGTAGAAGTGCTCAATCAGTCAATGTTAGAACCCCCGTAGGTCATGTCACTGGAAATGGCACTATGAGAGAAGACTCTACATACCTAAGTTTGGACACTCAGATGGGAACCTGACCAGGACCATATCAGTGTGTTCCAAATAATTTCATGTGTTAGCAGAACTACCAACAAACTGGCCAGTTCGAGGTGTATTCTGTTCTGTGAATGAGCATCTCTATTATCTGCTGTTGCATATTCATAACTGAAGGTAAACGGAACCTCATTAACAGTTATGTTCCAAGGCTAGAGTTACTCTTCCCCATATGTACAGGGAGGATCACATCAGCACTGAGGAAGAGATCTGGAAGGAAGTATGATACAGGCTTCCCAATAGTCCAAGTAGAGGAGAGAATGGCAGATCTAAAGCAATAGGTACATATAAATCGATGTAGAGGATGTGATATCACACCCGATGCAACACATGATGACTGACATCTGAACATACATGATGCAATGTGACAATAGCATAGTCCTGGAACGTGGGAATGCTCATCATTCCTTGTTCTGACCATGGAAAGGGACTCATCTTTGCGATCTGAAACATAAAAGGAACATGTCAATATTTACATTGCACATGCTCCCGGAGCGCTTACTTCGTCACTTACAGTGGTTATAAAAAGTCTACACACTACTGTAAACAAATTAGCCAATGAAAAATAATTTCAGAACTATATCCACCTTTAATGTGACATATAAACTGTACAACTCAATTGTAAAACAAACTGAAATCTGTAAGGTGGAGGGAAGAAAAAAACAAAGAAAACTAATGTGGTTGCATAAGTCTGCACACTCTCTTATAACTGGGGATGTAGCTGTGTTCAGAATGAAGCAATCACAT
The DNA here is from genome assembly GCA_027410445.1 of Discoglossus pictus. Lineage (NCBI taxonomy): Eukaryota > Metazoa > Chordata > Amphibia > Anura > Alytidae > Discoglossus > Discoglossus pictus. The sequence goes on along the minus strand of CM050164.1, from coordinate 200,661,558 downwards.
TCCAAATCATGTTAAATAGGAGTCAGCATACACCTGCCATCATTTAAAGTGCCTCTGATTAACCCAAAATTAAGTTAAGCTGCTCTAGTTGGTCTTTCCTGAAATGTTCTTAGTCGCATCCCACAGCAAAAGCCCTGGTCCACAGAGAGCTTCCAAAGCATCAGAGGGATCTCATTGTTAAAAGGTATCAGTCAGGAGAAGGGTACAAAAGAATTTCCAAGGCATTAGATATACCATGGAACACAGTAAAGACAGTCATCATCAAGCGGAGAAAATATGGCACAACAGTGACATTACCAAGAACTGGAGCTCCCTCCAAAATTGATGACAAGACCAGACGTAAACTGGTCTGGGAGGCTACCAAGAGGCCTACAGCAACATTAAAGGAAATGCAGGAATATCTGGCAAGTACTGGCTGTGTGGTACATGTAACAACAATCTCCCGTATTCTTCATATGTCTGGGCTATGGGGTAGAGTGGCAAGAGGAAAGCCTTTTCTTACAAAGAAAAACATCCAAGCCAGGCTGCATTTTGCAAAAAACACATCTGAAGTCTCCCAAAAGCAGGTGGGAAAAGGTGTTATGGTCTGATGAAACCAAGGTTGAACCTTTTGGCCATAATCCAACAGATATGTGTGGCGCAAAAACAACACTGCACATCACCAAAAGAACACCATACCCACAGTGAAGCATGGTGGTGGCAGCATCATGCTTTGGGGCTGTTTTTCTTCAGCTGGAACTGGGGCCTTAGTTAAGATAGAGGGAATTATGAACAGTTCCAAATACCAGTCAATATTGGCACAACACCTTCAGGCTTTTGCTAGAAAGCTGAACATGAAGAGGAACTTCATCTTTCAGCATGACAATGTCCCAAAGCATACATCCAAATTAACAAAGGAATGGCTTCACCAGAAGTAGATTAAAGTTTGGGAATGGCCCAGCCAGAGCCCAGACCTGAATCCCTGTGGGGTGATCTGAAGAGGGCTGTGCACAGGAGATGCCCTCGCAATCTGACAGATTTGAAGTGTTTTTGCAAAGAAGAGTGGGCAAATCTTGCAAAGTCACAATGTGCCATGCGGATAGACTCATACCCAAAAAGACTGAGTGCTGTAATAAAATCAAAAGGTGCTTCAACAAAGTATTAGTTTAGGGGTGTGCATACTTATGCAACCATGTGATTTTCTTTTTTGATTTTTTCTTCACTCTACTTAACTGATTTCAGTTTGTTTTTCAACTCAGTTGTACAGTTTATAGGTCACATTAAAGGTGGAAAAAGTTTAGAAATGATTTATCTTGGTCTCATTTTTTGACAGCACAGAAACATGACATTTTAACAGGGGTGTGTAGACTTTAGACCTTTTGCGATCCACTGTACCGATATATGTTGCTCATTTCAGACAAACGTCTTCACTGTTCTTTCCCTACATTTGAAACGAGCTACTCATCTGGGTAATGATGTAGGAATATCACATAGATTACACATTAATGCATCTTTGAAGAGCCAAATGTGGTGTTTTACCTTGGACGCAGTCCCAAGCTCATCCGCGAGGTGATTTCTTCCACCGGGACATGTGCGCTGTGGATCGTCATTAGTTATCACCGCTTACCTATCTGATGTATTCTGGAAAGAGATAGGCCGATATTAATAAAGTGATTGATGTGTTATTTGTGTCCTTCAGCATACGTGGCCATATTATTACACAAATACTCGCTATGTAGCTTACATTGATGTAGCAGTTCTGTTGCTGGTCATGTTTTTCCATGTCTAGGTTGTTGAAAGAAGAGTTGACACACGACAGCAGCTCTGTAAGGTTAATATGATGTTAGGATTACAGTCACAAATTAGACAAAGTATGTGTGTATGGTATTTTTCAACGACATTTTGATCCCATTTCATGTGGTTTGGCAGGATCAGACAATGTGAACAATCCTGGTCCGTAGAGGTTGTAGGTGACTTTAAAAAGGGATTGGGTATCTTTTTACATTACAAAACCAAACAGGCATTAGGGGCTATCCTGGATAAATAGATAGGGAGTATTGATCCAGGGATGAATACGATCACCAGTATCTGGGCTCAGGAAGGAATGTTATATTTTTCTGCCCTGTGTAGACAATTGGCAAAGCTTCACATTTTGTTGTTCGGTGACTTCCTCTGGATCAATTAACAATAATTCTGCGTATTGCAGATCATAGATCTATAGAGGTTGAACCTGATGGACTAAAGTCTTTTTTCCATCTAAATTACTAGATAACAATGTAAAGTGGGGCATATATACATTGACATAGTGGGATGTATAATCCACTCAAATTATCTATGCCATTGATGTTTATAACCGTCAGTACTTAAGATGTGTATGGGAATGTGTGCTTACTTACCTATAACTGATCATGTGGCTTGTTCCAGTGTACAAACATCGACAACGTCAGGGAACTCTCCTCTACTGTGGACTGGTTGGAATTCTGTATGACAAGGGCGATGGATAAAGGTGGATTTGGGAGTTAGGCATAATCCAGATACATTAGGCAGTGTTCCATGCATATTGGGTATGTACTTACATGTGAAGTACTCACGAATTAGGCGGGCACGTTGTTGTGACCCCTGCAGATTATCCACTTCAGGGGTAAATAAAGGCTATTCCTCCCCAGGTAGCGGAGCCGCATCAATGTCCCCCAGACAGTTGGCCTGTACTGCTATATTGTGCAGACAGCAGCAGGCAACGATGATGCGACAAACTTTCTGGGGCTTGTATTGTAGAGCCCCCCCAGTGGAATGTAAACATCTGAAGCGCATCTTTAGTACACCAAAGGTACGCTCAATTACATTCCGGCAGGTTTTATGCGCAGCATTATACCGCGCCTCCGCCCCAAGTATGGGGATTGCTCACAGGGGTCAACAACCACGGCAAACACCCATATCCTGCATCACCTGGTGGAACTAAAATATGATGTTGATATGAATAGGATGTTGTGATGTTTGACAAAGCATATGGCCAAATATCGTCATCATGACCTATCAACACATCCCTGTGGCTAATACACAGTTAAAGATATATGTAAGGGAGATGGATCATGAATGCATCTGATAGGATAATTAGTAGGGTATTAACACATGTATTCTATCTGAAGCTTCAGATCAATTACAATGTGATTTCCACAAATTGAAAATCCAGATGTTCACACCCACAGGACACTTACATGAGGCGGAGATACAAGGGAAATACAACAGGGTGCATATTGCGACCCTTCTGGTAGAGAGCAGGAAGTCACTGTTGCAGTTCTTGTAACGAGCACATGCCAGAGGTCTGAGGTGAAGCGCGATAGTGTATTCTTGTGAATGTAAATGTGATGCTAATTCAGGTGGAATTTCCCAGGGGCGGACACGATCAAACGCAAATGCCAAAAGACCTTTGAGATTTTGATAACTTCAAGGTAAGCTAATTCATGTTTATTCCGGGATATATTCAGGCAAGAAAAAGTTTGCCAAACACTATTAATTCTCCTCTATCAGATGACTTCTGAAGTCATCTCACTTACATAGCCCTTACAATAACACACAACACGTTATGTAGGCTAGAGATGTCCATGTCACAGGATACAAGGGAATGCATCAGAACATAAACCTAATGATTAATCAATTGTGGTTTTTGGCATATGTTGTTGTGCATACTTTTTGGCCAAGCTAACACAGGGTTCTGGCCAGCAATGAGCTATTCTGTTCTGGCTTTGGTAGTATTACTCCGTAATGCACATGTGAACATCAGAGCAATAGAGGGAAACATGATGTACCGTATGTGTTATTGTATCCAGTCATAGTAAGATATGGTTGACTGCCATTACTAATGTGTACTCACCCAGTAGCCATCCGGATGGAAATCTGCCGGACTCAAAGATGTCAGATATTCCGGATGCACGCAGGATATAGGCGTCGTGCACACTTCCCGGGAAGCCTGCATACACACCTTGTATGCACATGTTCGCATCGCAAACAACCTGGACATTGATTGAATGATAATGCTTACGATTTCTGTACAGCGCTTCTTGCTCTCTAGGAGGTATCAGTGCCACGTGTGTACAGTCAATAGCACCAAGCACATTGGGGATACCTCCTAATTGGAAGAAATCGAACTTCACCTTCGAGATCTCTTCAGCAGTGTTAGGGTAACTGATGTATCTGGCAGCTCTCCGACCAATAGCACGGAGGAATGCACGCAGACAATTCGAGAGGCTTGGCTGAGACATTCCTCCGGCTATGCTCAGGGTGGTCTGAAAGCTCACAGAAGCAAGGAGGTGTATTGCAACTAACATCCGTGTCATTCCTGGGATGGCTCTATTTGCCCCTGAGCGAGGCTCCAGGTCCGCTCTGAGAACCTCATAGAGCTCCCCAAGACTGGCACAAGTCAGCCGAAAACGCTCATACACCTCCCCATCAGTTAACCCCTCTAATGTGAGTCTCTCCCTGTACACATTGGGTGCCCGCCTCCTCACAGGCTCCTGGTCAGGCTCCTGGTCAGGCTCCCCCCCTTCTGCCTGAGCCACCACATCCTGTACTCCCCCCAGCAGCTGATCACCGACAACATTGTCAGCCTCCCTGGGTGCAGGTGGCCCTATATCCCTCTGTCCCTGTGCTACTGGAGCTCTCTCTCCTCCCTGATCCACCCCCACGATACTAGGCATGGCCTGTGGTAATTCCCTTGCCTGGCTTGGTTCTGCCCCAGCATGGATCACATCACCACTCACACCCTCATTCACTCCCAGACACTCCTCTCTGCCACTCCCCATCACCCCCTCAATCACACACCTTGCTTCCTGGTCTTCATACTGTGCTAGGTGAGCTGCACAAAAGCATCTCAACCTCATACGCCCACTCATCCTGGCCATCATCCCTCTCACATGATCATCCATGCTGTTTCAGACATGCTGATGACTTGTTGGGGATGGGGTTATATAGCTTGTTGATTGCATGACCTGGTATTAGGCACGTTAATTTCTACTTTGCCATTGGTCACCTGTGGATCTTTACATGGCATTCCAGCTGATGATTTTACGTCAAGAAGCCTCTCAACCTATTACATACGCACTTGGCCGCATGTAATTGGCTGTCCCAACACGGGCCGCCAAGTGCGTATGTAATTGGCTGAGAGTCCCAACGCGGGACGCCAAGTGCGTATGTAATTGGCTGAGAGTCCCAACGAGGGCCGCCCAGTGCGTATGTAATTGGCTGAGAGTCCCAACGCGGGCCGCCCAGTGCGTATGTATTGGGACTCTCAGCCAATGACATACGCACTTGGCGGCCCGCATTGGGACTCTCAGCCAATTACATACGCACTTGGCGGCCTGACACTATAAGTGAGTATGTAATTGGCTGAGTCTGTTGGCGCGCTCGCAAGCTGATAAGGGGACGTCCTAGCGAGACACGCCTCTCAGCCAATCACGTACGAGCTAAGAATTTGATTGACAGTATGAGCTTATAAATGTGATTGATACAAACCCATGCGCTGACTGTGTTGTAAGAGCCATTGGAGTTAGCACGCAGTTCCAGGAGCAGGTGGGAGAGAGTCTTTGAGATTAGTACTTTGGAGAGAGGGAGATTAGTTATTGTTTATTTTTTCATTGTCTATTTTATAAGTCCTTCCATTTAAGCAATACACATATTTACAGATTTCACATATTTGCAAGACACATAGATTAAATAACACACTTAGAGACATATATATAGTTAGGACACACACCCCACACACCCATCCCCCCCACCACACCCCATCCCCCAACACACTCCATCCCCCACCACTTATTAAATACACATAGCACACACATCTTTTCTTTCCAACAGACATTCCAGTAATACTTTTATTTCTTTATCGTTCTCTTGATTTGTAGGCGCACTCTTTTTGATTGTTTTGGATTTTATTACTAGCATATTTACACGTAAGAGTTACACATATTTACACATTACACATATTTGCCTGACACATAGATTAAAGACACATAGAGACATACATAGCGTTAGGACACACACCACACACCTCCCCCCCCAACCTTTGCACCGCATCCCCCAACAGTTAGTAAAAACACATAGAACATACACTTTTTTTCCCATCACCTATATAACAGTTACACTTATTTTGAGTTATCCTTATTTTTTTATTATTTCAGCATGAAGGGAGGAGGTAGGTGGATAGAGGAGGAGAGGAGAGGAGCGGAGAGTGAGGAGAGTGTAGTGGAGGGTGGAGGAGAGGTGGAGGAGGTGTCCCCGGAGGGGGTGGAGGAGGTGTCCCCGGAGGGGGTGGAGGAGGTGTCCCCAGAGGGGGAGGAGGAGGTGTCCCCGGAGGAGGAGGAGGTGTCCCTGGAGGAGGAGGAGTGGCCCCCAGAGGGGGGGGGAGGAGGAGGAGGAGGGAGACAGAGGCACTAAGAGAGGAGGGACAGAGGGGAAGGGGCCTGTTCCCAGGGGGCGGGGTAGTTTGGGGAAGGGACAGGCCTCAGGAAGAGTGCAGGGAGGCCAGGGTCCCCGAGCACAGTCGAGAGAGCAAGGGGCTATTGGCAAGGGCAGGCGCAGGGCCCGTAATTATACGCCCCAGGAAAATATGGTCCTCCTGGGTGTGATCCGTGACCGGCCCGTCATCCTTGTTGCAAGGGAAGCGAAGCCTGGGCCTAAGGCTCAGGCTTGGAAGGAGGTAGTGCAAGTGATGAAGGAGGTGTCCACGGTTCCTAGGGGCTTGAGGTCCTTGAAGCACAGATATGTGGATATCAGGGCCACGGTGAAGAGGAAGATGGCCAGAGAAGCTGAGGGACACAGTGTCACCTATAAGGAGTGGGAGAGGATCGCAAGGGACTTTCTCGGACCATCGCCCGCAGCTGGAGCTTCATCCCCGGTGGCCCAGCAGGACCCAGCCTCCAGTTCAGGTGAATATCACATACACCAACATGCCACCACATGTGCATCACACACACTACACATGGTGACCAACAAGGACACTGACATGTCAGCTCCATGGAATTAACAAGGGATGGATGGAAGTGTCATTAAATCCATGAAGCTGACAAATCACTGTCATTCCTGGCCACCCCAAGAGTAATTAAGCAATAGAGTCCATGTACTGGTGCGCCCAATGCAGCCTATGCAGTTACAGACCGCATAAGAAAGCCAGACAGCGTTAGGAGCCAGGAGAGGTCAAGACAAGAAACCAAAGAATAGATCCAATCTAGCAAATGAGAGCTAATGGGAGTTGCAATTAGGAGAATTATCCATGTTCAGGCCTAGATGTCAGATAGTTAGGAATGAAACCGCAGGAAAAATCCAGACAGTGTTAGGAGCCAGGAAAGGTCAAGACAGGAAACCAAAGAATAGATCCAATCTAGCAAATGAGAGCTAATGGGAGTTGCAATTAGGAGAATCATCCATGTTCAGGCCTAGATGTCAGATAGTTAGGAGTGAAAACATATCAATGTATTGATCAGCATACTAATGACATGTACCTTTATTTTCTCTATTTCAGCATCCAGTAGGAGGTCTGGGTCCAGTGATGAGCCACGAGCGGGGCCGTCAGCCCCCGCCCCGCAGGAGACCGCTCAGGGGGAGGAGGCTACAGGCTCATCCGAGAGCCCTGGCTCTTCGGAGGGGGAGGTCGTGGTCGTTGACAGCCCCCCTGTCCAGAGCCCGACTGTCCCCCTCCTCCAAAGACTTGCCATCTCGCCGGGGCCCTCAGAAGGAGTGGAATATGCCACAGCTCCTCCTTCCCCACACTCTGAGCCACCGGGGATACCAACATCAGAGACCCTGTCTCCAGCCGGGTCCCAGATCCTCCCCACTCTGTCCCCGCCATCTTCCCACCCGGCCCTGCCAGCAGGACCCGAGCCCCCCCCCCACCACCAACGACCGAGGACAGGAGCTTTAGGGAGGAGAGGAGCCATCATCGTAGGCTGGAGCAGCATTTGGTCAGGCTGCTGGGAACGGGGCAGGTCACCAGCCAACAGCAGCCTGGCCCCTCCTCTCCTTCCACCATGCCTCCGCCGCCACCACCACCCGTGGTGCCACTACCTCCTTCTCCCCCACCACCAACAAGGAGACGGCGTCCGGCCGCGGACGAGGCAGGTCCTGTGCCCAGGCGGAGGAGGACCTAGGGGCTGTGGACATAATTGTGCCTTCTCAACAGCACTCCTCAGTGACAATCTATTGGTCACAATGCTGACCTCATCTAGCCTGGCTACAGAGTTTTGGATCTTTGCCTATGTGATGGTGACATTTTGTATGCAGATGGCTACCTACCATCACATGGTCCATGATCCTCTTCTCTGTGGACACGTAGGGTTCGGTTGAACATGCCACCAATTGATGGTCACTGGGGAATGCTGTTGGGAAGGGATGCTGCAGTCCCCTTTTTTTTAGGCCCTTAGATTTTATGTTTTCTCTTTGTTTTTCTTTCCATTTGTTTTGTTTTAGGTACAATTCAGGCCCATGAAGGCATCTCCTACATCTGCAAGCATTGTGGAGGAATTATATGAGGCGTAAGGTTTTCCCAGTGCCTCTCAGGTATACATTACTCCAATGACAGCCCCCTCCTTAACATGTAGCTCCCACAATCTTAAAGCTATCATATTGCCAGATATCTCAGACATGATTATTGTTAGCTGAAATGTAGACTAATACCGCTATGGCGGTGGACTTGCAAAGTCTCACAATGGCATGTTAATGACAGCCAGCAATAATATATGCACTAATAAAGCATGTGATCCTGACCTCAATATCGGTCTGAGAACAGATCCTTGGGTCTGATGTAAGAAACAGTGAATGTGGCTGCTGACCTTTGTGTCCTGTCCATATTAATGGGTATTTGCCCATATTACTCATTATCCAGAGACCTACTGTAGCTAATAGTTAGTAATGCTTGCAGATGGGAATCAGGTGAGTTTGTATATTGGTACAGTATTTAGCACTTTACTGTACATGCATTGTCATTATTTTTTTTTAGCCTCCTCCGCCTTTTTTGTTTTTTGTTGACCATTCATTTTTGTGGGCAATTTCACACACCATACTGGATGTGTGAAACTGGATTGGATTACACAGTCCAGAGGTTGAATCATTTGTTCAATTGAACAGATCCAGACAAGTTGTAAGTGCCGTGCACTCTAATGGTTTCTTCAGTTAAATGGAGAGATTTCTGGTTCCGGTTGCAGCATGTGACCCTGGTAGGTGCTATGCATCATGCTTATTCTAGATTATTAGATTGACCCCTGTAGGTATCCCCTTTTTTTTATTTAGCCCCTTGCTCTCTCGGGACCCGCCCACACCACACCCATGATATTAATGCACAGTCTTGACCACTGCTGATTGTGGTCTATGTCCAAAAATAAAGTTTTGTTATACCGTTCTGTGAATGCACAGTCTTGACCACTGCTGATTGTGGTGTGTGTCCAAAAATAAAGTTTTGTTATACCGTTCTGTGAATGCACAGTCTTGACCACTGCTGATTGTGGTGTGTGTCCAAAAATAAAGTTTTGTTATACCGTTCTGTGAATGCACAGTCTTGACCACTGCTGATTGTGGTCTGTGTCCAAAAATAAAGCTGTGTTATTCTGTTCTCCCCATGTCGGTGTGTTTTCAATGGTTGGGGTTAGGGGACATCCACATGCATCACATTAGTGTCACATTACTATAGCTGTAAACTAATGAGCATAGTTAACCGTGCAATAAATCCATACATACTAAGAGGAATAACAGTCCTAATAGCATTAGATATCATATAATGCATCTAATTGAACTACAATCTAGGCATAATAAAGGGTTAATGCACAGGCCAAGTACAATTAGCGGGACTGGGGAGTAGGAACATTCCCCTGTGGGCCTAAAAGGATAATGATAGGTGATACTGCAGTGGGTTGTCAGTTCCTTCTCCAGTGATTATTGATTTCTCCGTCAATTCTGCTCTCACACGCACTTCCCCAACATCACTTAGCAATCGAAAATAATGTAAATTGATGAATAGCAGAACATAATGGGAGGTCAACAAATGGGAATGAATGGTCATCTTGGATCATGGCCACCAGCAATGGCGTGGGACTTCCTTGGATAAGAGTAGTGGCTATTACCCCTGATGGAGGTGAGTTGGCTGGTGCTCATTGTGCCTCTGCAAACCTTCTGTGTGTGTTTGCTGCCCTTGTGGGTGGGAAAGTGACAGCAGAACTGACAATCCACTCCGGTCTCACCAGCATAGGAACCTTGTAAGAAAGCAGTGACAGAGGGTCCCAGTCGGACCCGACCGAAAGACCAAACAAGAGGTATTGTGTATTTCAATGAAGCTGTGAGCTATCTCATTAAGGGTCATTGTGGGGGTGAGAGGGAAAGCTGAATGCAGGGCCAAATCCCAAACCACTGGGGAAGGAACTGACAACCCACTCCGGTCTCACCAGCATAGGAACCTTGTAAGAAAGCAGTGACAGAGGGTCACAGTCGGACCCGACCAAAAGACTGAACAGGACATATTCACATACTCCATGTGCCCCATATTTGTGTTCCCAAATGTAGATGTGATGAGCAACATGTATACAAAATAACAGGGTTAATATGGCATTTTTTTGATGTTTTTGTGTTTTTATGTAATGAGGTAGTGTGTCTTTAATTTTGCTTTATGTAAGCTGCAGCAGGGCTTTTCATTCAAAATGTAACAACTAATTGGTTGTATAATGCCTTTGCTTTGGTGGGGGAGGGGATGGTGAAATCAATTGTAATGGCCTTCCATGCTTTTCCTCTGTTAAACTCACTTTTATATTTTTAAGTTGTCTGTACGTAATGCGTAAACCATTTTAAGTGTGTTTTTTGTGCACTTAGCGAATTTGCAAGATACGAGCGTCAACGCAAGGAATTCTTGTCCGCTACTTACTACGTAGCGCTTATCGGAGGCAAATCTCGGCAAAGTAGTCCGAAATTACGCAAGTCAATCGCAAGTCGACTCGGATATCGTAAATCGACTTACGATGGGCCTTTGCGAGATACGATTTCATAAGCAGCTCGAATTTAATAGGGCCCTTAATATTCAAGTCCCGTTACAGGGTGTTTTGGTTATTCTGTATTATCTATTCAATAGTGAACGGAAGAGACAATGGACAGATATGTCTATGATTTACTGTTTTGATTCAGACATACTCAGTAGAGGACAGTCACAAGTAAACTGAGTTTGCTCTGTACTTGCCACTTCATGTTTTGAAAACAAAGTATTACATGTCATGGTAGCTTCCATGCATTTGTAGAGTCTGCTAAAAATTTAAGAACCACAGCACAATGAAAGAACATATATGTTTGAAAACTCCATGTCTTTCACATCTGTTATTGACTTACAGCTGTTATTGATAGATAAGAAATGTGGGAATTTAATAAAATATTGAGGTCAGGGGCGTAGGAAGGTTATATAGGTCCCCATTAGCTTCCTCTCATCTGCTCCTTCTATCTGCTTAATGTCACAAAATCACGCAAGATAATCTCATGAAATCTCGCGAGACCCGGGTATCTGACCAGCTAAATGAAGAGGAGGTGAGTGGGAGCTACTGGGGAACTGCTGGGGAGGGAGAGAAAGACTAGGGATAGGGAGGGAGAGAAAGACCAGGGATACGGAGGGAGAGAAAGACTATGGATAGAGATCTGTATATATATATATATATATATATATATATATATATATATATATATGTACATATATACATATATATATATATTGTGACAAGGATGGCCGTTTACCATAGGAAATCTTTACAACAAAAGGTTCCGCAATACAGATTTATGATGCAGAATACTTGTTTATTAGTAGGGCTCATAAACAAGGATTAGAAGTAGAAAAATGGAAATAAAAATCTACATATACGTTCTTACTTAACATACAGGAACACCCTGACTACACCCGGGCAGCTTCTCTGCTCCGGAGAAATTATAATTCATAAAGACAACAAATGAATCCAGTTACTTCAAGCAGAAGTTCTTGTGGATCATATAAAACAGTCTCTGCTATGAGGGATAGTGCCACCTTGTGGCCGGGATACAAAGTCTCTTATAGTTGGTGTAGTGCCACCTTGTGGCCAGGATACACACAGTCTCTTATAGTGCCACCTTGTGGCCAGGATACAAACAATCTCTTATTTTATCAGAAGTCTTTTCCACCGCTTTACATAAGTAACGGAGGATGAAGCATAGGGCCCATCCGTCTCTCCCATATGCTTCACCCCAGGGACCCTTTGATATTGCAATAGTAACTTACTGCAATTTAACAGGACAAGCACTCAGCCTCTTCCCTGGGGTATAATAAGTCTGGTACCTTCATTCAGTGCCTCTGACAGCTCCACAATTGCTTAGACACCTTAGGCAGCTCTGCCTGGGAATCCTCAATATTCACTTCCCTTACTTGGTGCCTTTGTAATTTCACCTCCTGAGTCTGTAGTCGCTCTGTCAGCTCTGTTCGTCCAGCTACTGCAAACAGCACACACTCCTTTCTGTTTTCCAAAACTCGCAGCCCCAGTAAACAAGGTGATCTCCTCCAGGTTTTGCTTTTAAAGTCCAGTATGCAGATCCACACAGGATCAGCCAGCAAGCTCCTCTCTGTGGCATGCTCTGGCTGCTAGCAGCAGCAGCACACAACCTAGGCCAGAGCCTAATCAGCCACCCCCTTCAATGTCTGCTTTTCAGGCTGAAGTGAAACTGCACCTGCACCAATTAGGAGTTCTTCAGGAGTTAACACCGTCACTCCTGTCAAGAACTCTTTACTCTTCTTTACTTGGCACCATCCTCTAGGGGGCAAACGGTCACAATATATATATATATATATATATATATATATATATATATATATATATATAAAATAAATAACTAAATATATATATATATATATATATATATACACACACACACATACACAGATCCAAATATAAATATATTCAGTACCTGGCAAAAGTATTCATCCCCCTTGACTTTTTACCTTTTTTGTTACATTACAGCCTTAAGTTCAATGTACATAGGATGACAATAAGCCGCACGCTACATAGAGTTGGTCTTTATGGCAGAGTGGCCAGAAGAAAGCCATTACTTTCAGCAAAAAACAAAAAGACACGTTTTCAGTTTGCAAAAAGGCATATGGGAGATTCCAAAAATGTATGGGGGAAGGTGCTCTGGTCTGATAAGACTAAAGTTTTACTTTTTGGCCATCAAAGAAAATGCTATGTCTGGCGCAAACCCAACACATCACCTCACCCAAAGAACACCATCTCCACAGTGAAACATGGTGGTGGCAGCATCATGCTGTGGGGATGTTTTTGAGCAGCTAGGACTGGGAAACTGGTCAGATTTGAGGGAAAGATGGATGGTGCTAAATACAGGGATATTCTTGAGCAAAACCTGTACCACTCCGTGCGTGATTAGAGGCTAGGACGGAGGTTCACCTTTCAGCAGGACAATGACTCCAAACACACTGCTAAAGCACACTTGATTGGTTTAAGGGGAAACATGTAAATGTGTTGGAATGGCCTAGTCAAAGCCCAGACCTCAATCCAATAGAAAATCTGTGGTCAGACTTAAAGATTGCTGTTCACAAGCGCAAACCATCCAACCTGAAGGAGCTGGAGCAGTTTTGCAAGGAGGAATGAGCATAAATCCCAGTGGTAAGATGTGGCAAGCTCATATCGACTTATCCAAAGCGACCTGGAGCTTTGATTGCTGCAAAAGGTGGCTCTACAAAGTATTGGCTAGCTGAATAGTTATGCACATTTACTTTTTCTGTTATTTTGTCCTATTTGTTGTTTGCTTCACAATAAAAAATAAAAAAAAATCTTCAATTTTGTGGGCATGTTCTGTAAATTAAATGATGCAAATCCTCAAACAAGTCATGTTAATTCCAGGTTGTGAGGCAACAAAACACGAAAAATGCCATGGGGGTGAATACTTTTAAAAGGCACTGTATATATATATATATATATATATATATATATATATATATGTATATATATATTATTTGTTTTTGCGTTGTCCCTCACAGATTTTGTTCGGTTCCTACGCCCTTGATTGAGGTCCTTAAAAGCTTATCACGTAAAAAGTGTTTTCCATAACGCAACTTCTCAGTGATAAAGTAATATTTCATCAACCATGCTGCCTGATCAAATTGCTTATTTTGTTTGTGCTCTTATACATTTATGTCCAACATAACACCACAAGAATCAAGAGCACTTAAAGAGCTGGAGAAAGCAGATGTGGAAATAAAGATGTCCGATAAAGGAGGCAATGTAGTATTAATGAGCAAAGATGTCTACTACAATATGTGTATTAACATCCTGAAGGACACTACAATGTATGAAGTCCTTCAGAGGCATCCCAAACAAGAATATTAAAATGAGTTAAGATCAATTCTAACAGCAGCCAGAGATTTAAATTTAATTTTGACCAAAAATGTAGACTTCCTACTCGCGAAAAATCCAACGACGGCAACCTTCTATGCCCTGCCGAAGGTACATAAAAGGAGGACACCTATGCCTGGACGGCCAATTATATCCGGCAATAATAATTTTATGTAAAATATCAGTATCCTGGTAGATGACAATTTGAAGGAGTTAGTTACCAGTCTCCCCTCCTACACTAAGGACACAGCGGGTGTACTCAAGCACTTAGATAAGTTAAGTGTGCCGCCAACATCATGCCTGGCAAGCATTGATGTTGAGCAACTTTATAGCCGAATACAAATTTAGGCATTAAAGCAGTAGAGCACTTCCTTGGAGCCAAAGGTAAAGATCAATCTGAATGGAATAAATTTATCATCACGCTCCTTAAGTTTACACTCACGAGGATTTTTTTTCTATATAACAACAAATGGTATAAACAAATAAGGGGAACCGCAATGGGGAAATCTTGTGCCCCAAATAATGCGAACTTGCTCTTTGGGCATTGGAAGCAAACAGAGGTATGTTCGGATAAGATGCAGGTATTTACAAGATATATACTCTTAAGGCAGAGATATATCAATTATGTCCTAGTACTCTGGACAGGCCCTCAAAAGGAATTTGAAAGAATTGTTACCATCTTAAATCAAAATTCATTAGGGCTTAAGTTTACATTTGAAATTAAAACATCAATCCTAGAATTTCTGGACCTGAAAATTGAGAAAGATCCTTTGGGAGACTTATCTTCAGGAAAAGCACTGCCTCCAATTCACTATTATCATGGCCAAGTACACATCCCACGTCACTCAAAAAAAGGATACCAATAGGCCAATATATTTGTACTAGCGTATTGCCCGTCAAAAAATGACGGCAATGAGATGTGCATGTTTGGAAAGTTGTTTAGCTATTAATATACATATGGAATTGTAAGGTAGCTAATGTTGTTTTGTGTGTACTACTGAAATATAGAATTCAAATTAATAAATGAATATACTTTACCTATTTTTATGCATTGTGTTGAAGAGCTGGCAATCTGTGTTGATGTTGCTGCAGCATTAGTGGTGTGGAGGTGCTGTGTAAGCGTGATGAACGTGTGCAGTGTAATAGTGTGCGTGCGCGAGCCGAAACCGTTAACGTAGCTGTGTACTTCCGCATTATCATAAAATGGCGGGTAATGTGTGGTATGCGTCTTAACGGATCATCCGTACGTCGTTTAATGGCGGGTAATGTGTGGTATGCGTCTTAGCGGATTATCCGTACGTGTTTTCCGTGGTTATAGTGCTGTAGCCTCGTTTTCGTTTTGTTCGGCCGCCATTTTTTCTGTCGCTTCGAGAATTTTTTAGTGTATAAACTCTTTTATTTTGAGCTAAATGAAGGTGTAACTTTGTTTTTTGAGGTCGTGGATGCTCCCTCTTGCTGTCGGTAAGCTTTTTATGTATGTGCTGTGTGGATTTATTGTGTTTGTATTTTTTTTCATGTTCGCGAGTTGCGGCCGTATTTTTTTGCTATGGTTTAACGGCTCACCTCGCTATGTGAGGCTCGCCTGCAATGAGCGCCTGCGGCGCTCATTGCCAAAGTGCTAGGGTTTAACGGCTCGCCTCGCTACGTGAGGCTCGCCTGCGGCGCTCATTGCCAAAGTGCTAGGGTTTAACGGCTCGCCTCGCTATGTGAGGCTCGCCTGCGGCGCTCATTGCCAAAGTGCTAGGGTTTAACGGCTCGCCTCGCTACGCGAGGCTCGCCTGCAATGAGCGCCTACAGTTTAACGGCTCGCCTCGCTGCGCGTGGCTCGTTAGGCAATGAGCGCCTGTGGCGCTCATGGCTAAGCCCGCTAAAGCACTACGGTTTAACGCTAAATATGGTAAAACGGTAAAATGACGGTCAATAAAAATTTAATGTTGTGACATTTTTTTGCAACACAAAATGACTCAGCTACATTTGTCCCTTTTTTTTTTCTTAAAATAAATACACATTTTTTTTTTACTTTTTATTTTTTTAACTTTCAACTTATATTTCATCAAATGCTTTGTTTTAGGCGGGAAATCCGATGTGGCGCGAGACAAAGGCGGTAAATCTGTGTTAATGCGTAAATCTGTAATTGCGACTCGTAAAATGTACTCGCTACTGTCTTTTTTTACTCAATATGCGGTTATTGCGCATCCTTTGTCTCGTTGTTTTTCAAGCACATACGTCTGTGGCTGTGTTTTACGCAGTTCGTAGTAGTATAGCCTCGTTTTCATTTTTTTCGGCCGATTTTTGATCTTTGTAACTCGTCTAAATCGATGTAAATTGGAGTTCCAACTCACTCCCAGATGTCCTGCCTGGTTCCCCATGCTGTAAGTGACCTTTTTTTTATTTTTTAGTGTGTATTTAGTGTTTTTTTAATTGTTTTGGTTCCGCCGCTTATCTCGTAATATTTTTCAGCTCGTATTTTTTTTCTAAGTCCTGCGTCTTGTGTAAAAAAGTGCTACGGTTTAATGGTTCGCCTGCAATGAGCGCCTGCGGCGCTCATTGCCAAAGTGCTACGGTTTTACGTAACGATTCATTAAACCAGAAAAGGCATTCCAACACCCACTGCTGGAAAAAAATACGTATTAAAAAGTTTTTTCAATTGTACATCTACATTTGTCGTGTACATAATAGTATGCCCCTGCAAAAGCCTCTAAGTAGGAAAAAACGATCACCAGTTACGTAGGCGCATCCTAGAACATGTCTCCTCTGTCAAAAATCTTCTCGATACCCCAGTGGCCAGACACATTAAACTCTATCACCAAAAAAAGATAGAAATTATTGAATTTTATGCGATAGATACTGTGCTCCCTGGACCAAGAGGTGGTAATAAGAGTAAGAAATTACTCCAAGCAGAAAGTAAATGGATCTATCTCTTGGGATCTCAATCTACACATGGCCTAAATGAAGGCTTTTCTTTTACACCATTTATTTAGTCTTTGACTTCGTAACAACAGTCCTCCAAGGTTCTTCAGCAGTCATTAGAGGAAGACTGTCCCCTCTTATGACTACTGGCATGATGTCTTGATAATCTGAAACACAATATGATTCTAAAGCTATTCAATATCTGTACGTATTAACCCTGTTCATAAGATTTCCGTACATAGATTTATGGTTAACTTAAAGCCTTTACTTTAGAAATATAAACTCCTCATACCAAAACTTGATTAACTAAAGGAATCAAAAATCTGCCCAAGGGATGCTTGCAGTTAAAAGAAGCATTGTGAGCCTCTTTTAGCCATAAGGATGAATGGAATTTAACTATGCCAAAAAGTAATATCTTATAACAACAATGAAGCTGGTTAGTAAACCCCTAGAGTGAGATTTGGGAGCATTAATAGGGAAATATATACAATATACTAACTGAAGTGGGCAGCAACTATGATATTTTATAGCTCAGAATTATGTCACCACTGAGCATAAATACAACTGAAATATATAGAGGATAAATAGATTGTAGGTCCAGGGTAATCAAGGCATCATGTCATATAGTAAAGAAATGTGTGTAATGATACAATTTGGACACACTGATAATCACTCATCTCGCTTTTTGCCCTGATTTAGCACACTGATGATTGTGTGTAGTGCATGATAAACTTCTTCTTTTCATTTTCTATACTAATTAACAATTTGAAGAAATCCTTTATTTAATACACTTAAATAATTGCTCATTCTCTATGGTAGCATGATACTGAAACGCTAAATGTAGCCCGCAGCTGGGATAAAGCAAGTAAGTCTTCCGGATCACATGACATTAATGGACAAATGCAGAATGAAGAATCCCCTTCTATCAGGTGACTCTTATGAGAAAACCAGGAAGTGAGGATATCCACTATTTAATCCATTATAGGCCAGGTAAACCAACTACTATGGAAGACTAACTAAGTAAAGCAGTACAGCATTCAGTATCACGTGACTTTATTAAACCAATAAAAATTGCCTTTTGGATCAGGCGAAACTTGTGGTCCAATGGGGAATGAGAATATCCGTTACGCAAGACGTCACAGGTCACAAGCCTATTTAAACCAATCAGAGCGGGAGATAGGACCTAGTGACGTATGCGGAAGTAATTAGGAATATCCATTTTAAAAAGGCGCGCCGCAGCAACAACGTCAGTACAGTCTAGCCTTTGAGAAAGTTGTCCATTGGCAACAACAACGATCAGGCTTGGAGACGAGAAGCGGTGGAAGGACATGCAGTGAAGGAATCACTTATATGGAGAATTGGTATCGTATGGCCTTCCTTTGAAATTGATGAGAGCTGCAAGGTTCCCGTATGTAGGGTAAACCTGTGCACATAAAACGCAGCCTAGCTGCAATATGACAGGGTTGATTCCAACCTGTAGCACTTATATCAGTTAGGAGATTAGCCTAACCTTGATCCAGCTACCACTGCAAAATCAAAATTGTAAATGTCCAGTGCATCGCTTCATTCTTGTTTTTAATTCACCTGTGTTTTTGTCTGATGATCACATATATAGTTGTGAGCATGCGGGTTGTTGCTAACGCTGTGGGCTCGCGTAGCTGCGGGCTCGCTAAACGAGGGCCGCAGTTGCTGGCATGGAGCGCCAAAGGCGCTCCTTGCCAGCAACTGCGGACCTCGCAAAATTAACGGACTTACGACCCATTACGACCTCGCAAAAAACGTCCGAAACCCGCGCACATGAAAACATGAAAAAAACAATAAATACACACAACAAATACATAAAAAGCTTACTTACAGCAAGGGGGGGGGGGGGCACCCAGGACCTCGAAAACTGAAGTTACACCTCAATTTAACTCCAAATAAAAGAGTTTAGAAAATCGAAAATCCCATAAGCGAGAGAAAAAATGGCCGCCGAAAAATACGAAAAAGAGGCTACAGCACTGTAAAGACGCAAAACACCACCAACACCTACGGATTTTCTGAAAAAGACGTACAAGATCCAAAAACAAGAATGCAACCCGAGCGACCCAAAAAACATAAGAATAATAATAACTCAATAAATACACACAACAAACACATAAAAAGCTTATCCACAGCAAGGGGGGGGGGGGGGGGGGGGGCACCCAGGACCTCTGCAAGTTACACCTCCATTTAAGTCCAAATTTCAGAGTTTAGACACCTGAAAATCCCCTAAGCAAGAGAAAAAATGGCAGCCGAACAAATTGAAAACGAGGCTAAAGGACCTGAAACACGCAAAACACCACCAAACACCTACAGATTTCCCAAAAAAGTCGGACAGCATCCGAAAACAAGGACGCAAAATCAGCCACAGCCGCATACCCCACATTACGCGCCATTTTAGAACACTAATTTATAAAAAACGGAAGTACACAGCTACCCTAACGGATGTTCCTCGCACACTCACACTATTACACTACACACTTCACACATTCATGACACTTGCACAGCAGCTCCACAGCACTTATGCTGTGCTGCAGCAACATGAAAACAGATTGCCAGCTCTTCAACACAATGCTTCCTGCATATATTACTTCACAATAGGTAAAGTATATTAAGTTCTTATTTTATTAATTATTGATTGCCATACCAAAAAGAACACCAACGCTGCTCAAAGCACACAAACAACCAAGAGCCTCGCAATGAGGGCCGAATGTGCTCAGCGTGAGGCTTGCAATAAGCGCTGAAGGATCTTAAAACACCCACAAAATTATTTTTGCACGCAAACAACATTACCTGCCTTACAATCTTATTGCCATCATTTTTTGACAATTTTGAATTTTTTAATTAAAATATATTCAATTAACTTCCCACTTTTCCCAAAATTGCACCTCATTTATTTATACAATGCTGTGACATTTTCAGCAGAGCAATATTTACAAAACGCCTCTCTGTCGAAATGCATCAGAGGAAAATGAGCAGGGTCCTTGATATAGATTTGCGGCTCAATTAGTTTATTTTAAATCCTCAACAAAATATTATGCCTTATGCAAGAACTTGATTGGATAATTTTTTTCCACCTCTGTCCCCTTCCATTTTTATTATATTTTATATTTGATTTACCACCAGACAGTCTGGATCTCTGGTAGAGACCATCCATGTCCTCATGAAAGGTATTGTTTTGCCAATAGTTGTCGTTCCTCACTAGTTGGTCATACAAAAGAACTGTTTGGACTGTTCCTTGGATCACTGTGGACATTTGCGACCTCCTTTGGAACTTACCCACCTTGAGGACTAAGGACTTATCCAACTGGGACAAGGTGGATTTATTCATGCTAATATATCTCTTACACATGAGGGTTATACATGTGGGTGCATTTACACATGTATTTTATATTTGATTTGAATAAACCTCTTTTATTATGTTGGTGTGCTCTTCTCTTTCCTCATACCTTTTGTGTTTTTGCAAGTTCTTCTTGCATTCAAAGAATTCTCTATTCTAGATCTAGGCTGCAGACGAGAATAATTAGATGCTATTTCTACAATTCCTTCATCAATGGTGGTAACATATATATACATATATCACATACAGTATATAGTTGTCAGTAGCCGGGCTTGGCAAAATCCGTTGCTAAAGCAATGGGGAAACTGTGGGCTTGTAGCACTTAGGCAGGGAGCGCTAAAGGCGCTCCCTGTGCTGGTGGAGATCCCTATTACCATCATACCTACGACCCGCGGGACTATACATGAACACAACACTCAAATACACAATTCACACTGCAAGACCCGTAGCACTTTGAAAAAAATTCAGGAAAAAAAATATGGCCCGTAAGACTTACAAAAGGAAACCGCCACTTGCATAAAACAAAATACGAGCCGCAAAAAATACGAACTTACGGGCTGAACCGCGCACACTCAAAACCACGAAAACAACACTAAATACACACAAAAATAAAATAAAAACATCACACCCAGGACATCTGCAATTCATCTTACACGTCAATTTAACTACAATCTTCACAGTTTAGACACCTCGAAAATCCCCTAAGCGAGAGAAAAAATGGCCACCGAAGAAAACAAGGCTACACAACCCCTAAAGCAGCAAAACACCACCAAGCACATACGACTTTTACAAAAAGCGGGACGGGCTACAACATACATCATTACCAAGGACGCTAAATCATCCACACCCGTGTAACACATACACATTTGCCGCCATTTCACAACACTAACTTACACAATGCAGAAGTACACAGCTACACTAATGGCTTTTCCTCGCGCACGCAGCTTATTTACACTACACACTGCACACATTGCTGACACTTACACCTCAGCTCAAAGACACTGCAAATCTAGATTGGATGCTGCAGGGACATCAAAACAGATTTTTAGCTCTTCAGCACATTGCTTGCTGCATATATTAATTACAAATACGTAAAATATATTAATTTATGATTTCATTTATTTAGTAATTAATTATAATTAAAACATACATATATACAAAACTTTCAAAAACAACACACAATCGCAATAAACGGCAAAGTCGCTCATTGCCAGCCACACGATGAGCGCCAAAGGCGCTCACCACAAGGCTCGCAATCAGTGCAAAAAAAAAAAATCAATTTGTGTGCCAAACACCATTCCTTGACTTACAATTCTATTGCCGTCATTTTTTGACGGGCAATTCGCTAGTATATATATATATATATATAGTATAAAGATTTGTCGGGGGAGCTTTTTGTGCCAAGAGGTTTTCAACTGACAAGAGGACATCCCTTGAGGTTAGAAGTAAAAAGATTCCACCTCAAAGAAAGAAAAGGGTTCTTCACAGTAAGGGTGGTTAATCTGTGGAATTCTCTACCAGAGGAGGTGGTGACAGCGGATTCGATAGATAACTTTAAAAGGGGACTAGATTTATTTCTAATTAAAAAGGGTATTCAGGGTTATCATGGATAATTAGAGAGACAGTAATGATCCAAATTTTTAACATTTCCCCTTTAGACATTTGGCTAAGTCTCGCTTTTTTTTTTTTTTTTTCTATTTGCCTTCCTCTGGACTAATTAATAATAATAAAAAAAGAAACAAAAAAAAAACATTAAATAATTGATTAATAATTAATTAACAACTAATGAATTAATAGTTAATCTGCATATTGCAGATCAAAGGAGATCTTAAAAGGTTGAACTTGATGGACTGAAAGTCTTTTTTCAACCTTAAATACTATGTAACTATGTAATATATATATATATATATATATATATATATATATATATATATATATATATATATATGAAGAGTGAGGTAGCTGTGAATGTCCAGTAATCCAGATGAATAATCAGAGTATTGCAGTATATAGTGATACCTTTTTTTATTGGACAAACAGATTCATAGGTTTCATGACGAGCTTTCGACAGAGTTCCTCTCTTTGTCGAGTCAGAGTCAATACTGATTATAGATTCAGAAGTACAGCAAAAAATTCCAGGATTAACAAATAATGTTCTGATCAGCCAGCCGTGCAAGTGTGTAGGGGTGCAGACCAGAGTAAGTAAATTGGGGTCGTAAATAGTTTTACATCTAAGGAACCATAGGGCTGTAACCAAACTCAGGATGAAGGCAGAGAGCAAAAAGTAAAAAAAATAAAAAATAAAAAAACACACTTATATATTTACAAGCATGAATGTTGGAGGTTATAAGAAATTTTGATAATGAGATAAGAATTCAATGTCGACATTAAGTCCCGACTTATTACTGTTGAAGAACATAATCATTTTAATTTCAAATGTCTTTCTTTCCTTAGTGTTTTAAAAAAAAACCTTTGAGTATTTTGATTTTGAGATTTTTCATGGAGTGGTTATTCTGGGTGAAATGGTGTCCAACTGGAGTACAGTAAGTCTCCTCATTGTGCTTATTGATGGAATGACTGTGTAGATTCATCCTCATATGTAATTTCTGGCTGGTTTCTCCAATGTAGCAGCCTCTCTCACATGCAGTACATTGTATCATGTAGACTACATTGGATGACGTACAAGAATATAATCCTCTGATGTTATAGGTCTTCTTGTTGTGCATGGCTTTGTCCTCTTTGCAGATGTGTTGACACAATTTACACTGATTTGTATTGCAAGGTTTTGTGCCATTTTCTATGTTAAGCTCTTCATTGGCCAATCTACTGTTCACCAATGTTTGTCTGAGATTTGGTGGCTGCCTAAATGCAAGAATGGGGGGTTTGGGGAATATATGTTTTAATTCAGTGTCCTCTGTTAGCAGTGGTTGTAGATCCTTAAATATTTTGCGGATTCCTTCTAGATCCGGATGGTATGTGGTTACCAGAGGTGTACGTGAGGTCATTTCCTTAGTTTTGTATTGCAGCAGGTGTTCCCGGGGTGTTTTAATGGCAGAGGTTACTTTCTGTGTTATGACATTAGGTTTGTAGCCCTTTCTCCTGAAGGAGTCAGACAGGATTTTTAAATGTGTATAACGGTCCTCATTGTTAGAACATATGTAGTGGTATCGGATGGCTTGACTATAGATAATCGCTTTTTTAGTATGTGAGGGATGAAAGCTAGAGCTGTGGAGATAACTGCATCTGTCTGTAGGTTTCTTGTATACCGATGAGTTAAGTTTACCATTGGTGATGGCTGATCAGAACATTATTTGTTAATCCTGGAATTTTTTGCTGTATTTGTGAATCTATAATCAGTATTGACTCTGACTCGACAAAGAGAGGAACGCTCTCGAAAGCTTGTCATGAAACCTATGAATATGTTTGTCCAATAAAAAAGGTATCACTATATACTGCAATACTCTGATTATTCATCTGGATTACTGGACATTCACGGCTACCTCACTCTTCATAACTATGGAAGATACCGCATATGGCCGCTTCAAGAAGCTACTGATTAAGAGGACCAGACATGGAAGAATTCTTCAGGAGGCTGAGACTCACAGAATAATTTCACAACAAAGAGGATACCACACCCAGATTGGATTACAATAGCAGGAAAAAGAACACAAATTTTACCCCAACACCTGGACGCAACCCTAAACTCGACAGTTACATAGAAAGCGTTCACCTGAGAACGGCTTCCTTAGTAACAAATCAGCAAAAAAGACAAATATACAATATCTCCCCATTAGAAAGAGCTGCCATAAAGGGCTTAAAAGAAACCCCCACCATCACCATCAAACCAGCAGACAAAGGAGGCGCAGTTGTGATTTTGAACACTCCGGATTACATACAAGAAGGTAACAGACAATTGACAGACCGCACCTATTACAAGAAATTGCACCAGAATCCTACAGAGGATTATACCAGCGAACTCAGGGAACTTTTCCGAACGTTCCCCAAGATCGTGCAGCACGAATTGGAGCAGCTCATACCCACCCATCCTACAACTGGGACTTTCTACCTGCTGCCCAAGATCCACAAGCCAGGCAACCCAGGGAGACCTATTGTTACAGGTATGGACACACTGACTGAACAGTTATCTGGTCTTGTTGAAAACATCCTGAAGCCACTAGTTAAAAACACTGACAGCTATATACAAGACACCACTGACTTTCTTAACAGACTCAGTCAGATTAAAGAACTACCTGCTAACACACTACTCGTAACTATGGATGTTGAATCGCTTCACAGCAACATCCCTCACAACGATGGTACTAAGGCATGCCTCAAATTCCTCTCAACACACACTCCGAACTGCAAATATAACCCTGATACCATTGCCAAAATACTAGAATATAACCTGACCCACAATTACTTCACCTTCAATGAACAGGTTTACCTGCAAATAATGGGGGCCGCAATGGGGACTAAAATGGCACCACAATATGCCAATTTATTTATGGCTGACCTTGAACAGAGATTCCTGTCCACATATATCCAAAAACCTTACAGATACTACCGTTATATAGATGACCTGTTCATCATATGGACAGAAGGAGAAAAAAAGCTGAGAGACTTCCACACTGCCTTTAATACCTTCCACCCATCTATTAAATTTAAAATAGATTACTCTGCAGAACAGGTGAACTTTCTGGACACACTATATCCATCACCAATGGTAAAGTTAACTAATCGGTATACAGGAAACCTACAGACAAATGCAGTTATCTCCACAGCTCTAGCTTTCATCCCTCACATACTAAAAAAGCGATTATCTATAGTCAAGCCATCCGATACCACCGCATATGTTCTAACAATGAGGACCATGATAAACATTTAAAAACCCTGTCTGACTCCTTCAGGAGAAAGGGCTACAAACCCTAATGTCATAACACAGAAAGTAACCTCTGCCATTAAAACACCCCGGGAACACCTGCTGCAATACAAAACTAAGGAAATGACCTCACGTACACCTCTGGTAACCACATACCACCCGGATCTAGAAGGAATCCGCAAAATATTTAAGGATCTACAACCACTGCTAACAGAGGACACTGAATTAAAACATATATTTTCCCAAACCTCCCATTCTTGCATTTAGGCAGCCACCAAATCTTAGACAAACATTGGTGAACAGTAGATTGGCCAATGAAGAGCTTAACATAGAAAATGGCACAAAACCTTGCAATAAAAATCGGTTTAAATTGTGTCAACACATCTGCAAAGAGGACACAGCCACGGACAAGAAGAAGACCTATAACATCAGAGGATCATATTCTTGTGTAGCAAAATATTGTCCTGTGGATTCTATTTAGGAATCCTTTAAACAACCAACCAAGGTTGTACAGAAACACCTTTTATGCAGCCTTTATTTTAATTATTATTGCCACATACTAATTTTAAAAAATTCAATCTTTATTTGTACATTTAAAATGATGTTAAAAATGGAACCATTAAAAAAATCATGTTAAATATAGCAAAATAAAAAATAAAAATAAGTATCCGGATTAGATAAAAAATAAATTAACATGGTATGCAAAATAATTATAATTTAAAATCAAATAATATGTTTAGCAAATAAAGTTTTAATAAAATAATACAAAGGCATACTAATGCTAGCAAGTTAAAAGTATTACTTTGAAAGTAATTTCCTTATTCAAAATGATTATACTTATTTAAATAATATAAAGATAATATAGTAAAAAAGAAAGTCAAAAGCAACATATGAAAATAAAGCATGCACAAAAACATTCAGGAACACAAAGAGTTAACTAACTGCCATAGAAACTATGGAACACAAAGAGTTAACTAATTGCCATAGAAACTATAAATAGCTCCACAGAGAAGGCAGCACTGTGCCCCTGATGAGTGAGAGACTGATAGAGCCTCACGAAACGCGCGTCGGGAGATTGTGACGTCATCAGTAAGCGCGATCACAGCGCAGACCACGCCAATATAGCGTGGAGCATGATAGATACAGCTCTAAAGCTCCAGGTCCACTACTAACTTAAAAGAAGATAGAAAGCCAATTCCTTCACCACAAAGTCTCAATATAGTAACAATAGAGTAATATACAAGAATAAGGAAATAGAAAAGCAAGAAAAAGGAAAAAGGAGTAAAAGCATAATTAAAGCAAAAAAACGGATGAATTAGGAGGACACAACCTCCTTCTAAAAAACAATAGACAGAAGCATTAAGGAAATATATAGTTTAAGAAACAGCATAATCAGGAGTGTATACATTTTTAAAAAATAGCACAGCATTAGCACTATAAATGAATAAGGTAAAGTAGTGACTGTGATAGACTAACAGTCACGAGGTAAAAGGGTAATATAAGAAGAAATAAGCACTAAGTCAAATAGCACAAGCACTTTAAGATAAGAATTTTTGAATAACACAACTTGAATTATAATGCACTTTAAGTAATAGAATTCCGAATTAACATAAATAAACAGGATAAAAGATCAACACAAAAGAAATGCAAAGGCACTTAAAACATATACTCCAGTGAAGTGCTGTATGAATAAACAAAACTATACAACAGACAAAAGGATTATAAAACCTTATCTTAATCTTATGTAAAAAATGTAATCTTTTGTAAATTAAAATCCAGGGTACCTGATAAGGATTTGACTAAGGAAACATAACCAAAAATACACAAATACAATTGAATTGAAAAACCAAATCTTCTATTGACTTGAGCATAATAAAGTAATTAAATAAAAAAGCTGTGATCAAAGCAAAGAATATAATAACCACAAAAATAAAACTTAAATAAACCTCTAATAATTTGCTGGACGTCAAAAAACCCAAAGGATTAAACACCTTGGGTTTAACATGATTTTTTTAATGGTTGCATTTTTAATATCATTTTAAATGTAGAAATAAAGATTGAATTTTTTAAAATTAGTATGTGGCAATAATAATTAAAATAAAGGCTGCATAAAAGGTGTTTCTGTACAACCTTGGTTGGTTGTTCAAGGATTCCTAAATAGAATCCACAGGACAATATTTTGGTACACATTTAAGTAATAACACCTAGGCCTAAAAAATAAACAAAGATCATTTTTTTGAGTATTATAAGATCATATTCTTGTACGTCATCCAATGTAGTCTACATGATACAATGTACTGCATGTGAGAGAGGCTGCTACATTGGAGAAACCAGCCAGAAATTACATATGAGGATGAAACTACACAGACATTCCATCAATCGGCACAATGAGGAGACTTACTGTACTCCAGTTGGACACCATTTCACCCAGAATAACCACTCCATGAAAAATCGCAAAATCAAAATACTCAAAGGTTTTTTTAAAAACACTAAGGAAAGAAAGACATTTGAAATTAAAATGATTATGTTCTTCAACAGTAATAAGTCGGGACTTAATGTCGACATTGAATTCTTATCTCATTATCAAAATTTCTTATAACCTCCAACATTCATGCTTGTAAATATATATGTGTGTTTATTGATTTTTTTATTTTTTTACTTTTTGCTCTCTGCCTTCATCCTGAGTTTGGTTACAGCCCTATGGTTCCTTAGATGTAAAACTATTTACGACCCCAATTTACTTACTCTGGTCTGCACCCCTACACACTTGCACGGCTGGCTGATCAGAACATTATTTGTTAATCCTGGAATTTTTTGCTGTATTTGTGAATCTATAATCAGTATTGACTCTGACTCGACAAAGAGAGGAACGCTCTCGAAAGCTCGTCATGAAACCTATGAATATGTTTGTCCAATAAAAAAGGTATCACTATATACTGCAATACTCTCTCTCTCTCTCTCTCTCTCTCTCTCTCTCTCTCTCTATATATATATATATATATATATATATATATAAATATATATATATATATAAATATATATGTGGAAGAGGACAGTTTTAACAGTATTGTGTCATTTATTTTTTACATTTTGGGTGATATGATAGTAAGCAACTTTAAAAAAAAAAAAGAGGAATAATAAAAGTTAAGTTTTAATTACCTATTCAGAGATATACTGAATGAAGCTATTGAGTGCATATTAACCCACATTCATTCTCTTTCCTTAAATGTAAATTATATTTATATATGTGAGACTCACTGGTAGGACACATAAAGTATAACCTTGATTAAATGTAGTGCACTTTAATTAATCTTTTGACGGTGCTAATGATGTCATGTCAGTGACATCAGCTCAGTCTGATTCCAAGCTCTATGATAGTCCAGCCCACAGGCAGAGATGGCCATACCCTTGATAGACACGGGTAGAATGGGATAGACGGGATAGACACGGGTAGAAGGAGATACACAACTCTGCTTGGGGGAAAACTGATAGTTTAAAAGCTATTTTTTTTATTTTATTTTAAACAGCATACTGTTTTAATAGCCTGTATACTGCAAACAAACAGTTCCCTAGTAAAAACATTCATATTAAAGAAAAATAGCTTGAAGAGTTCATATAAACGGACCACATTTTAAGGAGTATCATTCTTTAGCACTTGTGGTTAATGTGAATGACTGAGCCATGGATAAACCCAAACAGTGATCTCCCTAAAAGCTGGCTTATTAGTGTTCTTTGATGATGGGGCTCGAGCAGCACTGCTGTATAGCACTAACTCTTCTTTCCCTGAGCCCAGCAGAGCAGTGATTAAACCCTTCTGACCCAGTGATACCTGCACAGCAGTGATTATCTCATTCCTGCCACAGAGAAACCTTCAGAACAGTGATTAAATGTTTTCCTGCTAGCACAAGACCTATAGGGCTATGACTGTAATAATAATAATTTATTTATATAGCACCTTTCTCCCAGAAGGGAGTCTTCAAAGCTATTCAATTACAAAATGCATTAAAGAAAAAATCAGTCAGTATAGGAAGGAAGGATAAATTAAAATTGTAATGCTAATGGGCAGATGTGCTTTATGAGATACATTGATTTACTGTTTCGGCCTTTAATTGCTTTTGAAACATTTCCTAATGGGTCATCTCTGTTCATGACAGAATGTTCCAGAATGTTGTTGTACCTGTAAACAAAGACTCCAATGCTAGATAAGGTGGGATTGTGAACTGTTATCAGATCTTCACTTGTGATTAACCTATTCCATCAATCAACAGAGGGAAAGTACTGATCTGCAAGACAAAGGGCCTCATTAAATTGTCAAAATTGTAATTACTGAAGCCTGTACCGTAGTGCTCAAAAGTTACTGCTATAAAATTGGCCTCTTCTAGCTACCCGCTATTGATTTGTGGGTTACAGACTGAAAAGAGCTTTTGCCGCCCGGGGCTATCCCCGAGTTTAACGCCCCCCCCCCCCCCCCCCCCAGTGCAATCATATATATACATATAAAAAATCTCCCCCTTTTCCCCCTTTTTTTCTCTACTCTCCCCTCTCTCTCCCAACCCCCTCTCTCTTCCCCCTCTCATTCTATCCGTCTCTTTCGCTGTCTCTTTCTTCTCCCCCTCACTTTCTATCCCTGTCTCTCCCTCCCCCTCTCCTTCCCCTCACTCTCTCTCTCTCTGCTTTCTCTTTCTCTCCAGATCCCCCACTCTCTCTCTCCCCTCCCTCCCTCTTTCTTCCCCTTTCATTCTCTCCTCCACCCTCTCTCTTACCCCTCTCATTCTATCCCTCTTTTTTTATTTCTCTCCCTTTCTCTTCATCTTGCTCTCCCCTCATGCCTCTCTTTCCATGTGTCTTTCTCTTTCCCCTTGCCTCTCTACCCCATTCCTCTCCTTCTCTCCCCCATGCATCCCTTTCACCCATGTCTCCTACTCTCCCTCCATGTCTCCGCATCTCACTCCCTCCATGAGTCTCCCTCTTTCCCCAATGCCTCTTCCTCTCCCCCATTTCTCCCTTTCTCCCCAATGCCTCTCTCTCCTCCATGCTTCCCCCTCTCCCTTCATGTCTCCCCATGTGTCTCCCCCTTTCCTTTCTCCCTTTTCAAAATGTCTCCCCCTCTCCCCCAATGTCTCCCCTCTCCCTCCATGTCCCCCCCTGACCTCTCTCTTTCTCCATGTGCCTCCCTCTTTCCCCTTGCCTTTCTTCCCCATGCCTCTCCCTTTGCAACCATGTCTCCCTCTTCCCCATATTTCCTTCTCTCCCTCCATGTCTCCCCCTCTCCCCCAAGCTTACCTCTCCCCCATGTCTCCCCCTCTCCCCCCATATTTGCCCCTCTCCCTCCATGACTCCCCTTCCCTTTCTCCCTCCATGTGTTCCCCTTTCCCCCCTTTGCCTCTCGTCCCCATGCCTCTCTCTCCCTCCATGTCTCATTCTCTCCCCCCATGTCACCTTCTCTCCCCCATGTCTCCCCCATGCTTCCCTCTCCCTCATGTTCCCCTCTCCCTCCATGTCTCCCCTTCCCTTTCTCCCTCCATGTGTCCCTTTTTCCTCTTTTTTTCCTCTTTTTTTCCTCTCTTCCCCATGCCTCTCCCTCCCTCCAAATCTCCTTCACCCCTCCCATGCCTCTCCCTCCCCCATGCCTCTCCCTTCCATCCATGACTCCTTCTCTCCCCCCATGTCTCCCCTCTCCCCCCATGCTTCCCTCTCTCCCATGTTTCTCCCTCTCCCTCCATGTCACCCCCTTCTCTTTCTCCCTCCATGTGTCTTCCTTTTCCCCTTTGCCTCTCTTCCCCATGCTTCTCCCTCCATGTCTCCTTTTCTCCCCCATGTCTCTCCCTCCATGTCTCAACTCCCCCAATGCCTCTCCCTCCCTCTATGTCTCCTTCTACCCCCCATGCCTCCCTCTTCCCCTCCATGCCCTCCCATCTCTCCTACCTTCTGCTCCATGCTGCCAGTCTGTTGGCTCTTCCCTCTGCTGGCTCCTCCCCATGCCAGCAGACACAAGCAGAGAGCAGGGAGCAGGGGACGGGGGAAGGGGAATGTGCGGTGGAAGGCAGGAGGGGGCATTTTTGCAACCCCCAAAGAGGTGACACCTGGGTGCTCCGCCCCCAGCGCACCCACCTTCCTACGGTACCGACCCATCTAAGCCTAATGCTGTTTGCAACAGACAGTAAGTGTTTTGGTCGTCTGAGATCCTTCTGCACACATTGCGAGCCTTGCGATGAGCTCCTTTGGCGCTCATCGCGTGGCTCGCAATGAGCGCAATGAGGTCTTCGTCTTTTATTGTGATACTGTGGTGTTTTTTTTTTCTTTATATGCATTTTTTCATGATAATTAATTAATTAATGAAATCATAAATTAATATACTTTACCTATTTGTAATTAATATATGCAGCAAGCAATGTGCTGAAGAGCTAACAATCTGTTTTGATGTTCCTGCAGCATATAATGTAGATTTGCACTGTTGTTAAGCTAAGGTGTAAGTGTCAGCAATGTGTGCAGTGTGTAGTGTAAATAGACTGCATGCACGAGGGGAAGCCGTTTGTGTAGCTGTGTAGATCCGCATTCTGTAAGTTAGTGTTGTAAAATGGCGGCGATTATATATGTGGTACGCGGGTGTGGATGATTTTGCGTCCTTGCTAATATTGTATTTTGTACCTCGTATGGGTTTGTGTAAAAGTTGTATGTGCCTGGCCGTGTTTTGCGGGTTTAGGGGTGGTGTAGCCTCGTTTTCATTTGTTTCGGGGGTCGCTTAGAGGATTTTCGAGTGTCTAAACTCTGTAAATTGGACTTAAATTTGCATGCAACCTGACTCACAGACGTGCTGGCTGTCCCACCTTTCTGTGTGTAATGTTTTTTTTTATTTGTGTTTGAATTTTGTGGGTTTTTAATGTTTTTCGCTGTGTGAGGTTCGGCCGTTAACTTCGTATTTTTTCGACCTTGTAAATGTGTACCTCGTACATCCTTGGCAAAAGTCGTATGTGCCTGGCTGTTATTTGCGGGTTTTGGGTCGTGTAGCCTCGTTTTATTTTTTTTCAGCTGCCATTTTTTTTCTCGCTTAGCCGATTTTCAAGTTCTAAAACTCCTTAAATTAGACTTTAATTGGATGGCAACCTCGCTGGCAGATGTCGTGGCTGTCCCACCATGCTGTGTGTGTGTGTGTTTATTTTATTTTTTGTTTTTTTAAGTGTTTTTCCTGTTTGTGAATGTCCGCGTTACGGACGTTAATTTCGTATTTTTGCGAGTTAGTAATTTTTTTTTTCTAAGTCTTGCGGCTCGTATTTTTTTGTGTAAGTCCATATTTAGTCATTGCGTGTTAAAGTCCCGCTTCTGTGGCTGTTTGTAACCGGAAGTGAGGAGCCTCCACCTCGCTTTGCGAGGGTCCACAATTGCGGCCTGCAATGAGCCTTTGGCTCATTGCAACCAACGTTGGAGCCTCCGCATTGCAGCAGATGTTGAAGCCTCCACCTTCCGCAAATGCGTCCCCTTGCTTTGCAAGGGTACTGATTTACGGCCTGAACTGCGTCCCTCACTTCGCGACTTGCAGTTTGACCACTATTATATGTGATTGGCTGTTTCAAACTATGTACTTACAGGCTTGCTTAATTGATCATGATCATGCCCTGCAATGTTACTTATGGGTTCATGGTTTACGGTTTTGACTTTCGGCCATGTAGTTGCAGGATTGTTCAATTAAATCGCTTTGTAACTGTTGCAATTTTCTAACCCACTGACTTACGCACTGTATGAAGATTATTACAGGCTTGGAATTTATTGAGGCCCCATGTATGATCCGTGCTGTAGAAACATTTTGTACGGCACGAGTGAGGTCTGGTTGCCAGGATTCAGGCTGACAAGAGCAGTATGTGAGACAGATCCGCTATGCAGGTTTCACAATAATATGCAGCCTCAAGCTCAGAAATCTGAGCCCAACAGTGTTACGGAGTGTAAGGAAAAGTTTCTTCAAATTGCGTAGTTGAAGGCACAGAAGGATATTTTCACAGACTGGACAATTTTTTGTTCAACAACAGTAGGTTTTATATCCATAACATACAGGCACTTTTAGTAGCTAATTTGTCATATAATCATTGGTTATTCACATCTGTAATAAGGCGTACGTTTGTTAATTTGGGTTAACATTTAAATTTGCATTTTCTAAAGTTACAGATTACAGAAAAACTAAATCAGAGGTGCTCATCAGAGAAGGAACCAACCTTAATAGGTGAGTTCTATGGCCATGATACGCCACTCTGAGAGCAACCTCTCCTGTTCAGGGTAGAATTGCCTTGTATTTCGGGGCTGGGTCACTCTTTTGAGTGGGACCAGACTGATATACTACAGGATATTTCTCCCTGTGAAGGGCACAAGTGAGCTAAAAGAGGTTGCTCTCAGAGTGGCTTATCATGGCTATAGAACTAACCTAATAAGGTTGGTTCGTTCTCTGATGAGCACCTCTGACTTAACTTTTAAAGTTACAGATTAGTAAAAACTATTTTTATCTCAAAAGAAGACTTATACAGCTGTCATGCAATTGGATATGACTCAAATATAACAATTTTGAGATTTATTAACTTTTATTGAGTTCAATTATCAATTTATAGACAAGTATATGCTTTCTACAGAATAGCATTTATTGTACACCAGTAAAATCAGGAATAAACAATTGGATGTACACATTTTATATTCTGATAGCTCAATATAGAAATCAATAAAAAGTGTATAAAATCTTATTAAACTTAAATTAGCAATATATCTTAAAATATTCTATATTTTGTTAGTTCAATATAGGAATTATTAAGCAGTGTATACAATCTTATCAAGCGTGGATAAACAATTTATTTGATCAGTTCAACACAGAAATTATAAGAAGTATATAAAGTCTTATCACACTTGGATAAACAATCAGATGTCTACTCGGTACAGTATATTTGGTATTAATATTCAGAGATATAACATGTTACTCTAGGAAAGCAGTAAATAGCAAAAATCCGGTATAACAACCTATATGGCAGCCAGAATATTGAAATATATACTGAAGCAATATAAAATTACTACTCTAAATGGCAAGCTAAATAACCTTTGTATTTGGGTATTGGATTATTTGATAAGGGGTTTTATAACAGAATTGATTACATTTAATTCATATCAAAGCAGTCAATTCAATCAATAATGATATAAAATAGTTTTGTTGATTGTGTTATAAAAGAAGATATATTTTGAGAAAGGCTAAGTAGGCTTTGTGTATAGGTGATTTTAATAATTGGTTTTGTAACCGGTTAAATGGTTATATTATTTAAGTCAATCTGTTTTAGGGAAAATGGGCACAGATTGAAATATATTGATTAACACCTACAGTGTGGAACGCAGGTGCTAATTAGTCTTTGTTCTGTGACCATTCCAGAAATGTAACAGAATGATTATAGAGATTGGACTATTTGATACACAGGGCTTAACCGGAAGTGCAGGATGTAGCTGTGAGACCCATCTCTTAGATCGTGGGGATAGACACTGACACGCTGACTCGCTATAACCGGCTATAACCAATATACCAGCGGGTGAGAGATGCCGGGAGGCAAGCTGTGAGTTTCAAGCGACACCACAAGATTCAAAATGGGTACATATCCCGTTGACATGCCGATTCATTCATAACTAATAACCGAGCATGGAAGAGAACCCAGAAGGCAGCCTGTGAGCAGGGATTGAATAATATACCCTGAGCGCCGTTCACATGGACACCCAGTCCCGCTGATCCGCTGACCAACTGCATCCAGCCACAGTAGACATCCCGGTGCATGAGAGACGCTGGGAGGCAGGTGGTTAACTATAAGTTCTGTGTCCTTCCAGAGTGCTGTCCCTGAGAACAAATTGATTTGTTGCACATAGCCACAGCAGATATCCCGAAGTGTGAGAGATGCTAGGAGGCAGGCTGTAAGTTCTGAGAGCTGTACACTCCCTGAGCGCCGTCCCTGATGATATGTTGATGCGCTCTACCCAGCCATAACAGGGAGGTGGACATAGACTGCAATGAGCCGAAGGCTCATTGCAGGCCGCAAATGCCGACGTCGCAAAGCGAGTGTCTGCATTTGCGGAGGTGGAGGCTCTCAATCTCGGCACAAAAAGCAGGACTTAGAAAAAAAAAAATAAGAGCCGAGGGACTTAGAAAAAAAACAACAACTCGGGATGAGGAAATCAGGACTTAGGAAAAAAAAATACCAAGTCGCAAGAAAAATAATGGCGTACGTGTTAGTTATTACAACGGACGGAAAATGCTCACGGGCCAAGTAACACATAGAAAAAAGCCGCCATTTTACAACACTAACTTGCAACTTATAACATTACAATTCTACAATGGCACTTTACCCGCCTAAACAAATGCTTTGGCCTCGTGAACGAAGCCTATTTACACTGCACACTTGGCACATTGCTGACACTTTCAGATGCAGGAAAATCCAAAGAGATTGTTAGCTTTTCAGGATATTGATTGCTGCATATTACATATAAATAGGTAAAGTATATTCATTTATTAATTCATATTAATTAATTAATTCAATGTACTAAATTTCTTTTAGATTTTTCACTGTACTTATATATCTGTCTTTGCGATGAGCGCTGATCATTTCAAAGCAGGGAACTTGAAGTACATAAGGGGAGAGGCTCTCAATGAGCGCTGAAGGCGCTCATTCAGATCAACGCTGAAGGCGCTAAGCGCGGGGCTCCCAATGAGCACCGAAGGTCTTCAGAGGAGCAAAAGCCTTACATTGTGTGGCAAACAGCATTCCCATTGCTTAAAATTTTATTGCTGTCATTTTGACGGGCAAGTCGCTAGTTAAATATAAATCCTAAAGAAGATTTGGCATCATGTCCAGTAAAACTAAAAATAGAGAAAAGAAAGGCATGACTCAGAGACCATCAAACTCTTTCCCACCAAAAGGGAATTAAACATCTCCAACTTCCTCTCAATCTGAATCATTTTCAAGTGACAATAGCCGCCCAATGGGGCCAGAATTAAGTACCACAAAAGGAGCTGTTATACAACAAGAAGAACAAATAACCCTATCTAAAATTAAATCCTTATTTGAGGAGTTTCAACTAAAAATAACACAAGATTTAAAACAACAGATTACGGATAATACTAAAGTGATAATAATAACTAATTTTTCAAGATTCACTCAACACTACATATCACATATATAGTTGTGAGCATGCGAGTTGTTGCTAACGCTTGCGGGCTCGCGCAGCGAGCCCGCAAGAACAGGGAGTAAGGGGCCGCATTTGCAGAGGGGGAGGCTCCAACGTCGGCTGTGTTAACACACACACACACGACTTTTTAAAAAAAAAAAAAACAACGTCCCAGCAAAAAAAAAACAACGTCCCTCATTTGCGGAGGTGGAGGCTCCAACGTCGGCTGTGTTAACACACACTCACACAACTTTTTTTTTTTTTAAATCTCAAAGGCGCCTCACACCCGGTTACACACACACACACGCAAGACTTAAAAAAAACCCCTCAAAGGCGCCTCACACGCGCTTAACACACATATGCACGACTTAGAAAAAAATACACTGCGTCGTACACGTAAAAGCCAACTGCGTCTCTCGCAAAAAGATACGTCTGCATCGCAAAAAAAACGGCCGCGAAACGACCCATTCCAAACGCCGCGCATCAAAACATCAGAAACACAAGAAATAAACACAACAAACACATAAAAAGCTTACTTACAGCAAGGGGGGAGCATCCGGCACCTCCAAAAGTTAATTTACACGTCCATTTAAGTAAAAAAAAAGAGTTTAAACTGCCGAAAGTCACCTAAGCGAGAGAAAAAATGGGCGCCGAACAAAACGAAAACAAGGCTTCAGACGTAACTATACTACAGTGACTCGCAAGACTGAAATACATACTATGTATCACGTACCACACTGATATTAAACACCATTTTGAACACTACTACGCACAAAATGGCGGATGGAACGCAAATTGTAAGCTGGAACGCAAAAAGCGCATGCGTATTGCGTTCTAACTGTCTGAGGCATTTGAAAGTTCATAAATACTGCCTACTTTCCAGAAATTTCTACAGTTCTAACGGTCTGAGGCACTTGAAAGTTTATAAATACAGCCTACTTTCCAGAAATTTCTACATTTCGACTCAGGTGATGAACGGAGTGACATAGTTAACTGCTGCTGTTACTTGAGAAGAGAATTGTTTCCTAATTTACTACTTTACATTGTGCAAATTACAACTGAGAGATAAGCTATAATATATTACATTTTATTATCAAGACAGGACAAAAAAAAACCATTTTATGTATGAAAATGTGATTTATGTATAGTGACATGTGGCACGCACATTTATGTGTATATCCCCTGCAACAAACTAATCTTAAGCCAAACTAATTAAACAATTATATTTAAATGACATTACAAAAAAATAAAAATGTACTATTAAAATATGATTCATGTATAGTGATATGTGACACGCACATATATGTGTATCATCTATAGTCACATCTCACAAACCCATTTATGTGTGTAGGCCCCCCAAAAAATTATGTTAATTTCACTATTAAAATATGATTCATGTATAGTGATATGTGACACGCACACAAAAAAAACAACTTTAACTATGAAAATGTGGTTCTTGTATAGTGACATATCACACGCACATTTATGTGTCTAGGGCCAAAAACTAAGTAATGTTAATTGAAAGTAATTACAGAAGTATATTTAAATGACAATAATTTATTGTAATTTAATATATAACCTAAAGATCAATCTTTCTCCTTTTCTTTACTATTCAAAAAGACTCTGCATCAACAGCGTCACTCAAGAATTTGCAAATTGCGTTGTGAACCACAATCCCTTTTAAACAACTCCAAGAAAGAAGAAGAGGTAAGATAGAAAAATACATTACATGCTGAAAAATACCATGCTTTGCTAAATCAAAAACAAGAAATATACAATTAACTATTTCACTTTCTTTTTCAAACAGACACTACAAGAAGACCTGCGGATTAAGATTGCCAGGAGGGGACCCTCTGTCATTCGACACTTCAATCAAGGTAAAGTATAACAAGTACAAAAAAGAAATGAACTATATATGTTTAATAGCCATCAATATAAATTAATATTCTTCTTTAATGTTTAAGAACCTATAAGCCTTACAAAGAAGCCTAAATAAGCATAACAAAAGTGGTGGGCACAAAATAGGATTGAACCAAAACTCACACAAACATATAGCAAACTAAATTAATATTCTTTTTTAATGTTTAAGAACCTATAAGCCTTACAAAGAAGCCTAAATAAGCATACCAAAAGTGGTGGGCACAAAAAATAGGATTGTACCAAAACTCACACAAACAAATAGCAAACTAAATTACTATTCTTCTTTAATGTTTAAGAACCTATAAGCCTTACAAAGAAGCATAAATAAGCGTACCAAAAGTGGTGGGCACAAAACAGGATTAATATTAATTAATAGGATTAATTAATATTATTATTTACTGTTTACCAAGCTATAACACTTACAAACAAGTCTACATTTGTATAACAAAAGTGGTGGACACAAAACAGGATAATGCTAAAAACATTGCAATCATATCCAAAATAAGAACAACATTAATAATTACAGTATAAAAAAAACAGCATAGCACAAAAATTCACCATAACAGATACAATACACCAAAATAAGGACATTTTTGCTTTATTACAAATACATTCAAATCAAATAACATTTTCATTTTTCTTTTACAACAGATACTGCGTGAAGAGAATCGGACGAGGACTTTCAACAGAGGACCAGACCATCGGACGAGGACTTTCACCAGAGGACCAGACCATCGGACGAGGACTTTCAACAGAGGACCACACCATCGGACAAGGACTTTCACCAGAGGACCAGACCATCGGACCAGGACTTTCAACAGAGGACCAGACCATCGGATGAGGACTTTCAACAGAGGACCACACCATCGGACGAGGACTTTCAACAGAGGACCAGACCATCGGACAAAGACTTTCAACAGAGGACCAACAAACATTCTGATTGAAATCACACTTCAACCAAGGTACAGTATAATAAGTAAAAAAGGAGAAAACTAAATAAACATGTTTGATCTGCATCCATGTAAAAAAAAAAAAAAAAAAAAAAAAGAACAAGCACTATGTCCCTTATTCAATTGCAATTTGCCCAATTCAATACATGTCTAAATAACCACATCACTTTTTTTTTAAAGAAGTTTTTAGTCGGTAAACATCTATCTACAAACACGGTTTTCACTAACTAAAAACTTATTTAAAAAAAAATATGTTATCTGCTTATTTACAGCACTATTGAATTGGCCAAATCGCAATTCAATGAGGGCCTATAACTTTTAACAAAATATAACTGACACATTTATGATTTACCTCTTATTTGTTTATTACAAACAATAATGTTTAACAGTAATTCCAAATTTCAATATAGCCAATTACATTTAATTTTTTTGCTTTACAGATTAACATGGCTACTAACGAGAGCAAACAAGAGAAGAAAAGAAGTCAAACTAGAGAAAGACAAGAGAGATGGGCCGACCAGCAGTCACCAGAGGACAAAGAAATTTGACGAGAAAAAGAACGCAAAAGACTTGCAAGCAAAAGACTATCAGCTGCAAAAATTAAAGATACACCCAAAAAAACTACCAAGCAAATAAAGCATTTACAACCTGTTCCTCAAACATCAAATGACATTTTACCAGAAAAAATAAAAGAGATACCAAAAAAAGGCACGAAAAAAACAAAGCATTTAGAAACTGTTCCTGAAACATTACATGACCTTTTACCAAAACCAGTACAACATATACCAAGAAAAGCCATGAAAAAAACAAAGCATTTAGAACCTGTGGTTGAAACATTACATGACATTTCACCTGATGAATATGAAAGTCAAACTGCTATATGCTTTGCAAATTGTCCTTTACTCAAGTCTTTAGCAGTAGAGGTTCATAGTTGTGGGGACATGACTACTCAATGTCAGTTTTGTGAGGCTTATTATTTTAAACAGGAGAGAGCCAGAGATGGCCAATTCATTAGTTGCTGTCAAAAAGGCAAGTTCAAACTTCCACAAAGAAAATAATTTCCAATCTATTTACAAAACATTATGACTGAACCTACTTTTCCAAACTACAAAAATTTTAAGACGAACATAAGATCCTACAATAGTGTCATATCCTTTGCATCTATGGGGGCAACATTAGCTGCTAATGTACCAGGACAAATTTATCATCGGACTTCCCATTTACATCCAGAGGAAGGCTAGCAAAGAAAATTCACTCAACTATATGTCCTAGATACAATGGAAGCTGTTGACCAACATATGCAGCTGGAAGAAAATAAAAATGCTTACCCAGTGTTTTTATAGAGCTAAATAACATTATGGACAATGACCCCTACAGTAAAGCTTATAAAAAATTGGCAGAAGTAGAAAATGAACAACTACTTCATGCACAAAGACATCAATTACCAATGCCAAAGGTTAATATGGTGCTTAAAAGAGACAGACATACTGATAAACGTTGTTATAACTTGCCAACATCAAATGAGGTTGCAATGGTGTTTCAAAATGATGAAGGAGAACCACCATTTCAAAGAGACATTAGAATATATCCCAGAAATGAGGAGCAACCATTCATTAATATGAGTATCTTAAGTCCAAATTTACATCCAATGACATATCCTATTTTTTTCCCACACGGAGAGGCAGGTTGGCAACCAAAATTAACACTTCCAAGTTACCCAAATGCTAAAGACAGAATCCAAAATAATGTTTCTATGCTTGAATTTAAAGTAGCTCAAATTGCCATTTGAAATACATTTAATCCAATTTTATGTGGTGGAAAACTAACACAACAATGGATTATTGATTCCTATTTGCAAGTTGAGGCCAATAATTTAAACTTTATAAAATATCAACAAGATAAACTACGTGTAGAACAATATTCGGGACTAATGGACTATGTTGCTGACGTGGCTACAAGCAGAGACATGACAGCTGGAAAAGCCATAATTTTACCATCTTCCTTTCACGGATCTCCTCGAAATATGAGAGAAAGATACAATGATGCTATGGCTATTGTCACCAAATTTGGCAAACCCGATTTATTTCTTACATTTACATGTAATCCACAATGGCCAGAAATTACACAAAATTAACTTCTTGGACAAAGTGCTTCCGATAGACCAGATTTAGTAGCCAGAGTTTTTAAGATTAAATTAAATGAATTAATATGTGACATCACTATCAGTCAGTTATTTGACAAATGTCTTGCTTATGTACAGTCAGGTCCATAAATATTGGGACATCGACACAATTCTAAACTTTTTGGCTCTATATACCACCACAATGGATTTGAAATTAAACTAACAAGATGTGCTTTGACTGCAGACTGTCAGATTTAATTTGAGGGTATTTACATCCAAATCAGGTGAACGGTGTAGGAATTACAACAGTTTGTATATGTGCCTCTAACTTTTTAAGGGACCAAAAGTAATAGGACAGATTACCAGTCATAAAACAAACTTTCACTTTTTAATACTTGGTTGCAAATCCTTTGCAGTCAATTACAACCTGAAGTCTGGAACGCATAGACATCACCAGACGCTGGGTTTCATCCCTGGTGATGCTCTGCCAGACCTCTATTGCAACTGTCTTCAGTTCCTGCTTGTTCTTGGGGCATTTTCCCTTCAGTTTTGTCTTCAGCAAGTGAAATGCATGCTCAATCCGATTCAGATCAGGTGATTGACTTGGCCATTGCATAACATTCCACTTCTTTCCCTTAAAAAACTCTTTGGTTGCTTTTGCAGTATGCTTCGGGTCATTGTCCATCTGCACTGTGAAGCGTCGTCCAATGAGTTCTGAAGCATTTGGCTGAATATGAGCAGATAATATTGCCCGAAACACTTCAGAATTCATCCTGCTGCTTTTGTCAGCAGTCACATCATCAATAAATACAAGAGAACCAGTTCCATTGGCAGCCATACATGCCCACGCCATGTCACTACCACCACCATGCTTCACTGATTAGGTGGTATGAGCAGTTCCTTTCCGTCTCCATACTCTTCTCTTCCCATCACTCTGGTACAAGTTGATCTTAGTCATCTGTCCATAGGATGTTGTTCCAGAACTGTGAAGGCTTTTTTAGGTGTTGTTTGGAAAACTCTAATCTGGCCTTCCTGTTTTTGAGGCTCACCAATGGTTTACATCTTGTGGTGAACCCTCTGTATTTACTCTGGCGAAGTCTTCTCTTGATTGTTGACTTTGACACACATACACCTACCTCCTGGAGAGTGTTCTTGATCTGGCCAACTGTTGTGAAGGGTGTTTTCTTCACCAGGGAAATAATTCTTCGGTCATCCACCACAGTTGTTTTTCGTGGTCTTCCAAGTCTTTTGGTGTTGCTTCACTGATAATGACAGCTCTTTGGATCTCATATTGAGAGTTAACAGCAACAAATGCAAATAGCACACTGGAAATGAACACAAGCTTGTATCTGCTCTTTGTAAATGGGATAATGAGGGAATAACACACACCTGGCCATGGAACAGCTGAGCAGCCAATTGTCCCATTACTTTTGGTCCCTTAAAAAGTGGGAGGCACATATACAAACTGTTGTAATTCCTACACCATTCACCTGATTTTGATGTAAATACACTCAAATTAAAGCTGAAAGTCTGCAGATAAAGCACTTCTTGTTAGTTTCATTTCAAATCCATTGTGGTGGTGTATAGAACCAAAAAGTTTAGAATTGTGTCGATGTCCCAATATTTATAGACCTGACTGTATATACCATTGAATTTAAAAACAGAGGACTTCCACATGCACATCTTCTGATAATACTTCAAGGAAAAGATAAATTAGATACTTCTGACAAAGTGGATGCAGTCATTGTTGCTGAACTACGAGATCCAGAACTATATGGTAGACTATATGAGATTGTTACTCATCGCATGATTCATGGACCCTGTGGTAAGCTTAATCCACAATCACCATGTATGGAAAATAATAAATGTTCCAAACAATTTCCAAAAGATTATAGAGACAAAACCTTTGCCAATTGTGATGACTATCCACTTTATAAAAGAAGAGAAGGAGATAGTGCCATTATTCATGTAAAAAAAGTTGACACTAGATATGTATTACCATACAATCCACATTTACTCATGAAGTACAACGCCCACA
Organism: Discoglossus pictus; assembly: GCA_027410445.1. NCBI lineage: Eukaryota > Metazoa > Chordata > Amphibia > Anura > Alytidae > Discoglossus > Discoglossus pictus. The sequence continues at coordinate 200,617,849 of CM050164.1, read as the reverse complement.
TCAACGTAGAAGCCTGCACTTCCATCAAATCCATTAAATATGTTTATAAATATATTTACAAAGGCTACGATGCAGCTACTGTAGTCGTGAAAAGTGCAGACAACCCTGAAAGTAGTGAGTTAGTACATGATGAACTTGCATCTCATGTAGATGCTCGCTATGTCCGTGCGCCAGAAGCTATGTGGCGGCTTTTAAAATTTGAAATGCATGATAGATCACATGCAGTATATAGATTAGCAGTACATTTGCCACAAAGACATTTAGTGTATTTCCATGCTGGAAATGAAATGAATGCATTGGCCCAAAGTGAAGATCGTCACACTACACTAACTGCATGGTTTGAATTAAATTCCACAGATTCACAAGCAAGACAATTCTTATATATTGAAATTCCATATCACTATGTTTTTGTGAATGGATTATGGAGACCGAGAAAAAGCAGAGGCATAAAATAATCCCAAGAATTTACACAGTCAGTCCAAGAGATGTTGAACGTTTTTGCTTACGGATATTACTTTTAAATGTTCCTGAAGTAACAACGTTTTAAACACTTAAGAACTGTTAATGACATTTTATATGAATCCTTCCATTTAGCTGCAAGACATAGAAACTTACTCGCTGATGATACAGAGTGGGAAAGATGTTTAGAAGAAGCAGCACAATGTCAAATGCCACGGCAGATGAGAGAACAATTTGCATTTATTTGTATCTTCTGAAATGCTCCAAATGCATTAGCTTTGTGGGAGAGATTTAAAAGTAATATGGCTGAAGACTTTATGCGACGATACAATGAACCCATTGCACACTTAAAATCGTTAATGAAAATCCAAGAAGTATTTTTAACTCATGGATTAAGTTGTGCAAGTTTTAATTTGCCTGATCCAAGTCTTATAGATGACATAAACTTTGAAGACTATGACATTCAACTACAAGCAGAACGAACAGAAGAAAGACTTGCAACTTTAAATACCTTACAATTGCAAGCATTTAATGCCATAAAAAATGCAATAGATGATGACATGGTGACAGAGCATTATTTCTATCTTGATGGACCTGGCAGATCAGGAAAAACCTTTCTATATAATTTATTAATGAGTTCAGTATGAGCACAAGGTCAAATAGCAATGGCGTTTGCCACTACTGGAATTACTGCACTTTTGTTAGAAGATGGAAGAACTGTTCATAGTGGATTTAAACTGCCAGTGCCTATTTTAGAAACTTCTGTGTCAAATATTCGCATGACATCATTACAAGCAAAGAAATTGAACAAATGTAAATTATTTATAATAGATGAGGCCACAATGATGTCATGCTATGCCCTCCAATGTATTGACTGTTTGCTTCGTGAAGTCATGGATAATACTTTTCCATTTGATGGAAAGGTAATGTTATTAGGTGGCGATTTTAGACAAACATTACCTGTTGTTGTACATGGAAATCGAACTGACATTATCGAAACCTGTATAAAGTCAAGCACACTGTGGAAACATTTTAGCCATCTTCAACTGCAACAAAATATGAGATCAGAAGGCCAAACTGATTTCAATGATTGGCTTATTAAAATTGGAGAAGGCAGAACAGAAAAAATACCACATTTACCGGACGACACTGTAGAGATCCCACCTCATATGATTTGTCACCAAGATATTATATCAGCTATATTTGAAGGTAGCATAAATAACCAGGAATATTCCGAGCTTGCCAACCAAGTCATACTAACGTGTAAAAATAAGGATGCATTAATCCTCAATAATGAAATCTTAAAAAAAATGTATGCACCACAAAGAAATTATCACAGTGCTGATTCTGTACTTGCTGATGACAATGAAAGTCAGGCTAACTTTTCTACTGAATTCATAAACTCACTAACTCCTTCTGGAATGCCACCACATATTTTGCAGCTAAAGAAAGGTGCAATTATCATGTTACTGCGAAATATGAACCCCAAAAAAGGCCTATGCAATGGGACAAGATTAATTGTTCAACAATTAAAAGACCATTTTATAGATGCTGAAATTTTAACTGGGACCCATAAGGGAGAGAGAGTTTTCATACCAAGAATAGATTTAGCACCAAGTGAAAGTAGTCGCCCTTTTATACTTCAAAGAAGACAATTTCCCATTATTATGGCATTTGCCATGACCATTAATAAATCACAAGGTCAACCGTTCAAATCTGTGGGTATTTTCTTGGAAGAACCAGTATTTGCACATGGTCAATTGTACGTTGCGTTGTAACGGTGCAAAAATCCAAAGGCTATTAAAGTTTACATTGAAAAGAATGAAAGTCAAGGTGATTTATTAGAAGATGGACGTATTTTTACTAAAAACATTGTCTACTATGAAGTACTATAACTTTTCAGTAAAGAAATAAAACCCATGCAAAACAAATTGAAAAGCATTCAAAAATACAAAACAATGAACAATTCAGTCATAATTCATGGAAGTACTGTTTATGGATGATTCGCCTCACAAAATACTTGCCTTGCATTTTTGGGACAAATTATGTTAAAATGTTAATTAAATATGTTACTGTTTCTAGTGTTACAAGTTTGAAAACAATATTTTCAAGTTCTTTACTTCAACTTATTACAAAGTTCATGTTAACAGCTCAACCACGTTTTAAGTCACAATGTAAATATTGTCTGTTATCTTAAGATTACTCCCTGGATTAATGTCTATCGCCAGTTCATGGGGTCAGTAAGGAATTAATTTAATTGGGTACGTTTTAAGGAGAGTTTTTACTGTTTGCCTTCCTCTGCATTCAATATATCTTTAAGTTAACAATTATTCTGATAGAAATTTCATGTTAATACTGATTAGTTTAAAGTTCAACTGTTTTTACATTCAAATGTTAATACTTTTAATACAAAATTATGTTTAAATATTAATTCACTATGTTACTATTTATTATGTTCCAAGTTGTAAAAATGTTTTTTTTAAAGTTTCTCACTTACACAGATAAGAAACTTCAAGTTTAAAAAAATATTATCTCAAGTTTCTGACTTAAACGTATTACAAAGTTCATGGTAAAATTGGGTACGTTTAAAGGAGGGTTTTTAATGTTTGTTTTACTCTGGATTAAATGTATATTGAAGTTAACAATTATTCAGAGACAAATTGCATGTTAAAAAAACATTAACTCAACTTTACAATACTGATTAATTTAAATTTCAACTGTTCTTACATTCAAATGTTAATACTTTTAATACAAAATGCTTTAAGAGTTATTGTTCACCAAGAGAACATTTTACAAAAATACATATGTTTAAAATCACAATACTTACAAGTGTCAAATATGTATATTAATAACTAAACAACTTTACAAACATACACATCACATTGCCGTCATTTTTTGACGGGCAAGTCGCTAGTTACATATAAATAGGTAAAGTATATTCATTTATTAATTCATATTAATTTATTAATTCACTGTGCTACATTTTTTTTAGATTTTTCACTGTACTTATATATCTGTCTTTGCGATGAGCACTGAAGGTGATCATTGCAAAGCAGGAAACTTGAAGTACACGAAGGGAGAGGCTCTCAATGAGCGCTGGGGCTCCCAATGGTCACCAAAGGTCCTCAGAGGAGCAAAAGCCTTACATTGTGTGGCAAACAGCATTCCCATGGCTTCAAATTGTATTGCCGTCATTTTGACGGGCAAGTCGCTAGTTAAATATAAATCCTAAAGAAGACTTGGCATCATGTCCAGTAAAACTAAAAATAGAGAAAAGAAACGCATGACTCAGAGACCATCAAACCCTTTCCCGCCAAAAAGGAATTAAAGATCTCCAACTTCCTCTCAATCTGAATCATTTTCAAGTGACAATAGCCGCCCAATGGGGCCAGAATTAAGTACCACAAAAGGAGCTGTTATACAACAAGAAGAACAAATAACCCTATCTAAAATTAAATCCTTATTTGAGGAGTTTAAACTAAAAATAACACAGGATTTAAAACAACAGATTACGGATAATACTAAAGCGATAACAATAACTCATTTTTCAAGATTCACTCAACACTGGGTCACGACCATATGACTGGAGAAAAGCGGAGGTGATTCCTATATTTAAGAAGGGGAGCAATAGCGAATCCAGGAAAGTATAGACCTGTAAGCCTCACTTCTGTAGTGGGAAAGCTTTTAGAAGGGTTAATAAGGGATAATATACAAGAATATGTCTATTCAAACAGCAGTATAAGTAGGAGCCAATATGGATTTATGAGGGTTAGGTTGTGTCAAACAAATCTAATTAGTTTCCATAAGGAGGTTAGTAGGAACTTGGATCAAGGCAACTCAGTGGATGTAGTCTTTTTAGATTTTGCAAAGGCTTTTGATACAGTGCCACATGGGAGACTATTGTGCAACCTAAGGGATACAGAAATTGCAGTAAATATATGCACATGGATTGAGATCTGGCTAAAAGATTGAAACAAAGGGTTGTTGTAAATGGAACATACTCGTATTGGACTAATGTGGTAAGTGGGGTTCCTCAGGGCTCAGTATTACGTCCCATACTTTTTCACATATTTATTAATGACTTAGAAGTAGGACTGGAAAGTAGTGTCTCCATTTTTGCTGATGACATGAAGTTGTGCAAGGTAATTAAATCAGAAAATGATGTACTTTCCCTCCAGAGGGATTTGCATACATTAGAGAAATGGGCAATTAAATGGCAGATGAGATTTAATACGAATAAATGTAAGGTTATGCATCTGTGAAGGAAAAATAACCATGCAATCTATAAACTTAATGAAGCAAATCTAGAGGTATCTGATAATGAAAGGGATTTGGGAGTGCTTGTGGACAACCACCTACGTAACAGTTCTCAATGCCAAGCAGCAGCTGCAAAGGCAAATAAACTATTAGCATGTAATAAGAAGGGTATAGATGCAGATAGGAGGAGGCAGATATAATTCTACCACTATACAAATCCCTAGTACGCCCTCATTTGGACAATGGAGTACATTTTTTGGCAACAATTCCTAAAAAGGACATTTTAGAACTGGAAAAAGTGCAGAGAAGGGCTACAAAACTAATAAGGGTAATGGAGGGGCTAAGTTATGAAGAAAGTCTAACCAAATTAAACTTATTTTCTCTGGAAAAAAAGGTGTCTAAGAGGGGATATGATTACCCTATATAAATACATCCAGGGTCAGGATAAAGATTTATCAAGGGAGCTTTTTGTCCCAAGAGGTTTTCAACTGACAAGAGGACATCCTTTGAGGTTAGAAGTAAAAAAAAATCCCCGTAAAGAAAGAAAAGGGTTCTTCACAGTAAGGGTGGTTAATCTGTGGAATTCTCTACCAAAGGAGGTGGTGACAGCGGATTCGATAGATAACTTTAAAAAGGGTTCGGATATATTTTTAATTAAAAAGGGCATTCAGGGCTATCCTGGTTAATTATAGAGTGATCCTGGTTAATTACAGAGGGAGTATTGTTCCAGGGAGGAATCCGGTCACCAGTATCTGGGGTCAGGAAGGAATTCATTTTTTTCCCTTTTGAGACAATTGGCAAAGTTTCACTGTTTTTTTTTTTGTTTGCCTTCCTCTGGATCAATGAACAACTAATCTGCATATTGCAGATCAGAGGAGATCTTAAAAGGTTGAACTTGATGGGCTAAAAGTCTTTTTTTCAACCTCAATTACTATGTAACTATGTAACTCACCAGAAGATAGATGATATAGAATTTACATTTGACAAACTAATAAAAGACAATGTCACGTTATTATTTTACACAAAATCATTGGAAGCTAAATTAACAGAGACACATAATGAACTTAGTAATCTAGAGAACCGTTCTAGAAGGCATAATTTAAGACTGAGAGGAATTTCGGAATCTATCTCTAAAGAGGAACTGGATAGTTATATTACTACCTTTTTTAAAAGCTTGGATCCCCTGTTATCCAAGGAGGACAATATTATAGATATATGTCATAGATTGCCTTTACCAATGAATTTAGATTATTCTGTCCCTAGAGACACCATTGTTAGGCTTCGCCACTTATCATTTAAGAATATTATAATTAAAGCAAGTTATAAAAAGAGAATATTGGATTCTCCTTATGAAAACATTAACATTTTTATGGATGTATCTCCAAATATCCTGTAAAGAGGAAAGAATATAGGAACATTACAACAGCTCTAAGGAAAAAAGATATTATTTACAAATGGCGACAATCATCAGGAATGATGATCTTGAGGGAATCTAAATGGCATAAAATAAATTCAGTAAAGGAAGGAATTCAGTAAAGGTTGGCAAACTGGAAAATACGAGTGGAAGAACTATCACATCTAAGAACAGGTGTCGACCTGCTGCTTAATAAACCAGAATGGCAATTAGCAGGAAATTAAGGATATGTCTCTGAAGAATAATTAGAAAAGAACAATGAAGCATAACATCAAAGGACTCTATCTTTTATAAATGAATACAAACTATTAAGAATTCAGGGATTAACTACCCAGATGGAAATGTCCTCTAGACCACTGATATGGACTGATATGGGAAATGGGCCTGATCATACTTCTTTTTTTTCTTCCCCTTTTCTTCCCCCCTTTTTTTTTGTTGTTATTTTTTATAATTAGTTAAGTTTGCACAGGGATAATTAGTAATTATGGAATGAAGAAGAAAAATGGGAAAAATGAAAGAGGAAAAAAACAAATGTAATCAAAGCACGTTAGCACTTTATAAATATATATATTTTTTGTGAAAGTATTTAATTAATTAAAGTTTAGAGGATTTACTTGGAAATAAACAATTATTGGGTTGTAGATCACATATAGAGAGCAATCTAGTTTAGAGCACTCATTTATAATTAAAGATGAATGGAAAGAAAGAAAAAAAAGAGAAAAACACATTAAGCACTTTAGCATTTTAAAAATGATACATCTCTATTAAAATCTGCGAAAATCAATTCAGATGAAGATTAGTAGTTTAAAATAATTGAGATATTTATAGAAACCTAGCAATGACGTCATCAACATGCGAGCACGTTCCTGCGTCTGACCCAACGCACGTTTCTAGATTTCTTCAGGGGTCACCACCATGTTGATTTTGCATCCCTTTATACATTCTCCATAGTCATGGAAACGGTGACATTTATAAAAACAACTTAATTTATTTTAAAACAAATGTCTCTGTGCTTAACAATTCTAGTGATATATCTACAGACTCAGTATCAGTATCATTATACAAGAATTGATGTTGCATCATTATCAACAATATTTAGATCTATATTTTTATATTTTATATTTGCCATTAATCTATTTAATACTGCAAAGAACTTGTATCTTTTAAATATAGGATAATATATAGATGTAATATAAAGGACTGTGTGGATTAATACATATCCATCACAGTATACCCCTTAACTTCAACGACTCACAATATCCTCTTAAATGTTCGGTAAAGAACTTCATCCTATATCACCTTTTATTTATTATACTTTAGTTTATGTAATCAGTGATAATCCCATAGATATCATATTTAATTTATACCCAATATATTTATGTGTTAGCTCCATCAACCTAATTATACTCCATAGAACTTTATTGAGTAGTTAGAAGATAAATCCATTTTGCTTCTTTTTTTAAAAGTTCTCTATTTCCTCTTCTGATGGTTTTCTCAATGTGATCAATTGCCATAAATGAGAGAACTCCTACATTACCATTATGTTTGGTATTTACATGTATTGCTACTGGAGTGTCATAGCCTCTCTTAATACTGTAGATGTGTTCAAGTACTCTTCTTCTGAATTCTCTGTAGGTTTTACCTACGTATCTCATTCCACATTTACAGGATATTAAATAAATAAACCTTTCAGTTTTGCAAGTGATTAAATATTTCACTGAGTAGGTTTGTTTATTATCCAGAGAGGTAAAATACTTGGCAGGTCTAATGAATTGGCAGGCCTTACAGGATTGACATTTGTAGCATTCCTTTAATTGTTGAAGCCAAGTGGTCTTATTCGTGACTTCTAAATGACTTTTGGATAACATGTCTTTAAGATTTGTTGATCTCCTGCTTGTTATTTGTGCATGGTCTTTTAAGTAAGGTCTGATATCATTGTCATCTAAAAATATTTGCCAGTGTTTATTAAATACTAGAATATTGCCCGTCAAAAAATGACGGCAATGAAATTGTAAGTGAGCTAATGCTGTTTGGTGTATGGTAATCAAATCAATAATACATTAATAAAGTAATATATTTTAACTATTTTCAAGTAATATATGGAGGAAGCATTAGGTGTTGAAGAGCTGGCAATCTGTTTTGATGTTGCTGCAGCATACAATGTGTCTTTTCAGTGCTGTGGAGCTGCTGTGTAAGTGTCATGAATGTGTGCAGTGTAATAGTGTGCGTGGGTGAGGCAAATCCGTTAGGGTAGCTGTGTACTTTCGGATTGTATAAGTTACTGTTGTAAAATGGCGGCTAATGTGTGGTATGCGGCTGTGGCTGATTTAGCGTCCTTCGTTTCGGATGTCGTCTGACTTTTTCGGAATATCCGTAGCTGTTTGGTGGTGTTTTGTGTGTTTAGGGTCCTTTAGCTTCGTTTTCGTTTTGTTCGGCGGCCATTTTTTATCTTGCTTTGGTGATTTTTGGGTGTCTAAACTCCGAAATTTGGAGTTAAATCGAGGTGTAACTTCACTTGCAGAGGTCCTGGGTGCACCACCTTGCTGTGTGTAACCTTTTTATGTGTTTGTTGTGTGTATTTATTGTGTTTTTAATGTTTTTTGGGGTCCCGCGGTTTTCGTCCTTGTTTTTGAATCTCGTACTTCTTTTTCGGGAAATCCGTAGGTGTTTGGTGGTGTTTTGCGTCTTTGGACTGCTGTAACCTCGTTTTCGTTTTTTTCGGGGGCCATTTTTCAGTGTCTAAACTCATTCATTTGGAGTTAAATTCAGGAGTAACTTCAGTTTTCGAGGTCCTGGGTGCTACCCCTTGCTGTAGGTAAGCTTTTTAAGTATTTGTTGTGTGTATTTATTGTATTTTTCATGTTTTCATGTGCACAGGTTTCGGACGATTTTTGCGAGGTCGTAATGGGTCGTAACGTGTCTCGTATTTTGCTTTCGTAACTACGTAAATTTTGCGAGGTCCGCAGTTGCTGGCAAGGAGCGCCGCTGGCTTGCAAGCGTTAGCAACGGCCCGCATGCTCACAACTATATATGTGGTCTTTTTGATGTCAAACCACTGATCATTGTATGTACCTATGCATCTCACCACATTTTCTTCTTTTGGAGCCTTGTCCATAAGTAGATATTCTCTCTTTACATCTCTTGCTTTGTGGTAAGCCTTCTTTAACATTGTTTTTTTGTATCCACGTTGTTGAAAGCGAGATTGTAATTCTTCAGCTTCTTCTTCAAAGTCATTTTTTTCGGAACAATTTCTTTTGATTCTCAGGTATTGTCCTACAGAAATCCCTGATATTAGAGATTTAGGATGACTACTTTCTGCACAAAGTAAGTTGTTAGTTGCTGTTTGTTTTTAAACTGCCATCATGTTTTTTACTTATTTTTAAATCTAAAAAAGTGAGAGTTGTTTCACTTATCTCAGAAGTTATAGTCCCATATCATTTGTATTGAGAACTTTTTATTGAGATGTTGTTTAGTACCACTCCATAAAATCATAATATCATCTATGTAGCAAATCCATAGATCCACATCTTTAGTGTAGATTTCCATGTTTTCGCGGTACACCACCTGTTCTTCCCACCACCCTAGGTATAAATTGGCGTACGTTGGGGCACAAGATGTCCCCATAGCCGTACCCTGAATTTGAACAAAATAATTGTGTGTCAACACAAATTTTAATAGCTCCATCATAAACTCATTGTGTTTCTTGAAGAGGTTACCTTTTTTTTGTAAAAAATATTTTACAGCATGTAACCCTCTATGATGTTGTATATTAGTATATAATGATTCAACATCCAATGATACCAACAGAGAATGTTGGTTCGTAGTTAACCCATTTATTTTTTAAGTACATCTTTTGTATTCTTGACATATGCTGTCAGGGATATTACATGTTCTCTCAAAATAGAATCTATATATGTACTAGAATTCTCTGTTAGACAGTCTATTCCCGAAAATATCGGCCTACCTGGTGGTTTTGTGGGATTTTTATGTATCTTAGGAATGAAATAAAATGTGACAATTTTTGGATCTTTTATATTTAGAAATTAAAATTCTTGTTTTGTAATGATTTTATCTTGTAAACCATTAGTCAGAATTATACTTAATTCTGCTAGAAAATTATCAGTGGGTTCTTTCACAAGTTTTTTGTAGCATTCTTTATTATTTAATAATCTCTGATTTTCTTTGATATAATCATTGGTGTTAAGAATGACAAGATTATCCCCCTTAACTGCATTTTTTATTGTTATTTCTTTATTATTTATCAGATCGTTGAGGGCTTGTCTTTCTTCTTTTAAGAGATTAGATGTTGATACCTTCTTATGAGATAATTTCTCTAGATCTCTTGTCACGTTTTGTACAAACACTTCTATATTAGGGCTTATGGAAAGAGGAGGAGTGTACTTGCTTTTGGGTTTAAAGTCAGAAAAAGGACCTTTTAATCCTTCAGTTAATTTCACTTAGTTCATTTTCTGATATATTTTGAGTTTTCTCCTCTCGTTCTTCTAACTGGTCACTGTTTGTTTTTTTAGAGAAAACCTTTTTTATGCCAACTTTCAGGCAAATAAGTTTACATCTTTTACCCAATCACAGACCTTAAATTCTTCTGTTGGAGAAAAACTTAGACCTTTTTGAAGTAAAGATAAATGATCTTTGGACAAGGGATATTCTGATATGTTAAAAATATGTAAAGTATTTATTGTCTCTTGATTCTTTTTTGTGGTTTGAACAGGGTTGGACCATTTTTTACTCCTCCTGGTCTTTGTTTGACATCTAAAAAACCTTTGTTCTCTCTATTATTACTCTTGTCTACTATTACTCTTTTTTGAACATATTATTTCTGGGGTTAGCCTCCCTATGTTCTATGTCTGACCACTCAGATTCAGAGTTGAATCCCTCCTCTGATTTATCCTTATGTATTCTGTATTGTTTTGATCTCTTAAAGATATTGCCTGTCTGAAAATCATTTAGATCCCTTTGGCCTAAATGAAGGCTTCACATTTACACCTTTTATATAAGAAATGAAGTAGTATGCTTTATTCTTAGAATATGTATATACTTATCAGTTAGTGAAATATGATGTCACATCACTTTCAAATTATGAATAAAATGTTCCCAGGAGATAGGAAATAATACTCAATAAAGTTCTATGGAGTATAATTAGGTTGATGGAGCTAACACATAGATATATTGGGTATAAATTAAATATGATATCTATGGGATTATCATTGATTACATAAACTAAAGTATAATAAATAAAAGGTGATATAGGAGGAAGTTCTTTACCAAACATTTAATATGATACTGTGAGTAGTTGAAGTTAAGGGGTATACTGTGATGGATATGTATTAATCCACACAGTCCTTTATATTACATCTATATATTATCCTATATTTAAAAGATACAAGTTCTTTGCAGTATTAAATAGATTAATGGCAAATATAAAATATAAAAATATAGATCTAAATATTGTTAATAATGATGCAACATCAATTCTTGTATAATGATACTGATTAAGTCTGTAGATATATCACTAGAATTGTTAAGCACAGAGACATTTGTTTTAAAATAAACTAAGTTGTTTTTATAAATGTCACCGTTTCCATGACTACGGAGATTGTATAAAGGGATGCAAAATCAACATGGTGGTGACCCCTGAAGAAATCTAGAAACGTGCGTCGGGTCAGTTAGGCAATCGTATAATACTAAGAGCAATATCTTATAACTCAATCTAATAGGAGCATTATAGCTCCATGGAGCAATAAATTCAATAGAGGAATTTAAACCAATATATAGAAATGTTGACAATATTATAGCAATAACGCTCATATTATCGCATTGCACTTAGCACTTTGAATTATTATATATTAGTTAGAAGTTTAGCTTGGGAAGCATTATTATTTATACACTAAAGCACTTTATTCACTGCAATTTGTATATAATATTATTACAGAATCAGCATTTATTCTGGTTCTTTTCTTATATATAAGGACACTAGCACTTTATATTAGCACTTGTGTGTTTAATTCCCTATAACCAAGCAATATTAGTTGATTCCTGCGTCTGATAATATTTTTATTTTTTTATTTTAAGAGATTTAATAAAAGTGAAGTTTTAATGTTTGTCCCTGAGGAGCTTCAATAATAATAGGTGTGCACATATAGGGATTTCTTGTATATATACAGCCTTATTAAATTGTGATTCCGTAAATGTAAAAGGGCTCTATTTAAGCACACGGCATATTTTTTGATACAGAAGTTTTTAGTTAGTAAACTTCTATCCAAAAGTGAGGTCTTCACTAACTAAAAACTTCTGTAAATAAAATATGCTGTGTGCTTAAATGGAGCCCTTTTAAATTTAGTGAATCACAATTTAATAAGGCTGATAGTGTTCATTCATTTCTCTGTTATTTCCCTAGTAGCACCCTATTTAGCAATACTTGTCTTGGGCCACCTTTTCTTTATGTTAGTATTTATAGAAGCCACTTCATTTTTTTAGAAAAAGTTTTTTATCACTTTAAAATGAATTTAATATGATAACATTTATATTTAAAGGGGAGACATTTTGAGAAATAGAAATTATTAATAGAATGTGTAAGGCCTTAAAGATAAGAATCAGTAAATTTAAAGGGCAGTTAAAAGATCATTGCCTATCCCCTAATTGGGAAATTAAGAAACTAACCTCTCTGAAAAGGTCTAGCATTTTTACTAACAACTAGAGAGCTCTGGTAGAGTGAGCCTGTTTAAGGAGATCTAAAAGGCTCAAAATGAGTGCAGATGTATGTAGTTTGTATGAAGGGTTTGATCAATTTATTAAGAACCTGCACGGTTTCCAAATAAGGAGAAAAAAGGAAAGATTTAAAGGAAGCTTTTAATTTGAATGTCAATTAAAATAATAACACACACACCAAGGGACTCAATACTCCCTTTAAAAGGAAAATTGTGATGACCAATTATGTGAAATTTAAAGCAGATGTCATATGTCTCCAAGAGACGCACTGGAGGAAGGATTCACTGTATAAATTAAAAAAACATTTTTATATGGATAGCATAGATACAACCTATTCCTCTAAAGCAAGAGGCGTATCTATTATATTTAAAAGGGATTTATTAATAGAGGAGAAGTTTAAGGAAGTTGACATACAGGGTAGATATTTAATGTGATCAGGTTTAATAAATAAACTTCAAATCACAATAGTTAATGAATGTATATGCACCAAACACAAAACAAATATCTTTTTTTAATAAGATTCTTAAATTGATACAAAAATGTACTAAAGGACCCACAGTGATTTGTGGAGACTTTAACATAATAATGAATATATCAATGGATAGAACATCTGAAAACAAGCTAAAGGTGTTAAAAAAGAAGCCTTAAAATTCACTCAAAGAGTAGTCGAAAAGGAAATGTTTGATGTCTGGAGGGTATTTCATCCACAGGCAAGCGATAATACTTTCAACTCCAATCGTCATTCTTCCTACTCTAGAGTTGACTATGTCTGGGCGGATTAGCATATATTGAACATCACTCAATCATCTGAAATAATACATCATCTTGGTCAGACCATTCCATATTGAGTATATCCCTATTCGATAAGAGAGGAGGTTCAACTAGAAGACAGTGGAAAATAGACAACAGTCTATTTAAAAATCAAAATCAAATTAAGGATATAAGAGAAGAGATACAGAGATACAATTGTTTTGATTTAAACAAGGAATACATTTCCTGTTCCTCCCTCGTGTGCTGTGCTCATAAATCTTATATACAAGGGATTATGATACAAATGAGGAAAGAAGAAGGAACACCTTTGAGAGAAATGTATATATTGCTAGATCAACTCAAGATAGTTCCCAATTATGAGACAACAAAATAAATAAATCAATTTAAGTCCCACATAATGAAAACTCTTCAGTTGGAGATTAATAAGCAAAACTGGAGGTTTCAGCAAACACATTACCTTCTACGAAATAAAACTGGGAAATACACTTATAAAATAAAAAACAGATTATACAGAACAGGATCGATAGATTGAAAGGTTCTGACAACATTTACTGTTCTCATCCAAAGGAAATATGTAACATATTCACAAACTTCTATTGCAATTTATACAATCTAGAATCGCTGGATGGATTCAATAAACCTTTAAAATCAGACATAGAAAAAATCTTGGAGGGGATAAAACTCCTGAGCATTACCAAAGAGGAACTATCAGTATTGAATAGACCAATTACTAGGATAGAAGTGGAAATAGTCATCAACAAACTGAAGTTAGAAAAAAACCCTGGTTTAGATGGTTTTAATAATCTATATTATAGGTGCTTCTCAACCACTCTGAGCGAACATTTATGGTCAATGTTCAACTCAATAATGAACAAGGTAACAATATTGGCAGAAATGTCTGAAGCTAAAATACTGAATATACCAAAATAGGGGAAAAACTTGGAGGATTAAAAAAACTGTAGGCCAATCTCGCTTATAAATTCCGATATCAAAATCTACTCAAAGATCCTGGCAGATGGATGAACCTGATGTCTAACTTGATGCATCTAGATCAATACGGTTTCATTAAAGCACGCCAGGGTCCTGACAACATAAGACGATTGATGGATATACTATAATATTCAAATAAAAAAAGGAATATTCCCATACTGACTCTGTCATTAGATGCTGAAAAAGCATTTGACAGAGTCAGCTGGGAATTCCTAAGATCGGTTCATTTGAAATTTGGCCTGGCAGAATTCGCCTCTAAATCAATAGGGGCAATATATGTAAATCCAAGTACCATAATTTCCAGTTATGGTTTTGTATCAGAGAGATTTTTAATTAAAAATGATACCTGCCAAGGCTGCCCCTTATCCCCACTGTTATTTGTTTTGTATTTAGAACCTTTAGCGGAATTAATTAGAGTTTCACAGGAGGTGGGAGGAGTGACAATTAGGAGTATGGAGTATAAACCCCTCATGTTTGCAGATGATGTTATATTAACACTGACTAAACTTTAACAATCCCTATTGAAATTACATCAAATATTGGAAGAATTTAACAGGCTATCATAGAGTCGAATAAACTATGCTAAGTCAGATATTATCCATAGGGGTTTGAACAGAGGATTAATCTTAAAACTAAAACGTATATACCCATATAATTGGGACCTAGGATATATCACACATTTAGAAATAAATATGTATTTTCAATTAAGAAAAATCATGAAAGAAAATCTGAAAATAATATCAAGTCAGATTAGATTGAAACTCCTGGAATGGAGGGATATAAGGCTGTCATGGATGGCAAGGATAACCATTATCAAAATGATCATTATTCCAAAAATGTCTTATGTTTTTAGGTCTATACCAGAAATAGTTCCGAAATACATTCTACAAGGTTTTCAAAGAATGTTAGATACATTTCTACTAAATGGGAAGAAAGCTCGAATTAACGTTAGCATAACTTCAAAGAAATTAAAAAATGGAGGACTGGCTTGACAGACATCCATGACAGCATTATCCTTTCACATATACTAAGCTGGAATATAGATAATACCAGAAAGATCTGGATAGATATTGAAGAGGCTCTGTTAGATACAATGCCTCTTAAATTAGCCAGTTGACACTCAACATTTTTGAATATACCAAGGGGAATATATTATTTAATTAAGTTTTGGCATTGTAACAGAATTAAACAGAATTTGTCAAATTATGCCTCATTAGGAGCACACAGTGACATTGAGATAGGTAAATATTGTGTGTGAGAGAAAGAGAGATAAAGGTACATAGTGACACACAAAGAGAGAGAGGTACATAGTGATAGCAAGAAAGATAGAAAGAGATGTAGATAGTGTAAAAAAAAAAAAGAAGATGGGTTGATACCTAAAATATTTCAGACTATTGTATTCATGGAATAGTCATGTTTTTTTATATTATTTAATTTATACAATAGCATCAGGAAACTTATGTTTTTTTGTTTTTTTTATAATTTTTTTTATTTTTCAATACAAAACATGAGCATAAACAACACACAAAAAAAAAAAACACAATCTTCCAAACCAACACTCAGAAATTCCCAACAAGATGAGTTAATCATCAATAACTTATTTTAAAGGAGAAGACATGAGCTTTATTACCTAGAGGATAATTGATAGGATCAGATTAGTGAGTAATCATATTTTCTGATGTGTGTGTCAATTATATCTGGGCACCTAGATATAATGAGAGAAAAATAATGCACAGAAGTCAGAGTGTCATCAGAATAATCTCTGAGTTTTATTTAGACAGTCTGTTTCTTATATAGCATACATACGTCACAACTTATTAGCATAGTTGGAAATAGGGTTAAATACAAAATTGCAAGCAACTGTCTTTTTAATGTTTACTCAGCAAAACCTTATCTAAAAACCCCTGTTTGCTTCAGATACATTGTCTCAGTAGTATCTGAAGCAAAAACAGGACACAGGATACAGATGTTTTAAACATAAACATTCTACAGATGACGCACTTAAACATTCTAATGAGATAAGAAAAATGCTGACATACTTTTCATAATCATGATACTCTTAGCTAATTAATTTCTAAATGAAGAAATTAAAATACCTAACATATCCCTCCTCTTATAAATGTATTAGACCAAGGTCTTAAGGCAAGGTTCAGGTCATAGTCCTTTCTTTAGTGAAGAGTTGGGGTCTGGACCATCATGGTGCTTCTCTTAATGCACTTGTTTTTATACATCATCAATGTCATGATCAAGATAAGAATCAGATTCTCCTTGAGTGAGGGGTATCGTCTCTATTAGGTATTGTTGAGTTACTGCTTGGTCAACAACCTTATTCACCAATCCACGGATGCATGGTATCACACAGCATCCTAACAAAATGATCAGTGTTAGGACTGTGCCAACAGTGATCAATATCCCTCTGATGTAAGCTGCCCATTTACCAAAGGTGTCTTGGAGCCATTTAGACAGAGGATCATTAATACCGGAATTTTCTACTAGTTCATTTGACAGGGCAGTGAGGCCTTCCAGTGCTTTGGTCACAGATCCGTCTGGAGCTGTGTTGTTGGGTATGAAAGTGCAACAGGCAGTCCCAAACATTTTACATACCCCTCCTTCTTTCGCCAACAGCATGTCCAGAGCTATCCGGTTCTGCCAAGCCATCAGGCTAGTTCTATCCAGTTGCTCTGCCAAGCCTTGAACTGCATCTCTGGTATAATTTACGAATCTCTGTTGATTATAGTAGATATAGTTGATCCAATCTACATTCTTATTTATAGTCACTCACCAGGAGATGATGGTTTCGAATCCAGCCGCCACTTGATTTAGGGCTTTAAACTCATCAGGTACTCCTCTCGCAATCCCAATAGAATCAATGTATATTCGATCATCAAAGCTCCCCTTTGGAACTGACCTTCTGGCCCGCTTCAGGTTTTTTTCGGTTATCCACATCATACCAGCACTTCTATCAGGCAATATATAAAACGGTTGAGCCAGTTGGATCAGGGTACATATTCCACCCCACAGTGAGGGTAATACTTGTCTCACTTGTTTACCTCCACAATACCACCAGATATCTGCTCGTCCAACTAAGTGGTTGGAAAACAATGTGTCTGGATATTCTTTACTGCCCACGTGTATAATGTCCGAACAATACGGTGCTTGCCCAACACTTATTCTTGAGTTCTGTCCGGTACGGTTAAAGCACATAAAATTACCCGGGTACATCATAAATTGGGGTGGTTGGATCCTTGACACTGGTGGGTACAAATAGTGTAGAGCAGTACAATTGGATACTGGCGCTATTTGTTGGAACAACTGTAACATGCACTTCAGTCCCTTTTCATCATTCTGTTGGTTCAGTTTAAATGGTACCATTGCCATTGATGGTCTGGCAGTGGAACATGCTATACAGTTACTCATTTCCATGGAGGCTGCTGTATACAGCATCCATTCCAACCAGATGTTTTTTTCTGCATACCTAGTCTCAATTTCAAAAGTGTCAATCAGGCGGTCAGGTTCCAAATAAATGACCTGTGAGGGCACAGTCCTATTCACAGGACTCACCTTGGTGAGATCAATAGTCTGTCTGGGCTCCTCTTTTTGCAGTACCTGAATATGCAAATATTCCATGTTGTTACCTCTGCCTGAGGTGTAAATTCCAAGAGTATATCTCCCCTCATCACACTTTTGTGGGTCCTGGAGGGTGATCCGGATGGGGTTGCATAGCTGATTTTGGCTGCAAGAGGATGGCTCCACACCCCGTGTCAGCTTTAAGCGTCTCTTTGTACTTTTGCACTTCATGTGATTAGGTGGGGAGTAACCCCAGTCAGCTCCTGTATTCCATAAGGCCAGTTTCCAGCTAGGACATCTCTCATTTCCATACGGAGAGGCTATACACAAATATACTGGCGCTTTTCTCACCCCTCCACTACGTCCTCCTCCAGAAAGTCCACATCTTAGTACTTGACATAGGTCTATTTGGTTGGTTCCTATCTGCCCTTCCTTGAACACTAGGGTCACTTGGCCAGTTAAATTGACTTCCATCGTGTCTCTTCTCATTCTGTGCATCCACATCTCTCCAATAGATTGCGTCTGGTTGCCTCTGGGTCTTGTTACTTCTTCCCATATGATTATGGGTGCTACTATGCAAAGAGTTATCAAGATGAGGCATGTCAGTGAGATTCTTAGGCCACACCAGTTAGGTCTTTTGAACAGGTGCCAGGACATTTTCTTGGGCCAGTTGAGAACCCCAAAAACCCGCACCATTCGGTTCTTCACTGGGTTTGAGACGAGTTTCCCCCCCTTTGTAGCCCAGCCTGACTCGCAATGAGTCAGCTAGCAGGTTTTTAGGAATCAACTGGCTCAAGCTCTGGCACTTTTACTCTCTTGCAGTGAGTCAGGTGTATCCAGGTGGCAACTTTCAAGGCAGTGGGTGTTGACAGCAGAACTTGGTACGGTCCTTCCCACCTGGCCGATGCCCAATTTTTACGCTTGATTACTTTAATTAGGACCCACTGGCCTGGTTGTACCAAGCAGGGTCCCTGCTGTTGCTGTGGATGAGAGAGAGAGATGGAGGTAATATCTTTCTTACTTAACATTTTTCTCATATAGTCTGCTAAGTTTTCACTCATGTTCTCATCTTCTGAGATAAATGGTCTAAATTCTGGTAGTAGGAATGGTCTCCCATACAATATTTCAAACGGGGTTAACTTCTTCCTGCCTGGAAGCATGTGCATGTTTAGAATGACTAATGGTAAACAGTAAAGCCAATTTTTCCCTGTCGCTGCCATCGTTTTCCTCAATTTATTTTTAATGGTACCATTAGTTCTCTCCACTAATCCAGCTGACTGTGGGTGGTACGCACAGTGGTTTTTCAACTCTATGTGTAATGCTTTACTCAAGTGGTTGATAATTCTGTTCACAAAATGTGTGCCGTTATCGCTATATATTTTCTCTGGTATACCAAACCTAGGAATTATTTGTGTCACTAAGGTTTTAACCACTGTGATTGCGTCAGGGTGTGCACATGGTTTCGTTTCCACCCACCTAGAGTATACATCAATTATCACTAGGCAATATTTCTTCCCTTCACACTTTGTTAGTTCAATGAAATCCATACATATTGTCTGGAAGGGGTATGTTGGTTCTGGGAATGTGCCCCTTATGGGGTGATAGTTACCCTGAGGGTTATGTTGTGCACAAACAAGGCACCCTGCACAACATTTTTTAAAATAGGTGTTTAATCCATAGGCTGAAAATATTCTGCTGACCATGTCTACCATACTCCCTCTTGAGACATGACTAATGCCATGGCTCAACATAGCTGCATATCTGAATAGTGATTTTGGTAAAATTGGTTTTCCTTCTATACTCTCATAAATATTATCAGCATTTAGTTTACTCCCTTTCTTCAACCAGTATGTTTTTTCCTGTGAGGGTGCATTTGCCTGTAGTTGCTGTAGAATACTCTTGTCAATATGGTTTACGAAATACACAGATGTGTAGCTGTGTAAGAGAAAAATGTGTATTTTTCCCGTTTGAGCCGCTTGCTTTGCAGCTGTATCTGCCCTGCCATTTCCTATTGAAATTGCGTCTGTGGTCGTGGTATGAGCCACACATTTACATACCGCAATCTTCAAGGGCAGTTGAATGGCTTCAAGTAACTGCAAAAGGAGTTGTTTATGAGTGACTTGCCTGCCAGTAGATGTGACCATACCTCTATTTTTCCACAATTGTGCAAATATGTGCACAGTTGAGAATGCATATTGGCTGTCGGTGTATATATTTACTATTTGTCCCTTTCCTATTTTACAGGCGTCAGTAAGGGCCACGATCTCAGCTGCCTGTGCTGAAAAATGTGATGGAAGTTTTCCTGCTCTTATAGTTTCTTCTTGTGTTACTACTGCATATCCCGTTGCATTTGTACCATCTTTGTTTCTACTTGATGACCCATCTACAAACAGAGTTAGTGTAGCCTCTGTGTATGCAACATCTCTAAGGCCGTCTCTTGGTGAGACTTCTTTTTCTATGATTTCAGTACATGCATGTGGTGTGCCATCTTCCTGGATGGGAACTAACGTTGATGGGTTCAGTGTTGTGCACCTTTCTATGTGCAAGTGTGGTTGTGACAGAAGTATAGTCATGCATGATAAGTGTCTTGAAGGGGAAAGGTATGAAATCTTATTTTGTAGTAGAATGACAGATACAGCATGTGGTACTCTTAGAGTCAAAGGGTGGAACAGGACTAAAGCTGCTGACGCCAGAACTGCCATGGAAGCCGCCACTACAGCCTGTACACAAACCGGAAGTCCCCTGGCTACAGGGTCCAACCTGGTTGAGTAAAAAGCCAAGGGTCGGTCTCGCAGGCCATGTTTCTGAGTCACAACAGAAGTCATATAGCCTCCCCTTGAGTCAACAGTTTGTACAAATGGCTTGCTGTAATCTGGCAATCCCAATACAGATGTTCCCACTACTGTGTTCTTAAGCTGAATGAATGCTGCTTCAGCTTCATGTGTCCACGCTACCTTTTCATTAGCTGACATTGATTGTGCATAAATAAGGTGTTGTATGGGCCCTGTAAGTTCTGCATAGTTGGGAATCCAACTCCTGCAGAAATTTACCATCCCTAAGAAAGACATAACTTGTCTCTTTGTGACCGGCTTAGGGGCTTCTAGTATGGCCCTTTTCCTAACTGGGTATAGTGATCGTCCCTTTCTGCTCACTAGGTATCCCAGGTACTTCACTTCTGATTTCCAGAGCTGTAATTTATCCCGACTAACCTTATGTCCCTCTTCTGCCAGGAATGTGAGTAAGGCTAGCGTGTCCTCCTGGCATATCTCCTCAGAAGGAGAGGCCACCAAGATATCGTCCACATACAGTAGTATTTGGCTTCCCCTTGGGGGCGTAAATTTCGCCAAATTTGAGGACATAGCTTGGGAAAATATAGTTGGACTTTCGGTATATCCTTGAGCCAATCTTGTATATGTGTACCTCCTCCCCATATAGGTGAAGGCAAACCAATATTGGGAACCTTTATCCACTGGTATGGAGAAGAATGCATTGGCTAAGTCTACCACAGAAAAATGTGTGTTATATGGCTGCATGTCATTTAGGAGTGTATGTGGATCTGGCACCGTGGGTGCTCGGGGAATTACAGCTTTGTTTACTGCTTGTAAATCCTGCACTAATCTCCAAGCTCCGGTTGCTTTCCTGACTGGGTAAAGTGGGGTTTTACATGGGGATCCTGGGCATTCTATTATAATCCCTTTCTCAATCAAAACTTTTATAATAGGTTCTATGCCCTTCTCTGCTTCAGGTTTTAGAGGATACTGTCTCTGATGTGGCCGAAAAGTACTTTTTGGGGTGATTTTTACTGGCTCTACCCCCTTTATAAGGCCTACATCAGCGGGCCCTGTGGACCATAAGGTGTCCGGAAGGCTCTCTAATGCTACCTCCTGTTCCTGAGTGAACAGTATCTGTGTGTTGTGTCATGGTTCCTCTAACAGAAGAACTTTCTCCCACCTGGATGACTGTAAGTGTATTCCTTTCTTTGTCTCAGTTACCCAGTTTAGGCTTTTCCGATATATTTTTGTGCTCTGTGAGTACTGCACTCCGAGGTCATAGGGTAAGTACTCCCATGGTGTTTTATCTGTCTGAGCCTCTTCTACCATCCCTCCTACCTGTACCCACCTTCCACCAGCTGGCATAGTCAGTGATATGTGTGGCACTGTGTGTCCTGCATAGAGTAACTGGTCTTGATTATTCAGTTTTACTCCCACCCCTGTATACCCATTTTCTGTCCAGTATATGTAATCCAAGGTTATTCTGGTATTGGTGTGTTTGAAAAATGTTTTTTCATAGTCCACATCCCTCCCCGATGTACTTTCAAATTTCATAGTGCAGTGTAATGACTCTGTGCTTTGTTTTACACTGGAAGATGGAGCTAGGTCATTAGCCATGGCTATCAAAGCGCTAGATACTTGTGCCGGCCCTTTTGACACCATGTCTAATGTATAGAAGTAATGTGGTTCACCCATCCCTTGCACTACATTCACATCGACAGGTATGTCCCCCATGTATGCTTTCATGCCTTTCTCTGTGGGAACCACTCTAATGTTGCATTTCAGCATCAGATCTCTACCCAAGAGATTTATCGGGCATCTAGGGGAGAGTATAAAAGGATGCTCAAATGTTTGGCCATTGAACAATCTCACTGTAAGTGGGCATGATACAGGTTCACTATTTGTCTGTCCTGCTGCTGACCTTACCAGTATGTTTTGTGACGACGTGTAACTAGTCCATGTGCCATCATTGCTCAACACTGATTTACATGCTCCTGTATCACATAAAAATGTTATCATTACCCCCTCTACATCTAGCTGCATGACTGGTTGTTCTTCTAAAGCCATTAAGTCTATACATGATTCTAAATTCAACACATCATTTTTTCCTGGCAATTTTGCATCATTATTACCATACTCATACAATTCAGATTCATGCAATTCTTGTTCAGCAAACATTTGTAAAGGAGGGGTACAACCTGGTTCTAGTCATTTGTCAGTCTGGTGGTCATCGTCATCCGCTCCCTCTTCCTCCTGGTACTTTCTGTTTCTGCAGTGACGTGCTAAATGGCCGGCCTTGCCACACACGTAACAATTTCCATAAAATTTTCCTCTGTTTCCACCTCGACCTCGTCCACGTCCACCTCCTCTCCCTCCACGGTTTTGATTATTTCCACCATCACCAGAAAAGAAAGCAGAAGTTATAGGTTGCGCTTTCCCATCAACAGAAGTCATTAAATACACCTCCTTTGGTTTACTATCTTGCTTTTTCTGTTTCTTTTCTTTTGCTCTCTTACACTGCTCTTCTGCATGTTTAGCATATTCTATGGTTTCCCTAAGGGGACATGTTTTATAAGTAATTTGGTGTTGTATCACAAAGTCATTTATTTCTGGGTAACATCCCCTGAGAAAAGCGTTCTTTAGCTGCTGAGCATATGGACCAGCATCATCATATGGGTTAGGTCTGGCTACCCCGCTATGGCTGTCAAATACTACCCGCAACCTCCCCATATATTGTTCCACACTTTCATCATCTTTCTGTACACACTCATTTATCTTAGTCCAGTCTGCATGTTCCCTGTGTCTGTCAGCTATTCTGCCTATTAGAGCGTCTACTTGTTGGGTCAGTTCCTGTGATCCATAGCGCAATGGTTCCCCCCTTGGGTCCAGTGGATTCCAGTCACCTTCACTAAGGATCCAATCGGACCCTAATATCTGCCTCAGACATCTTTCAACCTCAACACCATTTAATTTAAAACTTTGCTGCAATCGCTGAAACTTAAGTCTGAAAATTCCCATATTGTCATTTGGGTGGGGGACTCCTTCTACAGCTCTCCTCACATCTGCATCCGTCCATGCCCGGTATACTAGCATTGTGGGTGGCAACACATTTCCCCCCTCTACAAGCTCTCCCCCTCTAGGATTGGGAACCTCAATTAAAGGATATAATGGCACAGATTTCATTCCCTTACCTCCATAATGATGATCTGGTGCCCGCCTGGTTCTGGCGGGCCGTCCTTCATAAGGTGGTGGTGTCGGAGGAGGTGGATTTGGAGCGGTGGCGGCAAGCAGGTATTTGCGGGCATCATCAAATTCGCCCTCTACATCATCACTATAAGTGACCAGATTCCCAGGAGGTGGAGGGGCGGTCACTCGTGGAAGTCTTTTCTGTGTACACATAAACATATCCTCTTCCTCTTCCGAAGGAGAGAGGTGGTTAACATTACATGTCCCTCCCCCCGTAGGCACCGTCATTGTCATACACATTTGCATTTTGTCATCTTTAACAATTTGTACATTATTGACAACATCCTCTGTTTCAATAGGTTCAACATGTTTTTCCTTAATCTTTATTTTATTTGCCCTGGTCCTATCTTTTTTACCTTTTTTATGTTTAATCAGTGGGTCCTGCGTGTGCCGTTTAATACAGCAACCGCAGGTTTGTCCCATTTGAAAAACAAAAACCAACAACAACAAAAAAAACAAAAAAACAAGAAAACAAAACAAAAATAAACAAAAACAAACAAAAAAAACCCTCAAATCTCACAGACTACAAGGACAGAGGGTAGGGTAGGAAGAGTGTAAAAACCTGTAGTGCTCAACCGCTACGGGTAATTATAAAAATCCCCCGCACGTCTTACCAAAACACAGGCAAGTCACTGGCTAGCCCTGCGGTGGACGTCAGGTAGTGTGTGACAACTTCACTACTAAAAGGGTACAGAGAAGGAGAAAAGAGATATATTAAGCCCGTAGTGCTCAACCGCTACGGGTAATTATAAAAATCACCCGCACGTCTTACCAAAACACAGGCAAGTCACTGGCTGGCCCTGCAGTGGACTTCAGGTAGTGTGTGACAACTTCACTACTAAAAGGGTACAGAGAAGGAGAAAAGAGAAATATTTAGCCCGTAGTGCTCAACTGCCACAAATTTTGGTTTGTGCGTCTTCCATAAACACAGGCAAGTCACAGGAGTAGCCCTTCGGAGACCAGGTGGGTAATGCGTGACCACTCACTACCAAAAGTGGATAGTTTCAGGTAGAATTAGGTGAACAACACAAAAGAATACATGTATAGATACATACACTCACAAGGACACAGAAATATACAGAATATTTACAGGTACATATAATAACCAAGAAACTGTGAGCCGTGTTACACCCCATATAAACAGACATACACCCGGTACCGGTATTTAAATCATACAAAATGGTAACATGCACACACATACATATTTTCTTGCAAGAGCTCATGTGAAAGTCAGACTCATTTACCCCTTTTACATGGTAAGCATTCTTAATATTGTTACGTACGGAGAACTTATTTTACAGTCTTTTCCTCAGGATAATGACTCTTTTACCTCCCTATGGGTAAGTTCCAACCCTTCTACCTATTACTAGGCTAGAAACCTAGTTGTACAACTCTTTTACCTAACATCACCGTAAGGTAAGGACCTACAGAAAATACACACAAATGCAAAATGCAACAGAAATTCAGATACTCACTGTCAGTTCGTTGTAAGCTGTGCCTTGTCATCCCCCGGAAAAACAAACACCTTGCCTCTGTGGTCCAACTGATCGTATATATCAGGCCTGAGGACTTTCTCAAGGGAAGGAAGTCCACAGCAACTTACCCCCCCCCCCTTCCCCGTGCACGGTAAAAGGAGTTTTGCTTCGTCCGAGGAATGATAAGGGAAACAACTTCCGGCTCGAAGGACCAAAATGATAGGATCAGATTAGTGAGTAATCATATTTTCTGATGTGTGTGTCAATTATATCTGGGCACCTAGATATAATGAGAGAAAAATAATGCACAGAAGTCAGAGTGTCATCAGAATAATCTCTGAGTTTTATTTAGACAGTCTGTTTCTTATATAGCATACATACATCACAACTTATTAGCATAGTTGGAAATAGGGTTAAATACAAAATTGCAAGCAACTGTCTTTTTAATGTTTACTCAGCAAAACCTTATCTAAAAACCCCTGTTTGCTTCAGATACATTGTCTCAGTAGTATCTGAAGCAAAAACAGGACACAGGATACAGATGTTTTAAACATAAACATTCTACAGATGACGCACTTAAACATTCTAATGAGATAAGAAAAATGCTGACATACTTTTTATAATCATGATACTCTTAGCTAATTAATTTCTAAATGAAGAAATTAAAATACCTAACAATAATCCAAAATTATAAAAATAGCAGATCTTTTAAGCATAAGACTACGTTTACTACGATCTTTTCTTATTTCTTTACATCCTAATTTCTTTCTTTTTTCCTCTCCATATACCTGTGCCATATATACCATTGGGTTAACAAACCCTTCATTTTAACTGTAACTTTGGTTTAATTGGTCAAATTCTCTATTTCTGCTAATATATCTAATAATTTCTGGAATTGATGGCATTGTATATACTTTCCATGATTTACAAATCAATCCCTTAGTTACCAATAAAATATACGGTAAGAGAATGTAAAACTTCCGAAATAATTTCTTAAGATGTAAATGTAATATTATAGTTTCCAAATGATAGGGGATTTCCTCCTCAAATACATCTGTTAACCAGACAATACATTTCCTCCAAAAAGATCTCAATTTGATGCATTCCCACCAAACATATATGGTATCAGCCATTAACCCACATTCTTTCCAACATAGTATGACATCCTTCTTTCCAAATCTATTAATAGATTCTGGTGTATAATGCCACATATTAATGATTTTGAAATATAATTCCTAATAGGCCAAGGATCTAGCAGATATTCTAACCGTTTTAATAGTATTCTGCCATTCTTCGATAGAACTATTAAATCTCCCTTTTTTCTCCCACTATAACATGCCTGCTGTTTTACCACTCTGTACATTTAAAGTGAGAATCCTATGACATCTCGATATTCTAGGGGTAGTGTTCTTATTATATATCATTAGTTCGAATGTAGACAGAGGTTTCATATTTTTTTTTAATCCTCTTTGTTTTAGGGAGCTCTGAATAGACATAAACTGCAACCACAGATTTTTATTTAATTTATACTTGTCACGGATTTTTGACCAACTAAGTAGCACTCCTCCTTCATAAAAGTAATTTATATAATTAACACCATTCTTTTTTCATATTTCAATACAGACTTTCTCTTGGCTTACTTTCAATATTTCTATAGGAGTACCTAAAGAGGGATATTCTGATAGTTTCATTTTTGTCTTAATTTTCATCCAAAATTTTAGCATGGACTTAATATTCCTTGGAATGAAGCTATTTTTCACTTCCTCCAAATTAGGAATCCATAATAATAAATGGATAGGAATCTTCTCGAAGAATTCTTCCTCCATTAATTTCCAATTAGTAACCGTTAACGGTGTACACCGCTGTATAATCTGGGATAACGCGATTGCAGCTTAAATGTCCTTTATGCATGGGGATGCCAAGCCTCCAGTCTCAATCCTTTGCTTAGTAACCTCTCCTGAGATTTTAGCTTTTTTCCCCTGTAGTATATATAAGTCTATATCTCATTGGATTTTTTTTAACCAATATTCTGGCGGTACCTCCGGTATAGATGTAAAAATATAGGTTAATTTAGGGATAACAATCATTTTTACTACAGCAATTCTTGCTGTCCAGGAGAGATGAATCGATCTCCAACCTGTCAAAGTCCTAAATAAAGTTCTATGTATAGTGACCATATTATTTTTAAAAATATTTCTTAAATCAAAAGAGAGGCAAATGCCCAAATGATTTATTGCTTTAGCATTTAAATTAAAGGGTTAGAGATCTATGAACTTAGCTTTTATTTCTGGGGATAAACCCCTAGTGATGATATCTGTTTTTTGTCTATTAATCTTGAAATATGAGATTCTACTAAACATACTGAATAGTTTATCCAGATTAAATAAAGATTTTTCCAGATCTGTAAGGGTAAAGATCGAATCGTCCGCATATATACAGTGGATATAAAAAGTCTACACACCCCTGTTAAAATGTCAGGTTTCTGTGCTGTAAAAAAATGAGACAAAGATAAATAATTTCAGAACTTTTTCCACCTTTAATGTGACCTATAAACTGTACAACTCAATTGAAAAACAAACTGAAATCTTTTAGGTAGAGGGAAGAAAAAATATAAAAATAAAATAATATGGTTGCATAAGTATGCACACCCTTAAACTAATACTTTGTTGAAGCACCTTTTGATTTTATTACAGCACTCAGTCTTTTTGGGTATGAGTCTATCAGCATGACACATTTTGATTTGGAAAGACTTTCCCACTCTTTTTTGCTAAAACACTCCAAATCTGTCAGATTGCAAGGGCATCTCCTGTGCACAGCCCTCTTCAGATCACCCGACAAATTTTCAATCAGATTCAGGTCTGGGCTCTGGCTGGGCCATTCCAAAACTTTAATCTTCTTCTGGTGAAGCCATTCCTTTGTTGATTTGGATGTATGCTTTGGGTCGTTGTCATGCTGAAGGTTGAAGTTCCTCTTCATGTTCAGCGTTCTAGCAGAAGCCTGAAGGTTTTGTGCCAATATTGACTGGTATTTGGAACTGTTCATAATTCCCTCTATCTTAACTAAGGCCCCAGTTCCAGCTGAAGAAAAACAGCCACAAAGCATGATGCTGCCACCACCATGCTTCACTGTGGATATGGTGATGTGCAGTGTTGTTTTTGCGCCAAACATATCTTTTGGAATTAACATAACACCTTTCCCACATGCTGTTGGGAGACTTCAGATGTGTTTTAGCAAAATGTAGCTTGGCTTGGATGTTTTTCTTCGTAAGAAAAGGCTTTTGTCTTGCCACTCTACCCCATAGCCCAGAAATATGAAGAATATGGGAGATTGTTGTCACATGTACCACACAGCCAGTACTTGCCAGATATTCCTGCAGCTCCTTTAATGTTGCTGTAGGCCTCTTGGTAGCCTCCCAGACCAGTTTTCTTCTCATCTTTTCATCAATTTTGGAGGGAGCTCCAGTTTTTGGTAATGTCACTGTTGTGCCATATTTTCTCCACTTGATGATGACTGTCTTCGCTGTGTTCCATGGTATATCTAATGCCTTGGAAATTCTTTTGTACCCTTCTCCTGACTGATACCTTTTCACAATGAGATCCCTCTGATGCTTTGGAAGCTCTCTGTGGACCATGGCTTTTGCTGTGGGATGCAACTAAGAACATTTCAGGAAAGACCAACTAGAGCATCTGAACTTTATTTGGGGTTAATTAGAGGCACTATAAATGATGGCAAGTGTATGCTGAGTTGTATTTAACACAATTTGGAAAGTGACTGCTTATTTCTGAACACAGCTACATCCCCAGTTATAAGAGGGTGTGCAGACGTATGCAACCACATTATTTATTTATTTTTATTTCTTCCCTCCACCTAAAAGATTTCAGTTTGTTTTTCAATTGAGTTGTACAGTTTATAGGTCACATTAAAGGTGGAAAAAGTTCTGAAATTATTTATCTTTGTCTCATTTTTTTACAGCACAGAGACCTGACATTTTAACAGGGGTGTGTAGACTTTTTATATCCACTGTAGTTGCTTTATATTCCCTAGTCCCGATTTTGACCCCTTTAATATCTTTCATCAAGCTTATTTTTTCAATCAGTGGTTCTAAAAAAAGAATAAACAGTACTGGAGACAGGGGACATCCCTGCCTCGTTCCATTTGTAATACGGAAAAAGTTTGACTCAAAATGTATACCCACAATTTTTGCTCTCAGATTACTATAAAGAGCTTTTATCTCTTTACTAGCGAAATCTCCCAATCCATATTTCTGAAGTACTATTTGAAGGAAGTCCCAACTGACCCTGTCAAAAGCTTTTTCAGCGTCTAATGACAGAGCCAGCATGGGAACTCCTTTTTTAACACTAAATGAGAAAATATTTATTAGACTCCTGATGTTATCACATCCTTGGCAGGACCTAACAAACCCTACTTGATCTGGGTGAATAAGTCTAATAATTATTGGATCAAGCCTATTTGCTAAAATTATGGAATATACTTTCAAGTCAAAATTTATTAGAAATATAGGCCTATAACTCTTCTTATCAGCTGGATCCTTACCCTCTTTTTTTTTTTTTTTATAATTTTTTATTGCAGGAATACAAAGTGCAAACAGTTGTACAATATTGAGCTTAATAAAACAATACCCCAACATCAATTGTGAAATCTCATCCTTGTATCCTGCCTCCTCCTTTTTTCCGTATTTACCTCCGTGCTATTATCGGTGAACCAATGTATAGAATTATAATGGACCTTTCTTGGTTATGTAAACATGTATCCCTAAACTTATCCGTTACCTATACTATTCTTTGGTTATTAAGTTGTTATCTCCTAATACCTTCCGTTATTAACCTATGACTTAGAGGATCATAAAGATATTATAAAAAAGCCCTAATTTTATCCATGGGCTGACTCATTTACCTCTAGAGGGATATAATATGATTATCTGCGTTCGTTAGTCTTTCAGTATCTTCCTTCCATTCAATTCCCCCCCGTTATCTTTTCTTATATATTCAGGAAGAGTTGCTTACAAATTTTTACAAATGTTAACCTAATTAAACTAAAACATTCTATCTGACACATCTATGTCAAGCCTTCCTCTTTGGAAACATTTCTCTATCTCGATCTTGTTATTGATCCAACCTAACATACCTGTCTGTCTTCTTCCATATCGGTGCAGATCCTCTCCCGGGATCTCCTCTCCGGCCCCCAGCCCCCTCTGTATCCTGTCAACAAGGTGAGGGTGCCCTTCCCTCCTCCTCCCCCTTCATTGGAGTAGAGGGATTCTAATATCAGTGTATCCTATCCGGGGACCCCATATTTCTAAATACTTAGGGATTGAATCCGCCACTGAGTGGGAAATCCTTTCATTAACCGCTAAGTAGTGAATCTTAGCTCGAACTGCCCCTATCTCAAGTGTCTTTTTCATCCAGTTCCTGGCAATATGTGATTTCGTCGCTAAAAAGATAAATTGTAGGAGTCTGTTGTGGGGGGCAGAAAGAGAGGCCACCGGAATCCCCAGTAGACTAGATTCTGGGGTAACTTCAATATGGTGTCCAAAGATACTAGCCACTAAGTCACCCACTGCCGTCCACAACTGCTGAACCTTTGGGCAGCTCCACCAAGTATGGTGAAAGGAGCCCAGCTCTGAGCACCCCCTAAAGCATTTCGGACTTTCCGTCTTACTCCATTTAGCTAGTCGATCTCGGGTAATATACGCCCGATGAAGGACTTTAATTGATGTCTCTAATACACTATAGTTTAGTGACCCCCTCATGAGATTGGCCCAGGAAGTCTCCCACGTCTCAATCTCCCAGTTCTTGGCTATATCCTTTTCCCATTCCCTCATGTATTTTTCTTTGGCTAATGATTTTGGGGTATTGAAGACCTCGTATAATTCCCCTATCACTCCTCTTTTAAGGGGGGCTTTTTCACATATTCTAGAGAACCCATTCCGGGAGGGGACCCCTGAACTCCTAAGTAGTTTATCTACAAAGTATCTCAATCTGCAAAAGTTGTAGTGCTCATAAAGGGGGATGTCATATTCGTCTCTCATAGTTTCGAATGTTAATACCCGACCATCTCTCATCCAGTTTCCCAATCTATCAAGTTTGTTATTCTTCCACCATTGCCGAGAGACCTGTGAGATACCTGCCGGAGCTAGTGGATGCGTAAGTATAGGCGTTAAGTGGGATATCCGGGGTAGGAGGTCTGTATGATTGTAGGCCCAGATAATATTAGCCGCGGAGTTCCTTATTATAGGATTGGCAGATTTCTTAATCTCTGTTGGGAGTGGGTGAATCCAGACCGCCGTGTCCCATGTATAGGGCATCATGTCTTGGCTTTCAACAAACATCCATGCCGGATGGGCTTGGGGTAAGTGGGCCTGGGGAATAAAAGATAATTGAGCTGCTCGATAATAAAGTTTTAAATTGGGACATGCCAACCCCCCTCTGGATTTATGTTTGTACATGTTATTTCTCGCAATCCTGGAGGGACCCCCACCCCAAATAAAACGG
Source organism: Discoglossus pictus (assembly GCA_027410445.1). Taxonomy (NCBI): domain Eukaryota; kingdom Metazoa; phylum Chordata; class Amphibia; order Anura; family Alytidae; genus Discoglossus; species Discoglossus pictus. The sequence continues at coordinate 200,585,661 of CM050164.1, read as the reverse complement.
AACACCCTGCTTTGGAAGTTTGAGAGGTCTTTCATATGCATCTGGATCGGTAGAGATCTAAATAAATATAGCAGTCTAGGTAAAATGTTCATCTTGACCGAACTAATCCTACCGAGCCAGGAGATGTTATATTTGCCCCATTTTATCATCTCCTCTTGGAGTAAACGGAACATTGGCCGGTAGTTAGCTTTATATAGATCTTGTACTTTAGCTGTCAACCAAATTCCTAGGTATTTAATCCCCTTCCCAGCCCATTTAAATTTAAACCTCCGTGTGAGGGAATCTTTCTCCGGGAGCGGTATATCTAGGGCCAAGGCTTCAGTTTTTTCTACATTAATTTTCAATCCTGAAAGCATCCCGAAGTGTTCAAGTTTTTGCATCAGGGGTGGTACCGACGTCGATGGCTCCGAAATGGAGCATAGTAAGTCGTCCGCAAATAGTGACACCTTGAAATGATGTGACCCCACTTGGATACCCTTTATCTCTGGGGAGGCTCTAATCCATTGGGCCAGGGGCTCGACTGCCAACGCAAATAGGAGCGGTGACAATGGGCACCCCTGTCTCGTCCCCCTATGGATGCTGACCGCTGGCCTCCCCCCACCCGGGAGTCTTAAATTTGCCCTAGGATCTTTGTAATAAGTCCGAATTAGATTTAAAAACTTCCCTGAAAACCCGAATTTGTTTAGCGTAGCCATGAGAAAAGGCCATTCCAGGGAGTCAAAGGCCTTCTCTACATCCAGAGAGAGCAGGCAGGCCGGAGTGTTATTTAAATTAGAATGGTGGACTAAATTCAGAATTTTCCTGATATTGTCCCCTGCTTGTCACCCTGGGATAAATCCCACCTGGTCTTTGTGAACCAAGGAGGGGAGAAACCCAGCTATCCTATCCGCCATGATTTTGGCCAGAAACTTTATGTCGCTGTTAAGGAGTGAAATTGGTCTGTAATTCTTGGCTTCTAACGGGTCCCTCCCCTCCTTGGGAAACAATACCAGGTCAGCTTTGTTGAGTTCTGGGGGGATTGGTCGTCCCTCCAGTATTGTATTGTATAATGTGGTCAAGTATGGGGCTAAAGTGCTGACAAATTTCTTATAATATGTGTTTGTAAAGCCATCTGGGCCTGGGGATTTGCCTAATTTTGATTCTAGAATAACTTTGCTCACTTCCTCCTAGAAGATTGCTTTATTCAATGAAGTAACATTCTCCTCCGTTAGTTTAGGTAGATCCAGGGAGGATAAAAGTGATTGTGTTTCCCCCTGAGCTGGGGAGTTCGAGGCTTTATATAGCTTGCTATAATACGCCTGAAAGATGTCCTGAATTTTTGTGTGGTTGGAGGTCACTAGCCCTTGGGGCGATTTCATTTGGCAGATCCTAGATTGGTTTTGCTTTGATTTTAATTTATTGGCTAGGAAAGTGTCAGGCTTGTTTGCTTTGCTATAAAACTTGTGATGTGTGATTCTAAGCGCTCTCTCCGTTCTCTCTGACAGAATCATATCCAGTTCCGCTCTGGTTTTCTTAATCTGGGACCTATCCCCCCTAGAATTATCTTGCTGCATTGCCCTTTCCAATCTCATTAATTCTTTATTTAATGCGTCCTCTCTGGCCCTGTTTTGCTTTTTATGTTCAGCAGATATCTTCATGCAGACCCCTCTAATATATGCTTTGTGGGCCACCCACACCCAGCCTATTTCTACATCTCCTTTAGTATTCTCCCCAAAATATATCTCAAGTTCTTGCTGGATCTTATCTTTGGATTGAGGAAATGCTAGTAGCGTATCATTGATGCGCCATGTCGGGGGGGGGGGGGGGGGGGGGGGAGTATGCTGTGCCAAAGTCTAGGGCAATTTTGACTATTGAGTGATCCGACCAGGTACACGGAATAATCTCCGCTTCCTTTGTCTGATCCAAGAGTGAAGCATCAATGATGATATAGTCAATTCTTGAGTATGAATTATGAGGGGCTGAGTAGAAAGTGTACTCCCTGTCCCTAGGATGAAGGTCCCTCCAGGAATCTACCAGGTTCAGGTTCGCTAGCTGTGTTTTAAGTTGTTTTAGCTTACCGGGGAAGTGGGGCCCCACTCTCCCCTTAGACCTGTCTAATCCGGGATCCAACGCTAAATTTAGGTCCCCTCCCAGAATAATTCTACCAAAGTCCCCTTTCTCCAGTACCATAAGTAGTTTCCGGACCGTGTTATAAGGGTTCGTAGGTGGGGCATATAGCGCAATTAAAGACACTGTCGAGTCGAGTATTTTCCGGTCAGAATCAGGTAGTGACCCTCGGGATCTGATTTTTTACTCTGGAGTATAAACGGAAAGTCCTTATGTAAGAGAATTGCTACCCCCTCCCTCTTGGCTAACATACCCGTTGTATAGAAGTGTGGGTATTGTTTGTGGAGAAATTTAGGGGGTTTGTCACGCATGAAGTGTTTCTCCTGTAGAAAGATTACTGAGGGGCAATGCTCCCTGTATGTAAGAAAGGCTTTACGCCGTTTATGAGGGGAGTTAAATCCCTTCACATTATGGGACAGTATCTTAAATTCGGGCCTAGCCATTTATCCTTGTCTGTCTGAGTGCTGTGCCTGGTGTATGACTTACATTTTTCCTGCTCAGGATGGGAAAGTTGTTTGAGGGCCAGAGAGCCGGAGACGACAGACCCCCTGGGATGACCAGGAGACGAGGTGCACCTGCATCTTGGAGAGACCTTGGGAGTACTAGGCAGAACAGAGATAGACCATTTACATATAAGACATAATTCAGGGAAATGTACAGAAATACATGTGTCAACAGAAACAAAACAATTTCAACTTTTTTATCTAAACTAAAACTTTTTCCTTGCGCTCTAGCACGCTTGGTGGGCATGAGAATCCTGTTCTCCTGCATATAGCCCTGGGGAGGAGGCAGACTAAATTTTAACTACTCAGCTTACACCCCGTTTAATAAAAGGGAAAAACTCTCCGCCTCACCCCATGGGCCTATCACCCCTTGCATTGTGTAGCACAAAACATTCAATTCAATGAATTAAGAGAAACCCAGTAGGCTTCCATCCTATATCACACTCCCCTCGGCTTCTAGTGTCCATTAGGCTTCTGAGGGAGGCAACTTATCTCTTAGCCAGTCCCCTCATCTCTTCTCTGGAGGGGGGATTTTCCCGGCCAATATCAACTTGAGCATCCCGGCCCAAGCCTGGTGATGTAGGCCTGTCAGTTACACGGGTTGCCTTAGACCCCCTTCTCTCGCCGCTTGAGGTTGTGGGTTTCTTGCAGCTTTTTGTCTCTTTGAGGCAGGAACTACCGTCCATTGTCTAACCGGCCTATCACGATTCTCTTTTGGTTCCTGGCCCAGTGGGCGGGGGTTTTCACCCTCCTTCCATAAGTTCAGGGAGTAAAGGATTGTCTGGCATTCCTCCACATCTTTAGTGATAAACTTGTTTCCATTCACCGTAAATTGGATGTTGAAAGGAAAACCCCATCTGTAAGGAATTTTATGTTGTATAAGTACCTCCACAGCCGGTCTCATTTCCCTGCGTCTCGCTAGGGTGGCTGGTGAGAGATCTGCATAAATCTGGATGGTGGTGCCGTCAGGACCCTTGATTTCGTCTAGACCTCTGGCGTGAATGAGAATCTGATCTCTTGTGTGTTGTCTCAGAAAGCGGGCGATGATGTCTTTAGGCATGTTACTATTTGGGGATGCTCCAAGTGCCCTATGTGCCCTTTCAATGCCGATTTCACCCTCCTGGGGGTCTGGAAGAATTGATTTTATTAAGTCTGAAAGATACGGCTCAAGGTCAGTGATTGAGTTTGGGACGCCTCTGAATCTGACATTGTATCTTCTCTATCTATTTTCGAGGTCCTCCAGTTTGAGTTCAAGAGAGCATATTTTCATTGCATTTGTATCAATGTCTACTCGATCTTGTCTTTGGGAGTCTATGACCTGGTCCAGGGAAGATTCCAAAATACTTGTCCGCTGGCCCAATTCTTGGATTTCATGTTTTAGATCTTGAACTGCCAATGATAGTTGTGATTTTAGCATGTTCTCAAACCAAATTTTGGAGTCATTGGATAAGTTTGCATCCATCATATTCCCTTTTTGGGAGCCCTCAGCATCCGATATATCTGAAGCCCCTGAGATTGATTCCGGGTGGGGGGATCTTCTAGCCGTAGTAGAGGGGAAATGTTCAGTTATCCGTCGGGTTCCCTCACCCTTTTTGGTTCTAACCATCATGACTTTTGCCCTTTGTATTGTAGATCAGGGCGGTGCGGGGCCTAGTTTAGGAATGAGCTTTCCAGTAGACCTGGTCTGTGCAGTTGGGGGAGGAGGTCTAGATTAAGGTGAGTCCCGGCCCACTGGGTAGCAATGCTGCTGCAAGGATCTCTTACGTGCGCTTTAAGAGTTAGGAGGGGTGGTGGCCCATTTATAGGGGTGTTGGCCCTACATTTATCTCATCTTTTCTTTAGTGAGCAGGGTGTTTGCCAACTGGTTTAGTGTTAACATCCTCCAGGGTCCAGGCCCAGTCTGTGTCAGGCTAAATATTGCCTTAGATCTTCCAAGATAAACCTAGTATGTTAACCCCAATGTGACGTCGTGATATGGAATTAATTCAGTCCTTTGTACTACCGTTTCTCTCTAGTATATGGAGGAGCCGAGTGGGAGGACAGCAATCAAAGTATGAAGATCTTTAGTCCCTTGGTGTTCTAGAGATTGGCAGGTTCAATTTAGTCTTGAAGGACAGAAGGCCTGCAATTCTTTGAGGCTGCCACCGGGTGGGAGTAGAGTATTGTCAATTGAGACTGCCTATACAATGTGGTGAGTGACACTGCATATCTTTATATAACTGTTGATGAGTGGTATATAACGTAATATAATAAGGTGTCTGGTTCAGTCCCAAACACCCCGATAGTGTCGGTGATAATAAAGTCACATTAGTAGTCCTGCAACATATAAATGCAAAGCCAGATAAATAGCACTCTTTGCCTTTGAAGTCCTGTGCAGTCCAAAGTATATTTTAGTGTTCTGAGTCCCTGTAGACAGGTTAGCCTGGTGTGCTTAAACCCGGGATACTGGGGGGACCTGATGGGGGGACAGAAGGCACAATGTGGAGAGCTGTGGCCCCTTGATGTTCTAGATATTGGCAGGTTCAATACAATGTTTGAAAACAATAAGCCTGTAGTGGTTGATAGTTGCCACCGGGTGGGAGCAGAGTGCAGTCAATTGAGACTACTTATATAATGTTTTGGGTGAGATTGTAAATCCTCATGGTGCTGTTACAAAACGTTATATAACACAGTGTAGTAAGGTGCCTGGTTCAATCTCAAGCACCCCGGTGCTGTTGGTACCAATAAAATCACTTTAGGAGCACTGAAGCATATAGATGTGAAGCTAGATAATCTGCACTCTTTATCATTGCAGTCCTGTGCAGTTCAAAGTGTACTTTTAACGGTCTGAGTCTGAGTAGATAGGTTGGGCTGGGTTGCTTGGACCCAGGGTATGGGGAGAGCTTTAATGGGGATATGTGGGTAAGGGGCCCCGGATTGCTTAATTTTTCTGGGGCTAATTTGCTGCTGATGCCCCCCTGGGTACCCCTTCCTTGGATCAGGGCTATCTTCTCCCCCCACAGCTCTATAGCCTCTCCCTTGTACCTGCTTATATATGTCCTCAGCAGTGCAGCGCCACACTCTCTCCCTCCAGGCTTCCAGGGGGAAAAGTTCATGCAGGGGCCTCTTCCACTTTCCCCTTTTCTTGGAGCCCTCTGCTGCTCTGTGCCCCGTGTGGGATGTTTCAGGGAGGATGGAGCTGTGTACCCCCTTCTGTCGCCAGCTTAGGCTAGTCCCCCTGCTGTTTGTGCTCCATCCCGGCTTCTCTCTGCTTGCCTGCCTCCTACGGCGCGCCTGCACAGTTTTCTCCCGCTGCGGCTGGCCTCCAGAGGGATCCGGACCCTCGGGAACAGGGTAGGCCAGGGGAGGGATCCAGGGAGCAGGAACTCTTAATGAGGCCGATTGGGCACGGCCCTCCGGAGTAGGCCCCGATTCAGAAGGCGCCTGGTAAATGGGGTATTATCCCCTTCTGGCGCTCATAAACACCCCTCTATACTCTTTGAGGTGGGGGAACCTCTGCAGGGTTTTTTAAGTGTCCAGGTGGCTAAATAATTTGGTAAATGGCCCTTTTAAAGTGTACCTTACCCTCTTTTAATATACAATTTTAGCTTCTGTCAGTTCAGCGAGTATGTTCTCACTATTTTTAATTTCATTAAACATCTTAACTAGGGGGACTTTCACTATATCTAAAAATGTTTGATAGAAGCGTTTATCTAACTTGTCTATATCCGGTGCCTTATTATTTTTACAGCCCACTATCGCTTCCTCTACCTCCTTTTCAGTTATATTTTTATTTAAGGTATCCAATTCTGTCGCCGAGATTCTGGGGAGGTTTATATCGCTTAAGAATTCCTTTACTTCACTGACTTCTGGTTTATTTTTCTACTTTTGTGTTTCCAAATTATAAAGCTTGGAATAATATTGGTAAAAGATATTCCCTATTTCTTTAGGGTGTTGATGTACCGTACCATCCTCTCCTCACATCTCCAAAATAGAGTTGGATATTCTTTGTTTTTTTTTAGATATTTACCTGTCTTATTCCCCATCTCATATTTATTCACTTGCATCTTCCATACTAATCGATCTAATTTATATTGTTCGATCTTTTTTATTTGTTGTTTAATTATATCCATTTCCTTCAGAGTTTCACCGTTTGGGGATTTTTTTATTTAGTCTATGATTTTCTTCTAAGGCAATATATAGGGTTCTTAGTGTTTTACCTCTTCTTCTTTTCAATTCTATTGTCTTGGCTGTAAAAATACCCCTAATGTATGCCTTCATCGAACACCAGAGAATAGACGCCGATGATACTGATCTTGTATTTATATCCAGATACTCTTAATCTCATCTACTTTTATTTTATCTTTTAACAATGTTGATTCCATTTTCCAATTAATATGCTTGTCCTGGACTTCAGTTGTTTTAAGTATTAGTACTACCGGAGCATGGTCCGATATAGCACTTGTAACTATATTTTTATCCACTACATTATTTAATATGGATTCATCTCCCAAAATTTAATTTATTCTTGAGTAAGTATTAAATCTCTTTGAGAGACAAGTATAATCTTCTTTCAAATGGAATCTTATTCTCCATAAATATATTCATGTCTTTCAGCAGCTCCCTTATTTTCTTTGAGCCAAACTTATGGTTATTAAGGAAAATTACTCCTTTGAGCTCTAAGTATAAACAAGTTATTTTCTTGCAGAACTTGAAAACTATATATATACTAGCGACTTGCCCGTCAAAAAATTACGGCAATAAGATTGTAAGGCAGGTAATAGGAAAATCCATTAGGGTAGCTGTGTACTTCCGCATTGTGTAAGTTAGTGTTGTAAAATGGTGCCTAATGTGTGTGGTACGTGGCTGTGGCTGATTTTGCGCCCTTGTTCTTGGACCTCGTCCGTCTTTTTGGGGAAATCTGTATGTGTTTGGTGGTGTTTTGCGTCTTTAGGGTCCTGTAGCCTAGTTTTCGTTTATTTCGGCTGCCATTTTTTCTCTTGCTTAGGGGATTTTTTGGTGTCTAAACTCTTGTATTTCACCTTAAATTGAGGTGTAATTTCAGTTTCCGAGATACTGGGTGCCCCCCCCCCCCCCCCTTGCTGTAGGTAACCTTTTTATGTATTTCTTGTGTGTATTTCTTGTGTTTTTAATGTTTTCATGTGCGCGTGTTTAGGGCGGTAAGGTCGTATTTTTTGCGAGGTCGCAATGTTTTTTTTCTAAGTCCTGCGTCTCGTATTTGTTTCTCGTAAGTCTGTAAATTTTGCGAGGTCCGCAGTTGCTGGCAAGGAGAGCCTTCGGCTACGCGAGCCTGCAGCATTAGCAACGACCTGCTTGCTCACAACTATATATGTGATCATGATATATTTTAACCAGTGCCCCTGCCCAGTGCCTTTGTACCCCTCTTTTCCCCATTACATGGTACAGTTCTATATAATGGGAAGTGCCCAGTGTAGAAAGTGTCAGGGATGGGGAGAGAATATCACACAGGGAAAGTAAAATAAACAGACAGATTATGGGTGGAGCAAGAATATGAGAAGGAAGGAGTGAAGGTTTTGCAAATTGAAAATAGAGGAAAAGTGAGAGAGCAGGACAGGGCAGTTCCAGAGTGTACCGGGAATTACAGGAAATGACGAATAAAGTGTAACAGCAGATACAAGAAAATAAAAAAAATGATTAAAGGAGTATGCAGAGGTGAGGTACACTACACAACAGGATGAAGAGAGAAGTGGGAGGCCATTGGGTTCAGCCTGGTAATACAGAGACAGCGTTAATAAACCTAATACTTATTAAAGGGGTCATTTCTGTCCATGCAGCAAATTATTTACACTGGGGACAAAGAGATATAAAGGGATTGAAAAAGAGCTTGCCACCATTAAGTAAGGAGGGTCAGAGATGGGTGACTGCATTTGAAGCATAGACAGGTAGAGTTTCCCTAGCAGTAGGAGATTTAAAAGCATTACTATATAAGGTTATACCCCACCAGGTAGCACCTATCTTACTGTAGCTCAAATGGAAAGAAGCCTTAATAATACCCTGCACCATTTGCCCAATATAGGAATGATTTATGGGGGGATATAGGGACAGCTTTCCCCACCATAAGAGATCTAAAATCTTTCACTAAATTTTTCCTGGGGACAAGTGAGGATCCTGTAGACTATATACATAGGTGTCAGCAGAATTAGAAGGAGGAGATGGGGGATGACTGGGATGTGACTGACAGAGTTAGAACACTGTTTATCACTGCCATGTTGGTAGGTTTACCAAAGCTTGTGCAGCTGGAACTGAATGATGTTATTGGATTTTTTTTAGATACCCTGGGGACAGATGCATGTCCATATAATACACTGTGTATCTCTGTATAGAGAAAAGGAAGAAGAACAGGTTAAACAAAGGCAGCAGTTACAGGCTAAAGGCCTAATTAAATTCCAGCCTCGTAAATAAGAGGCTTCTACTTAAGCCCTACGCAGCAGGGCCGTACGTATCAACACTGCGTAAATGTACATGAGGAGTGACAGCCTGCGAGATGATATCGCAGGCTCCCACTCCTCATCAATTGCTGCGGGGGTCCTAAAAGGGACCTTCGCGGCAGTCCCCCACATAAGCCCTGCCGTGGGGGTACTCCAAATCCCCCCCCCCCCGGCACCTAAAATTAACACCCCCAATGCGGGGGTCCGTCGGGACCCCCGAAGTGTCCTAACATGAACACCTTGCTGAAGGGGTCCATAGGAACCCCCGCATCCCCCACACATTAACCCCTTGCAGCGGGGGTCCCCGATCGGTAACAATCAGGCCCCCGCTGCATTTCAAACTTTTAAATTCCCCGCCGCGGCTCCTTAAAGGGCCCGCGGCACACTATTACCCAATCCCGGCCGCGGCACTTAAAATTAACCCCCCTCTATGCTGGGGGTCCCCATCGGGACCCCCGATGTGTCCCCACATAAACCCATTGCAGGGGGGGGGCCCGATCTGCATAGATCAGGCCCCCCGCTGCATTTAAAACTTTTAAATTCCCCACCGCGGCTCCTTAAAGGGCCCGCGGCACACTATTACCCAATCCCGGCCGCGGCACTTAAAATTAACCCCCCTCTATGCTGGGGGTCCCCATCGGGACCCCCGAAGTGTCCCCACATAAACCCCCTGCAGCGGGGGGCCCGATCGGCACCGATCGTGACCCTGCTGCAATTCAATTTTAAATTTCCTACCTTGCGGGTCCTGAAAGGACCGTAAAGGTCCTGAAAGGACTCGCACTAAAAATATTAACCCCAGGCAACTATAATTACCCCATTAACTCATGGTGGTCAATACAGACCACCATAAGGCCTAAATTAACCCATTAACTCATGGTGGTCAATACAGACCACCATAAGGCCTAAATTAACCCATTAACTCATGATGGTCAATACAGACCACCATAAGGCCTAAATTAACCCATTAACTCATGGTGGTCAATACAGACCACCATAAGGCCTAAATTAACCCATTAACTCATGGCGGTCAATACAGACCACCATAAGGCTCTATTTAACCCCATCAGTCCCATAAGGGTATATTATTACCATTATGGGCCTGTTACAACCCAACATTAACCACATAAGTGCCTTGATGGTCCTCAAGGACCATCATGACACTAACTACAAACACTACACTATAACCCCCAATAAAACATTTAATCTAAACTAACCCCCCTCTACACTAATCTATTAACACTTACACTACCTACCTACACTACCTACCCCCTAATAAACCTCCCCAACACTCTAATTACAAAAAAAAACTACAGTACAGAAAACAAAAAAACCTACAGTACAGAAAAAAAAAAAAACTACAGTACAGAAAAAAAACAATTACAACCCCACCCCCCACTACAGAAAATAAAAAAATTACACACCTGAAAAGGAAAGACAGATAAACACAATACAATACATACATATAATACATTACATACATTAGATACAATACATGACATTACATATAATATATTAAATATAATATATTACATATAATATATTAAATATAATATATTAAATATAATACATTACATACATTACATACAATACATGACATTACATATAATATATTAAATATAATATATTAAATATATTAAATATAATACATTACATACAATACATGACATTACATATAATATATTAAATATAATATATTAAATATAATATATTACATATATTACATACAATACATGACATTACATATAATATATTAAATATAATATATTACATATAATATATTAAATATAATATATTAAATATAATATATTACATATAGTCCAAATCAAATACCCCCTATCTATCTAACATACAATCTATTTAATTTAAAATAAATCCTAACTATATAAAATACCTCCCCCTATCTATCTAATATACAAAAAATCTTAACTACATACACAGACCCTAATTCTAAAATAAAATAAAATAATTAGAGTCCTAACTACACAGACCCTAATTCTAAGCTAAAATCAATAAATTAAGACCACTTACCTTTAAGATGTTGCGTCAGATCACTAACCTATGGGTCAAACAAAAAAAAAAATTAGTACAAAACATTAACATCCAATAAATAAACATTCTATACATTCTAAATAATATACTCACCTTTACAGCATGTCCCGTCACTGTTTAGCTCTTCCGGCACGGCCCTGTTAAAAAAAAAACACAATACATGAATACATTAATACAATATATCAACAATAAATAAAATACACATATAAACATCTAAATATACATTTAACTTACCTCCCCGCGATGTCCCCGGCCTTCTCTCCTTCAGCCCCGGCTGGGCCTCGGAACCACCCGCTCTCTAAAAAAAAAACAAAAAAAAAACTGGCAGACCTCCCCGACGCTAATGAACCTCCCGGAGTCGTTTCCAGGAGGAAATTGGCATTGGCGGCTTGTGATTGGCTGAAAAAGCTGTCAGCCAATCAAAAGTCATCAATGTAGGAGCCAATCAGGATGCGCAGATGTCTTCTACCAATCACTCCGTGGGGGTGTATCCCATAGTGATTGGCTGAAGGCATCTGAGCCTTGTGATTGGTTCCCCGAAAGATAGACAAGTGTTTTAGCCAATCAGGGTGGGATATTGGGGTGTATCCCATCCTGATTGGCTCACACATTGACAACTTTTGATTGGCTGAAATTGATAGACAGCTTTTTCAGCCAATCACAAGCCGCCAATGCCAATTTCCTCCCGGAAACGACTCCGGGAGGTTCATTAGCGTCGGGGAGGTCTGCCAGTGCAGACCTCCGTTAGTTTTTTTTTTTTTTTTTTTTTTTTTTTTTTTTTTTTTAGAGCGCGGATGGTTCCGCGGCCCAGCCGGGGCTGAAGGAGAGAAGGCCGGGGACATCGCGGGGAGGTAAGTTAAATGTATATTTAGATGTTTATATGTGTATTTTATTTATTGTTGATATATTGTATTAATGTATTCATGTATTGTGTTTTTTTTTTAACAGGGCCGCGCCGGAAGAGCTAAACAGTGACGGGACATGCTGTAAAGGTGAGTATATTATTTAGAATGTATAGAATGTTTATTTATTGGATGTTAATGTTTTTTAATTTTTTTTGTTTGACCCATAGGTTAGTGATCTGAAGCAACATCTTAAAGGTAAGTGGTCTTAATTTATTGATTTTAGCTTAGAATTAGGGTCTGTGTAGTTAGGACTCTAATTATTTTATTTTATTTTAGAATTAGGGTATGTAGTTAGGATTTTTTGTATATTAGATAGATAGGGGGATGTATTTGATATAGTTAGGATTTATTTTAAATTAAATAGATTGTATGTTAGATAGATAGGGGGTATTTGATTTGGACTATATGTAGTATATTATATGTAATATATTATATTTAATATATTATATTTAATATCTTATATGTAATGTCATGTATTGTATGTAATATATGTAATATATTATATTTAATATATTATATTTAATATATTATATGTAATGTCATGTATTGTATGTAATGTATGTAATATATTATATTTAATATATTATATTTAATATATTATATGTAATGTCATGTATTGTATGTAATGTATGTAATGTATTATATTTAATATATTATATTTAATATATTATATGTAATATATTATATTTAATATCTTATATGTAATGTCATGTATTGTATCTAATGTATGTAATGTATTATATGTATGTATTGTATTGTGTTTATCTGTCTTTCAATTCAGGTGTGTAATTTTTTTATTTTCTGTAGTGGGGGGTGGGGTTGTAATTGTTTTTTTTTTCTGTACTGTAGTTTTTTTTTTCTGTACTGTAGGTTTTTTTGTTTTCTGTACTGTAGTTTTTTTTTGTAATTAGAGTGTTGGGGAGGTTTATTAGGGGGTAGGTAGTGTAGGTAGGTAGTGTAAGTGTTAATAGATTAGTGTAGAGGGGGGTTAGTTTAGATTAAATGGTTTATTGGGGGTTATAGTGGTTAATGTTGGGTTGTAACAGGCCCATAATGGTAATAATATACCCTTATGGGACTGATGGGGTTAAATAGAGCCTTATGGTGGGCTGTATTGACCACCATGAGTTAATGGGTTAAATAGAGCCTTATGGTGGTCTGTATTGACCACCATGAGTTAATGGGTTAATTTAGGCCTTATGGTGGTCTGTATTGACCATCATGAGTTAATGGGTTAATTTAGGCCTTATGGTGGTCTGTATTGACCACCATGAGTTAATGGGTTAATTTAGGCCTTATGGTGGTCTGTATTGACCACCATGAGTTAATGGGTTAATTTAGGCCTTATGGTGGTCTGTATTGACCACCATGAGTTAATGGGTTAATTTAGGCCTTATGGTGGTCTGTATTGACCACCATGAGTTAATGGGTTAATTTAGGCCTTATGGTGGTCTGTATTGACCATCATGAGTTAATGGGTTAATTTAGGCCTTATGGTGGTCTGTATTGACCACCATGAGTTAATGGGTTAATTTAGGCCTTATGGTGGTCTGTATTGACCACCATGAGTTAATGGGTTAATTTAGGCCTTATGGTGGTCTGTATTGACCATCATGAGTTAATGGGTTAATTTAGGCCTTATGGTGGTCTGTATTGACCACCATGAGTTAATGGGTTAATTTAGGCCTAATGGTGGTCTGTATTGACCATCATGAGTTAATGGGTTAATTTAGGCCTTATGGTGGTCTGTATTGACCATCATGAGTTAATGGGTTAATTTAGGCCTTATGGTGGTCTGTATTGACCACCATGAGTTAATGGGGTAATTATAGTTGCCTGGGGTTAATATTTTTAGTGCGAGTCCCTTCAGGACCTTTACGATCCTTTGAGGACCCGCGAGGTGGGAAATTTAAAATTGAATTGCAGCAGGGTCACGATCGGTAAAGATCGGGGACCCCCGCTGCAGGGGGTTTATGTGGGGACACTTCAGGGGTCCCAATGGGGACCCCCAGCATAGAGGGGGGTTAATTTTAAGTGCCGCGGGCGGGATTGGGTAATAGTGTGCCGCGGCCCCTTTAAGGAGCCGCAGCGGGGAATTTAAAAGTTTTAAATGCAGCGGGGGGCCTGATCTATGCAAATCGGGCCCCCCCCTGCAATGGGTTCATGTGGGGACACTTCGGAAATCCCGATGGGGACCCCCAGCATAGAGGGGGTTAATTTTAAGTGCCGCGGCCGGGATTGGGTAATAGTGTGCCGCCGCCCCTTTAAGGAGCCGCGGCGGGGAATTTAAAAGTTTTAAATGCAGCGGGGGGCCTGATCTATGCAGATCGGGCCCCCCCCCCTGCAATGGGTTCATGTGGGGACACTTCGGGGGTCCCGATGGGGACCCCCAGCATAGAGGGGGGATAATTTTAAGTGTTGCGGCCGGGATTGGGTAATGGTGTGCCGCGGCCCCTTTAAGGAGCCGCGGCGGGGAATTTTAAAGTTTTAAATGCAGCAGGGGGCCTGATCTATGCAGATCGGGGACCCCCGCTGCAAGGGGTTAATGTGGGGGTGCTGCAGGGGTCCTGATAGAGACCCCTGCAGCATGGGGATGTGTATAGGGTGCAGGGGGGAGCCTCACACGGCTGTCTCGGGCTGTTCCGAGGCAGCACGTAGAGGCTTTCGGATCCCTTGCGTGGACTTTTTGTCCACGTAGGGATTCTTACGATATGCAAGATTAATGCATAGATTTAAGGCTACGTAGCTCTCTCGGGGCCTATTCTTGGCCATTTTCTCGCAGTTATATCGCAAAGCAGGCTGCGAGAGATTCGGTACTCGCAAACAGCAGTAAAACTGCCTTTGCGAGATACGATTTCATCCGCAGCTCGAATTTAATAGGGCCCAAAGTTAGTGAAGAAGCAATTGGTGTTATTAGCGAAACCTAAATGATGAGAGGGAGGAGAGACCCACACCTGCCCCCACCGCTATGCCTCTGCCAGATGAGCCCATCAACAGAAGGGAAGCCAAGGAAGAGGGGGTCCCCATAGAGCCTCAAGATGGATGCAGGAATGACTGTTATGCTGGTATTACCAACACTAAAACTGTGAATCTGGGCCTTCTTCTTGCCACCCTAGAGGATGGGGAACCAAATGACTGCATACATTTTTTTTAAGGGCTTAAGGACACTGGACACCTTATGAGATAGTAACAGGGAGACCTATTGAAGTTCCTCGTGTCAGAACTAGCTCATTAGTAACAGGAATGAACAATTTGCAACAGGAGCTGAAATACTACGGCCAGGCCTTGGTTGCTGTCTCCAAATCGATTTACTTGCAGATACAAGATACTCAGCCTGTACCTACCACCATTGACCCTGAGACGCCATCACTCATCTGAAGCCAACTGAGATATTGTACTCTCTTTATTGGGATTTTACATTTTGCTACAGGAACACAAACCATACTGTGGGTAATGCGATATGGCTCAACAGGCACAATAATCCCCCCCAGTGAGCTGTATCCTTCAGGGACAAGCGTCTCTTTAGGAGCCAGTTTGAAGAAGATGACTTTACCTCCTATTGTACTTGTCAAATTTTATATGCATTTATGTACTTTGTAGTTGCAATACTTGCACCATCAACTAAGAATTCACCCCTAGGTTAATACTGTTGTATTTTCTAGCATTTGTTTATTTTAGACAACACTTTTTAGTGTCGTAGAGGGGAATGTAAGAGTTTAATATCTATGCATTATAAGTACATATAAGTATATAAGAAAATAGTAATTGCAAACCTTAGTAATTGAAAACATAAGACAGGGTTCATTCTGAAGAATCATTAGTTCAGTGCTTTTACTTCAAGGTTTTTGCAAACCTTAGAAGAAACAAGAATACAATTGAACAGATTGTGTATATTTGAGTAGAGATAAAACATTATTGGGTCAAATGTGAAGATGTGTAGATCGTGTGTTTGTATTACAAGGAGGACATTACCGAATAAATAGTATTTTGTGTAGAACCTTGTAGATATTTACTGAATAACCAACATTTTTGAGAAACCTTGTAACAATACCCTGAAGGAGTTTTCTGATTTGCCAATTTTGTTTACAAAACCTTGTAAAACTTATCTTATTCTTCTGACAGCAAGGGCAAGTCAGTGAAATTTTTTTTCTTCAACAGTAGCCATGTGTGAGGGAGAAGTTAGATAAGTAGCATGGAGCAATATGGATACCAGCTGGTCACAATAAATGTAATTATCGAAGGCAGGCTCTTATTTATTTATTATTCCATAGAACTTGCCACTACATTATGCTAGATAGATAGAGTGCTAAGTCACTCTCATAGTGAAGCTATTTGTCAGTTCTGTCTAGGTGTGATTGTTTATATGTAAATGTATGTATATATTGCATGGCATGTGTGTATATGGCATGCTGTCTGTATATGTGTGTCAATATATGTATACTGCATGCTCTGTTTCATGTGCATATATATATATATATATATATATATATATATATATATATATATATATATATATTCATATATATCATGCTGTATGTATGTGTATGTGTGCAAATATGTGTATAAATGCATTTTGTATATGTGTGTATTTATATGTATATACTGATTGCTGTGTTTGTGTGTAAGTATATGAATATTTTTTATGTTGTATCTTAGTATATGGGTATACTGCAGGCTGTGTGTATATGTATAATTATATGTATATATATAGCATACTGTGTTTATGTGTGAACATATTTGTATGTACTGCATGTTGTGTTTTTTTACATATGTGTATATGTTACTGTGAAAGTCTGAAATTGGAGAATGTCGACAATCACCGGTGAATGTCGACACACACCAAATACGTTGGTGAAAGATCAAATATTTCATTAAATTCTTGTACATTCGGACCCTCACCTGTGTATGTCGACAATCATAGCTATGCTCTGGTGGAAGTCCAAAAGACAGGAGCCGACTGGCTCTCTCCCGCCAAATCCTTTGTTCTGCTGAGAGAGAGCAACGTAATTGATACTAAATAGATACTGCAGTAAATCGTGATACTTTTCTTGAAAAGTTAAATGCATTAATTGCGGGTAAACGAGAAGACAATTGTTCTTATTTTTCTGAAGAAAAGTACTCTAAAATACTTTCTGAAGTGGTTTCTGCTAATACTAAGTGCAACACGCTTTGGATTACAGACGATTAAAACGTTTTGACGTTTTAAAAATTAATGATGAAGAGAAGTTAATTGGACCATTAAAACCAGGGCAAACAAATTTACAGTATTATGTTACCAATGAAGAATTGTTCAGTATACTATATGAAACTCACAGCAGAATTGGCCACGGAGGAAGAACATGTTTGCTTAAAGAGTTGCAAGTTAAATACAAAACTATTACATATGAAGTTGTAATGTTGTATTTAAATTTATGCAAACAGTGTCAAATGAAACACAGAATGAAACACAGTATACCTAAGAAAGGTATTGTTGTGAAACCAATGGTCAGCTCTGAGTTAAACTCAAGATGTCAAGTTGATCTGATAGATCTGCATTCCAACAGAGATGGCGAATATCAGTTCATAATGGTGTATCAAAATCATTTAACTAAGTTTGTCCAGCTACGACGTTGAAAAGTAAAAGAGCCAAAGAAGTAGTGTATCACGTTCTTTCAATATTTTTAACATTTGGTGCACCAGCAACATTGCAATCAGATAATGGTAGAGAATTCAGTAATCAAGTCATATCTGAAATATGCTCTATGTGGAAAGATGTTAAGATAGTTAATGGAAAGCCTTGTCACAGTCAAATACAAGGCTCAGTTGAAAGGGCCAATCAGGATATACAGAATATGCTAACTGCATGGATGAACAATACAAATAAATGATCAGACGGTTAACCCTTTGTTCAATTTGCCAAGAACACTACATACCACGAAGGAATACGCCAAAGTCCTTATGAAGCCATGTTTGGCGTTAAAGCCAAAAGAGGCATAGCATCGTCTTTTTTGCCGAGCGAACAAATCGCAAATATTGAATTTGAAGAACAACTCAAAGAAATTGCCAATACTTTTGAAACTGAAGAAGCTGTTAATACTTCTGAAAAAAACATTGAAGAGGACCTGCAATCTCCGACGTCTTCACATCAAGTTCTGACAGAAAAACAGTTAATTTCTACAAAAAGAGAATCTTCTACTGCAAGCAACAAAAATGTTACAAACCTGCAAAAAACAATTTCCTCCTGCTCAAATTGGTGATACTGTACGAGTACAAGTCCCTGATGTCGACAGATAGCCGAAATGTGTTAGCGGTTGTTGTTGGAATAGAAGACTCGGACTTCTATAAACTGGCAAATAAACATGGGACCCTCAAGCAGCCTTACACACGTAATCAGTTCGTAATTTGTGAAGAAAAGTTCCTTTCCATAGATGAGATTTCTTCTCAAGAAATCTTGCTGAGAGAAGCCGCTGCAGCTAATTCGAGAAGCGGGGGGCTTCTCGAATGCAGTTGTAAAAGCAAGGGACTCTTGTGCAATTCAAAGTGTCATAATAGTTTAAGTTGTTGCAATAAATAGGATTTGAATCACACATAAATCTCCGACATGTTCAACATTCACCATTAGTGCATGGTGATTGTCGACATTTACCGGTGTAAGTCAGAAATAAGGGTATTTAGCAAATATTTTGGACTTACACCAAGCGGCGAGGTGAATGTCGACATTCACCGGTGAATGTTGATATTCTCCAATTTCGGACTTTCACAGTAACATATATACAGCTTGCTTTGTGTGCATTTGTATGTTAATATATTGCATGCTCTGTGTGTATTGCTGTAAATAGATGTAAATACTCATGACTTGTATTTATTTGTGAAAATGCCTGTATTTTCATGTTGTGTGTCTGTAAATATAACTTCCTGTATGTGTGCACATATATGTATATATATATATATATATATATATATATATATATATAAATTCTGTTTTGTTTTTTTATCACTCTAATAGTTGTGGATCTGCTGGGCTGTTCATAATGCTTATGGTGTTGGTCACGCTTTGCGAACCGCAAGCCCGCGGGACTTAGCCTGCAATGAGCGCCAGTGGCACCGGCCTCTCTTATCCCACTTTGCCTTTCTCTCATCTGCCCATTTGCCGCCGTTACAGGCCACAACCATGAGGCCCGCGGGACTTAGGCCTCTTTCATCCCCCTCTGCCTCTCTCTCATCTCCCTCTCTGCCGCCGTTACGGGCCACAACCGCGAGGCCTGCAGACCTATCTCATCCCCCTCCCTACTAAACCCCTTGGGCCACAATCCTACTCCTCCTCCCTCCTAACCCCCTTATCATTTGCTGAGCTCCTTCTGCTACATCGCGTCTTCTTGCTGTGACCGTACCGGCATATGCTAATTATGTGACGTCACATGCGCGTCACGTCATTAGCATATGCCAGTTCTGGACACAGGAAGAAGACGTGTTGCTGCAGCAGGAGCTCAGCGGATCAAGGTAAGAAGAGAGGAGAGAGGGGAAAGGGGATAGTCAGATTTTTGGAGAGGGGGGAAGAAGGGAGGATAATGGGGGAAAGGGAGGAGGAGGATGAGACACGAGGAAGAGGAGGGGGGAAAGGAGACACAAGGGAGGGAGAGGAGAGCAAAAATATTTTTAATGGGAGAGATCTAAACAAATAATTGATTTTGGGTAGTAGTGACATTTTTGCCACTCTTCCTAACCAAGAAATTGGTAGGGTTTCCCAGTTATTAAGTAATTCTACAAATGAGCACAACATTTTTTAAAATTTAAAAGCACCATTTTATGTAAATCTTTAGAAAAGACAATTCCTAAGTAATTTATCATTTCAAGAAACCGTTCTTGAGGGCAAAATTTATCTACGAAGTGAAAATCTTCCTCCTTTAAGTTAACATTCAAAATTTCAGTTTTGTCTACTTTATAGTAGGATAACCAGCCAGGGGCATTTATCAAATCCTGAAGATGACTTAAAGAGTTCCTACAATTAGTTAATGTAAGGATAATGTCATAAGCAATAATGCCTTTGTTGAATTTTCCACAGGTTACTATCTATTTGGCATTGAATAAGTTTATGAATTTGAGCTTGAATTGATTTAATTTCCTCCATCAAAACATGGATTTATTTTATTATCTCTATCTAATTGTTCTAATTTCCAGTTAAGTTCTGTTAATGATAGTCCTCTATTTTTGTTACCGTAAGAGGCCCAAGAAAAAACGGCCCTCTAATAACCACCTTGTGAGTATTCCATATTGTAGAATTTTAATCTACCGATTTATCATTAATACGAAAAAAAATGATGGCCCGCGGGCTGTCCCTGTCCGGCCCGCTACAAAGGCAGCATGGCACCTAATGCACAACTGAGCAGAGCTCCCCAGACTTCGGCCTGCCCGGCCTCCGTCAGCCCTCGCCCCAGATCCCATTGCTCACAGCAAACTGCAGGGGAGGGGAATTCCTAATTATGTCACATGACCCTGCAGTATGAAGCTCCGGCAGGGGAAGGATATGCAGCCTCTGAGCAATGGGATCTGGGACATTGACTGCCCTGCACAAGTAAGAGGGAGGGGGAGTGTGAATGAAGTGCAGGGGGCTTGAGGAGGGTCAATAGTGTGACAAGGGGCCCTGGAGGTTTTGAGGGGTTGAATAATGCTCCTGAGGGGGAGGGCTGTTTTTTTTTTTGGAGGGGGGGGGGGGAGTGAATGGTGCTGCTGAGGGGGCCCTGATGGTGAATATGCCTGCTGAGAGGAGTCTGGGGGATGAATATGGCTGCTGAGGGGTTGGGGGGGGGGGTGAATGGTGTGACAAGGGGGCCCTGTATTTTTGGGGGGAGTGAAGTATGCTGCTGAGGGCGCCCTGGGGATTTTTTGGGGGGTGGAGGAGGGTGAATGGTGCTTCTGAGGGGGCCCTGCAGGGTTGGGGAGTGAATAATGCTGCTGAGGTGGCCCTGTTTTTTTTGGGGGGGGGGGGGTGAATATGGCATCAGACTTGGTTGGGGGTTGAATGGTGCTGCTGAGGGGGGCCTGGGGGTGTTGGGGTGAATATGGCTGCTTAGGGGCTGGTGAATGGTGTCACAAGGGCCCCGTTTTTTGGGGGGGGCGTAAATGATGCTGCTGAGGGGGCAATGGGGTTTTTTTTGGGGGGGGGAATGGTGCTCCTGAGGGGCCCTGGAGGTTGGGTAGTGAATATTGCTGCTAAGGGGGCCCTGGGGAGGGAGAGTGTGGCTGCTGAGGGGGTGAATGGTGCTGCTGAGAGGGGCCTGTGGGTGTTGGGAGTGAATGGTGTTGCTGAGGGGGTCTGGGGGTGAATGGTGCTGCTGAGGGGGCCTGGGGGTGTTGTGGGTGAATGGTGCTGCTGATGGGGGCCTGGGAGTGTTGGAGGTGAATGGTGCTGCTGAGGGGGCCTGGGGGTGAATATTGCTGCTGAGAAGGCCCTGGGGGGATGCATATGGCTACTGAGCGGGTTGGGGGTGAATGGTGCTGCTGAGGGGGCCTGGGTTGAATATTGCTGCTGAGGGGGACCTGGGGGTGTTGGGAATAAATGATGCTGCTGAGGGGGCCTGGGGGTTATTATTGCTGCTGAGGGGATTGGAAGAGTGAATGGTGCTACTGAGTGGGGCCGGGGGTGTTGGGGGTGAATGGTGCTGCTGAGGGGGCCTGGGGTGAATTTTGCAGCTATGGGGGATGGAGGGATGAATGTGTGAGTACATATATGGCACTGGAGGGTGGCCCTCCACGACAGTCCCAGTTTCTCATGTGGCCCCTTTGACAAATTAATTGCCCTCCCCTGACTTAGATACATTAGAAAATAATCTATTTTTGAGTACATCTCATGTCTCGGCGAGTAAAATGTATAATCTCTATTATGATTTACTCGCCAAGCATCATATAGATTGTTGGGGAATTTCACTGATTACACTAGGTGACTGCCGGGGTAGCCCTGGACTCAAAGATGTCTTGAAAACCTGTCTGGTAATAAATACACACACACAGAGCTTTTCCAAACAGATTCTCTTTATTTCAGTTTCGGCAGAGCCTATGAAGCAAAAAACAATAAATCATAACATGTCTTCTTGTACCAGGTACACCAGGAGATCACGTACACACACTCATTAAATGTTGGCAGGATATATAAAACGAAACTTGGAGAAAATAATTGGGAGATAATCGGTTTCAAGGATGCATACTTTTAGAGATAAGTGGGCAGTTTTTAGCTGAGCTTAAAAACAGTGATTTTTAGCTAAGCCGAATAAGACAACATTTTAACCCTTCATAGATTATATCTTAATAACGCTATTTTAAAATTATTTGCTTTGCTTATAGTAAAATAATCTGGCCATTTTTTTCTTCTTGATTTTCTATACATTTTGGCATCAACTACCATATTTGTATCTCCACAAACAATTAGTGGTTAGAAGCATACATATTTACCAATGTTATCTTTTCTTTATTTATTGTACTAGTCCAAATGATACATTTCCCTTGAAGGTCAATCTGTTTAAATTCTTCTTTCATACTTAGAGCCTCATTCAATTCCGAGTTGCCCAATTGAATAGGGCTCTATATAAGCACATACAAAAAAAATTCACAGAACTTTTTAGTTACTGAACTTCTATCCAAAACCAAGGTTTTCACTAGCTAAAAACTTCTGTCAAAAAAATATGTTATGTGCTTATATAGAGCCCTATTCAATTGCCAAAATTCAAATTGAATGAGGACCTTAGTGTTTTGTTAAAGAGAATTGTAACCCCCTCTGGCTTTTTTCTGATATGTAGCATTAATCATGGACTTAAAGATATTATCTCTCAAATACAGTATTTTATCTTTTTGCAAGTGGGTTTCCTGAATACACACTATGTCAGCTTGCTGTTTAAAAAATTGATCTATAGCGATATTCCTCTTATAGGGAGAGTTTAATCCTTGGACATTTTAAGATATCATTTTCAAAACCATAAATCAAAAACAATTGACTAAAGTACGCCAAAGTACCATATAGGCCATCTTCTTAAAATTTCCCCTAGTAATATCAATAGTACATTGATACACAGATTGTAAGTTTGCGAGTTTTCAATATTGTGTCAGTGCCTTGGAAACAAGCTCTATGTACATTTGATTTTATGCTCAGAAACAGGACCCTCCATTCTTTACAAGGTGTTAAGTTTGTTTGTTGCTATGTACTTAACCCCTGTACAGCGCTACTGCATATGTTGGAGCAATATAAATAAAGATAATAATAATAATAATAATAATAGTACAATTTACCCCTGGAATACACCAGAACTCGAAATTTTCCCCACATAATAACATTATTACATTTTTCCCTACTACCTCTTACCCATTAATACACCTCACCCATACCTAAACAAACATTCTTCATTCTTCCAACACCACTTCTCAATTTATATATATATATATATATATATATATATATATATATATATACAGGTGTACCCCGCTTAAAGCTACACCATTTAGAGCTGATTCACTATAGAGCTGTTTTTCCTGCCAGTCCCCTTTTAATGCTAAACCCTGCTATAGCGATGTTTTTTTCCCTGCCAGATCGCTTTTAACGCACCGATTTTCTATAGCATTGCCCCACTATAACACTGTTTTTGCCTGCTGATTCGCTATAAGAAAACAGAATCCTAAAAAACCTGCACACTATAAAAAACACAGCACCTAATGGAACTCCTAATATAAAAGGGATGGGGGAGAGAAAGGGCACCCCCTCCTAGTGCAGATCAGTTGGAAATTAATAATATGAGTAAAACAAGTATTTGATATTGACTGATATGGGGTTGCACTCGTGTTCACAGGTTCTTCAGCTGTTTTTGATGGATTTGTATTCCTTTGTTATGCTGAATGACAGCTAATGGATAAGGATTAGTTCCAATGGAACTTAAAAGGTTCTATGACTACTTCAAGAGGGCTTCTCTAGGTAATCAAGGGGCAAAATGTCTATATACTACTGGATATGCCAGTTAATTGTAGCTCTTAGTATGCCATCTTGGTGGTAAATAGTATAACAATTGTAAACTTGTAGGTTCTATAATTAACAACCAATATATTTAGTTACGACAAAAAGGATTTTATTAGTATGAATGGATCAATCAAAAAATCAATACAATGATACCAGATCAAATTCCTGGATAAAATCTTAAAATCAAAGATTGTTATTTATAAAAATATTTAAAAGCTAATAATTCTGTATATATAATAAAAAAAGATTGAACGCGTCTTACTGTTTACTGTACAGCTTTATCAATGATCAAATGACCTTGGATCACCTATCTCTGGGGAATATGTGGCTAAAATGGACCAGCAGTGTAGTCTCCTTGGTTAGAACTGTAATGGATCTCCTACTGTGAGTTTTTTTAGAGTGCTTTTTGCCTTATGTGCTATTTTTGCGGATTCAGATTGGCTGAAATATGTGTCAGTCATATTTCAGTCAATCAGAATTAAGTTTTTGAATTGCTCCCTCACCATATTTGATTAGTTGAGCGTCTAACCAATCATAATTGACGAATACAGGATAGCGGGATATAGAGGTTTGGGGCTATTGAGTATTCACTGGCTCAGATTTGAGCAATTATGCCACAAATGTTAAACAATTAAATTGTTAGCGGCATTTTAGAGGCATTTTTAGGCCTGTACGGGTGGTTTTAATATTTTGAGCATTTGGAAAAACTTCTGAGTAAAACTTCACTGATATCGGATAATATTATTGGAGGCATGTGATAGTTATACGACAGGCACTTGGGGCTTAGGATATAAGGGACATTTTAAGCAATTGGATGGCATTTCTCAGAGGTTAGATTTGTGTGTGTGATGTGATAGACCAGTGATTTACAAGTGAACTTCACTCTGTACTTATCTTATGGGCGCATGGAGTGGAGGTTATAGTCAGATCTATCCTGCAATTACTTAACATGAATAAGGACTGTGGCCTTCATTCCATGGCTCCTGTAAGAAATATTCAGAGGGAAGTATATTTAGGTGTTATGGGGGTCCATTGGGACATCTATGATTATATTTTAGATTGCCATGGGGCCCTAAATTATGAGTGCGAGTCAGTACATTTTACAGGATTCTTTTTTAGAGGGAGCCATAGAATAGCTCCAGAAATGTTCATTTCCTGTAGCTGTGAGTGAGCCATGCAATGGAGGATTATATCCTTCGACAAGATTCTTCTGGAATTCAAGAAATTGCTTCAATACATTGCCATTTACAATACTAATGACACATATATTTTTAGATCAATTTTAGATGAAACTTTTTTCTACGTCAACTGAAGAGCCCTGGATGTTTTGTCTATTCCCTTTATGTAGTAAAGAGCTTTATATAGTAATAGGGACTTAGTATTACTTATCATGTATCACAAGTCACAGACATTTCACAAATCTCTAGTTGAATTTGTTGAGACTCGAACAGGTGTTGGTCCTCATCACAATGGAGATCTTATTTAGAATCAAGGGATATATTACAGTTTATTTTCTACTACTCCATGTGAGAACATTTTATATTAACCAGAATATTTTTAAACAGTGTTCTCTTTCTCATTTTCAATTTAATGATGTTTGTCTATCTATATAAGATTTTTGTTAGATAACTTTAATTTTACTTTCATACTCTTATTTTATTTTTTTATTCTATTGTTATGTTTTACATCTTTCATTTGGTGTGTCCCAATGATCTGTCTCATGACCCTTCTTTTCTTCTCTGTACACTCTGTCCTGGTGAACATATTACATGCTTTGGTTTCAAATACCATCTCTATGCAGATAACACACAACTCTTTTCTGCCTCTTTTCTACCACTGATCTTACAGCTGGGGTTCATTAGATGGTGACAACTGACTGAATGTAGCTGGAACTTGGATGACCCTTCATTTTACATGGTAGAACCAGAACTCCTAATATTTCCCCACAAACCTATTATAGCCTTCCCTCTCAAGGACAGTGGCACAATCACCCACCCAATAGACAAAGCATGCTGCTTAGGTGTCATATTTGACTTGTCTGTAACATCCTCCTCTCACAGCCAATCTTAAGGATTTTTTTCCTTAAAGGTATATATATAAGTTTCCTGGGTTTCAAAAGTTTGATAAGAAACAGGCAGTGATTGTCAGAAAAATTATATAGAAAAGTTCAGTTTTCTTACATAGTTATAGGCAGGAAAGTAAAATACAGCTTTGCATACCCACAGGGAGCTTATATAACAAAGTACACTCAAGAGAGCAGCTAGGTACATAGTTTGACATTTCTGGTAGAGACCAAAGGAAGTACTGCTGCCAGATGGGTGTGATCTGAGTTCACAGCTGAATTGGAGGACAAGGGGAGAGGGAGAGAGAGTGGGAGAGAAAAACACCAGCAGCAGTAGTAGTTGCGGCAGGGAACTGACAAACTGAAGTGATGGTAATCAAGTGTGAATGTGCTGCACAGACAGACTTGTATATGAAAATGCATAGCACCTTTTAACATGGTGCCACACTACATATCCCAGGCTGTTTTACAGCATAAACAGGAACCCCAGATCTTGATACAAATGTATCAGCTGCGTGAACTTCCTCCTGATTGGGAAAAACAAATTATGATTTTTTTGCTATTTTAGCCTTGGTTTCAAGGGGGTATCAACTCTAGTTTTCAACTGTCAGAAATTGCGAAACATTTTGCTAACTTCAAGGTAAGTGTTTAAATGTTTATTCTGGTATTTTTTGATGCAAAAAATAATCATACACTACTGAATCCCCTCTATCAGATGCATTCATAATCCAGGAAGCTTCATAATCCAGGAGGGGCCAGCTCTCGCTCTGCCGCCCCTCCAACTTGGAAAGTTACCAGCCGCCACTGGTTGAAACAATGCGAGACTGAGGACAAATGCGTATGCCGTAGTATTCTCTATATTGAGACAGTTGTAATGTTTTATTCTCAAGGCTTTCCCAGCCATCTAAAATATTTCTGCCATGCCCAAAGTATCGCTTGATAAAACACGTTTGATAGACTCATATATTTATTTTGTAAAAAGGGAAAATGGTTAACCCTTCACCTGTTAAAAGCGTACACCATAAGTACCTGTATTTGTTTATATTGGTAACAGCAAAACCATCAGACAGCCATGTAGGCAAAAGATATATGATTCCTTTTTTTTCTGATAAAAGTCACAACACAGCCAAAAACTAACTTTCTGGGCTGTTTGCCACTATGTGCGTCAGAGCCTTATCAGTAGTCATAGTTCCCGGACCGTGGACTGGTGATTTAATACATTCCACACAGTGCCACATCCCCCCTTCTGCCCTGCAGTCACATAACTTATTCCATCTCCTATCAATAAACCAGATCGTAAGAAGTCATTGTTTGTGGGCAGGTAACAGGCAAGGATGGCTGAGGTCACATCAGATCAGTCCAAATGGAATCAGGCAAGCAAGCAGAAGGTCAGGACAGATAGCAGTCAAAACAGAGCTATCAGGTCAGGGTTGTGTTTATGCCTAGATCCACACGGTCTAGGGCAGCACATTTTCAGGGGTCAGCAGGTTGTCTGACGAGGCAAGTGCCGTATTTTTAAACATGTTTGTATATGTAAAGAAATATCTATATGATGGGATCAGTCTGTAAGTATACTTGACATCTATATGAAGGGATATTTTAGTCTGTAACTATACGTCATCACACATACACTTATGATTTGAGATCTAGAAAGGTAAAAGGAGGAGCTGCAAGTGGGCTGGGGGGCAGGGGTGCATAAATCTGAATGGACTTACGCAGCATAAAACCCCATGCATTGGGTCTAAAGCCAGATGTTTTACATTCAAAGGACCACTTTAGTATTCATATAATAGGTTTTATCTTGTTTATTTAAATATGAATAAGCAATAAGATCAGTATGCAAAGTAAATATGTCAGTATCATTTTTAAACTTTCATTTGAACTCAAGTGTTTAAGACTCCACACTGTATCCGGTGCCCAGGGGACATGAGAGGATCTGTCCAGGAGGCTCACTGCAGATATTTCTATTAGGAAAAAAGGGAGGATAACGTGGATAACTGCATGAAAACCAAGACAGGTCATGCAAAAATGTAACACAGCCTCCAGGGCAGATCCTCCTCAACACCCCATAAGGGGGTGAAGATAAGTAGCTCTTCTAGCCCCAAAACAATAAGAGCCTCATTCACTTAAGCCATTGTAAGCTACTGTAGCCCGTAAGCTAATTTGCTATTTAATTGGCGTGTTTTTGAGAGCCGCAAACGGTATACGTCTTACGGGCTTGAAATCCTTAGAGTTGTTAAAACCAGAACGTACAGCCCATCAAAGCATTTGATCTGTCAAGTCCGCAAGAGTTACAATCGCTAAAATTGCAAATCGCTATTCAATTGCTACAATTACTCAAGACCACAAACGTGGAATCTTATGAGTTCCAAATAGGACCCGCAAAGGGTTTACGGACTAGTTTGTAACACTGCAAAAGACACCCACCAATGGACTTTAAAATATGAGGAAAGCGGTAAGCAGAAAACAATGTCTGACAGCAGAGCAGAGAGGAAGCACACAGAGAGATCTCCTGCCATCTAGATGTTAATCCAGCTCCATCTGCCAAGGGGAGAAACAGACCAGATAGGGGAAGTGTCCCCCAGTGTTGGTGAGAAACCCAGGAACATTTTAAGCCATATATTATGGCGTTTTGTCACACCAGTCGAAAACAAAACCTGGGGCCTAGCCACATGTCAGCCTGCAGCCTGGATTTTGTTTCTGCTGGATAAATAACACAGGAGGTGAGAGGCCACCATACAGTCACACTCCCAAGGGGGCCACCTATTTGAACAGTAAACACAGTGAGTTTTAGCCCTCAATTGTTTGTAAAAATAGGCCTGAGGCTGCAAATAGGCCTGAGGCTTTGCCACAAAAAAAAATAAAAGACTGCGGGCACACTATATCCCTGGATGGGTTATGTAATCTAGACCGCAAAGATAACAGATAAGAAAACAGAAAAGGGGAGAATTCCTATATATAAAGACCCCATACAACTGTACATATATCTTTATATATTTTTCTCTTGGTCTCTGTGTTGTGTCACATAACTCTACATATAAAAATAAATGTGTGGTAAAGTCTTGGATGGAGCAAAGTTTATTTACCCCCAACAAGCAAAAACTCATTCTCCAATTTAGCACAGGGCTCAATCCCCTCAAGGCTTGGAAAACTCACTAGAAAAGGCAGCTTCTACACTGCAATAGATAGCACACCCTTATTACAAACATAACAGCACTATCTACTGGCAAACTTTAAGAACTGTTTACCTAGGCTTGAAACTTGACAGTATTAGCCATTGCTTAAAGTGACAACAGCATTAATCCCAGAATAAAGGGAGAAAATCAAATATAGGTTAGGGCAAGGAAAGGTACATTTTTTTACTTGGTTCTGGAGTGCCCAGCAATCTTATTGGGGCAAACATAAAGGAACTGCAGCTAGAGAGTAAAAACGGCAAGGGAATTAAAGACAACTCAGACATCCTACTCTCTTTAAGCTAGAAGCTTGACCAGAGTGGCCTGATAAACAGCATAAGGGGTGCCGTATGAGTCCACCAGATGCTTTCAGAAAAGACTTTCAGATGCCAGAAGCCACCATGACCTTGATAAACTAAAACAAAATGAAATGCCCTACAGGCCCTAAGACCCTAGCGAGTGGTTTCTAAAAAGACAAACATTTCCAGGGACTACAGAAACATGGAGCACTCTGAACTTCCCTTTTTGCAGCAATATTTAAAGAAAGAGGGCGGATTTGCTCATTCAAACATGAGTAAAAACAGAAAACTGAGTAACATTAAGCATATTGACGATCACTTTAAATCGGTGAATGTGGCTACAAACCTGTCATAGGACCCAATCTCAAGCAAATCAGATGGCTCAGATTCTGAAATTAGCAACAAACTTTGACCCAAAACACGGACGTATTGGAAAGGTCGCTAGCCAGAATTGAGGCGCTTAAAACGTTCCAACTACAGAAAGTTTCAGAAGATCTCAAAAAAGAGATCCAGGATCAGGGACAATGCACTCACCTCTTGGAGTCCTCTATGGACAATGTCATTGAGACACAGCAACAGGACAAGCTGGACATAGATCATAATGCTTCACGAATTTTCCTTCTGGAAGAAAAAAAAGACCTCAACAATAGGGGAAGAAGACATAACATTAGAATATGGGGCATCCCTAGAGCTATTACAGACCTCTTGCCATATATAAAAGAGACCATAAGCACATTAATTCCCCAAATCCCGGAAGCCACATGGGAAGCAGAAAGAGCTCACAGAGCTCTGGGAGCCTCAGCCTACTGGAGGCGCCAAAATACCTTATTATCCGCCTTATTAGACAGAGTGCAAGGGAGGCAATCCTAGAAATAGAAATATCATCTTATATACATCTTACTCATCACATTTACATTAGGAAAATAAATAGTGGCCAGATTACACAGCCACATGGTATATATCAAGTACCAGGGGAACATTTTATTTATGGTTGGTCAGTCCCTCTGTTGTGTCCGACTCTCTGTGACCCTATGGATAGCAGTAACACCTAATTATGTCTCTGTGCTTATCCACAAGGTTTGCCTGCCAAATATACTGGAATGGGTTGCCAGTTCCTTCTCAAGTGGACTGTGATTTGTCTGACCTCTCTGCTATGACATGCCCACCTAGAGTGGCCCTACATTGTATAGCTCACTGCTTCATTGATGTACACAAGACCCTTTACCACCACAAGTTAGCAATCCAGAAGGAGACCAGGGGAACATACACCACACTAATCTACTCTAACCAATCAGGAAAGACCACAAACACTCATGGAGGCTGTGCAGAGAATCATGGAGAAACAGCCAACTCACCTCTATCAGGGATAATCTCAGCTATGGCCATCCTGGAAAGTCCCATGCCATTGCTGGTGGCCAAGATGTATACCCATTATCATCTAGTGACATCCCATTAAGTGTTTTGCTATCAATGACTTGACATTATCACCTGCCACATTCTTATCAGGCCTTCAGGGGAATGTTGCTACTCTACAGTATCACAAATTGGACTTTGCATGTTGATTAACCCTTTATTATTATGTAATAATATATGTATCACATATATAGTTCTCAGCAGCGCGGGCTTGCCAAAAAACGTTGGTACCGCAATGTTAAAACTGCAGATTCGCACTGCGAGCCCGCCACAACTGCGGCCCTCGCAAAGCAAGGGCCGCGGTTCCTGCCAGGCAATGAGCGCCAAAGGCGCTAGTAGAGATGAGCGCCGTAGGCACTCATCCCTACGACTCCGCACAACTTGCGCATCATCCCTACGACCCACGGGACTACAGATGAACAGAAAGCTCAATTATACAATTCATAGTGCGAGACCCGTAGCAGTTCGGCTGAAAAAATGACGGCCCTTAACAATTTGGAAAGGAAAGTTGGAATTGCGACCAGCGGGACTTTGAAAAAAAAAATCCAAGGTTGAAAAAATACGAAGTTAACAGCCAAACTGCACACATCAATTTACACTAAAAACACAAAAAAGCGACCCTGTACGACTTAGGCAGTGAGTGCCTAAGGCGCTCACTGCGCTAGTGGAGATGAGCGTCGTAGGCGCTCATCCCTATGACCCCGTACGACTTAGGTAGTGAGCAACGATTTGACTGGCAATTCGCTAGTACATATACTGTATATATATTATATATCTTATTATATTAGTATTATTATTAATATTATTATGATGATATGTATTAACCTATTGCACAGTAACTAGGGTTAATTAGTTTACTGATATAGGAATGTGACACAAATATGATGTATATAGTTGTCCCAAAACCACAATCATTGAAAACACACTGACACAGTGAGAATGGTATAACAAAGCTTAATTTCATACACAGAGCACAATCAGAAATGTACAAGACTGTGTATTAATATCATGGGTGTGGTGTGGGCGGATCCCGGGAGGGCAAGAGGCATTTAGGGGGAAAAGTGGATACCTAAAGGGAGTAATGTCATAGTCTAAAATACGCATTATGCATAGCACCTACCAGGGTCATGTGTGGTCACTACACCACTGCAACCGTAATCTGATAAAAAAAAAGGATCATCAGAAATCACTCCATTTAATTTGAAGACACCATTAATGTGCATAGCACTTACAACTTACAGTCTATATCTGCTCAATGAAACAGATGCAAAAACCTCTGGACTTTGTAATCCAATCCAGTTTCACACATACAATGTGTTCCCAAAACAAAAATCTGAAAAGAAGTGGTCAAAATAAAATGAGGACAAGGATTAAAAATAAAAAAACATGCATGTACAGTACAGTGCTAAATACTGTAACTGTAACAATACCTCAAAACAGGGCCCTCCATTTTCTACAGTTATCAATATTGTATATTGTACATTTCCTTGTTCTTATACCCTGCATAGCGCTATGGAATATGTTGGCGCACTACAAATTAAAGTTTATAAAAATAATAATATCAGCAATAGTGGAATCTACCCATTAATATGCAGAGGACACAAAGGTCAGCAGCAAGATTCAATTACATTAGACAGAAGAATCTGTTCTTAGACTGATATTGAGGTCACATGCTTCACTAGTGCATATATTAATGCTGGCTGTCATTAACATGCCATTGTGAGACTTTGCAAGTCTACATTTAAGCTACCAACAATCATGACATTGGAGGAATGTCTACCTTAGAGGCACTGTGAAAATCTTACACTTAATACATTTCATTCACAATGCTTGCAGATGCAGAAGATGCCTTCATAGACCTGAATTGTATCTAAAACAAAACAAAACAAAAACTTAACACCTGCAAAATAAGGTCTTTAAAAAAATAGGGACTGCAGCATCTCTTCTCAACAGCATTCCTCAATGACCATCAATTGGTGAAATGTTACAAAGAACCCTGCGTGTCCACAGAGAAGAGGATCATGGACCATGTGATGGGAGGTAGCCACCTGCATACAAAATATCACCATCACATAGGCCATGATCCTTTACTCTGTAGCCAGGCTAGAACAGGTTAACATTGTGACCAATAGATTGTCACTGAGGAGTGCTGTTTAGAAGGCACAAAACATATGTGCAACCCCTACATCCTCCTCCGCCTAGCATCAGGGCCCCAATGCACTGTGGCCAGCCGCTGTGTCCTTGGTGGTGGTAATGGTGGGGGGGTAGGGGGAGGTATCCCCCCAGGAGGCAGCAGCACGAGCAGTGGTGGTGCTGGTGGCGGAGGTCTTGGCAGAGGCATGGGGGGAGGAGAGGAGCGACCTGGCTGCGGGTGTGCAGGGGAGGTCTCCGAGGTGGAGGAGGCGGGGCTGGGGACCAGATTGCGGCACAAGGCGTCTATAGTCAGTTGTTGGAATGCGCTCTGGTCCGCCCCCATCCTGAGCAGCCCAGCAAGATGTCATCAGATGGTGCCTCCTCTCCTCCCTATTGCACTTGGCCAGGCTGAGCATGACCTTCACATGATTGGCAGAGATGCTGGCCTGGATCCCCTCAAGACACTACAGTTGCTGGCGCATGATGGCCAGCATCTCCGCCTGCGCAGCCTGGCTTGGTCGTGGTGGGGATTGCGGTTTGTGGGCTGTTGATGGGTGAGTATGTGGCGGTGGTGTTGGTGGTGGCCCATTAGGGAGGGTCTGGGGCCCGGCTGGAGCCTCACTCCATGCGGGTGGTGGTGTTGCTGGGCCTGGTGGTGGTGGCTAGTCTGCCACACTGGTAAGTGGAGGAGGAGATGGGGTCAAGCCAGGCAAGTCCATCCAGTAGGAGGTCCCTGGTGATATGCTTTTTCTCTGGAGAAGGGGGACTGTGGGGTCAAATGCCGCTGGTGCGGGTTATGGTCCTGCTGGTGACCCCACTGCCCAGATGACATCCTCCTATTCCAAAACAAGGCCCTAGGCTCCGCTCCTTTCCTCCTACCCCTGCGTCATTTCCTGCTGGACAGGGATTTGCTCGCCAACGTCCTGCTCAGATGGAACTGACGCCACCGCTTCTGGTTCACCACTGGACCCAGACCTCCTTGATGCTGAAAGAGAGACAAGAAAGGTATATGTTATTGGTATGATGAATAATACATTGTTTTGCGTTCATTCCTAACCACATGACATCTAGCCTTGAACCTGGATGAACGCACTTAATTGCAACTACCAGTAGCTATCATTTGCTAGATGTGACCTATTATTTGGTTCTTGATCTTGATTGTTCTTGGCTCCTAACGCTATCTTGATTCCGGCCGCGGTCTGTAACTGCATAAGCTGCAGTGGGCACACACATACATGGACTCTCTATTGGTTGATTACTTTTGTTGTGCCCATGAATGAGAGTGATTCGTCAGCTTCATGGATTTAATGACGCATCCATCTATCCCTTGTTATTTCCATAGAGCTGAGCAGTAGATGTGTAGTGTGTGTGATGTACATGTGGTGGTATGTTGGTGTATGTGATATTCACCTGACATGGAGGCTGGACCCTGCTGAGCCACCAGGCCTGAAGCTCCAGAAGGTCCTTGGCCACCCTCTCCCACTCATTATATCATTATATATATTAGCTTGACTAGCCTCCTTGGCCATCATCCTCTTCACCTTGTCCCTGATGTCGTCAAACCAGTGCTACACAGACCTCACATCCCTTTCTGCTGTACTCTCTGCTGTTACTTCAGCTGCTACCTCCTTCCATGCCTGGGCTCTAGGGCCGAGCCTAACGGATGGCACCAAGGAGGTCCACATTCTCCTGGTGCATATAGTTCAGGGCCCTGTGCTTGCCATTAGCCTCTTGCCCTTCTGGCTGGGGACGGGGATCCTTCGCTCCCTCAACTGTGCCTGAGGCCTATCCCTCTCCTGAACTAATACCCCACCTGGGATCAGGCCCCTCTCCCTCTGTCCCTGGACTAGGTGTTTCTATTTCTATGGGCACCCTGCCACCACCCACCTCCTCTACACCACTATCTTCCTCTCTTCTGTTCTTCACCTCCTCCTCTCCGCCACTCTCCTCTCCCTCCTCTCCTTTGAAACTCCTCACCTCCCCCACCTCCTCCTCTACCTCCTCCTCTCCTTCGCCACTCCTTACCTCCTCCTCCTCTCCTCCACCACTCCCTGTGCCACCTCTCTCTCCTCTCTCTCCTTCTCACATCTCCTCTTCTCCTCCTCCTCCCGCCTCCCCAATCTACTCCCCTCCTCTCTACTCCCTCCATTTCAACCCGAAAAGGAAGATGATGATAAATAAAAATAACTGTTACTGTATATATATGATGGGGGGGGGTAAAACATTTTTATGTGTATTTATTAACTGTTGGGGGATGTGGTGTGGGGGATTCTGATGGGGAGGGGTGTATGGAGTGACCTAGCGCTATGTGTATCTGTGTGTGCAATTTAATTTATGTATATTTGTATTATGTATAATTTGTAAATATGTGTAATCAAAGATTAAGTGTAAAATTGTAATTAGGTGAATATATAATACCGAAACCGGTAGATACTGCTCTCAAAACTTGCCTACTCTCTCTCTGCTCAAACCACCAACTCCGGGACCTGTGTGCTACTTCGTCAGAATCTGCAACCCAGTCAACGCATGGGCGGGTGGAATGCAACTTTATAATCTCTCTTTGTCAATCATCTTCGGCTAGACCGCTTTCTATTGGCTGAGAGGCCTGCGTCGCACTCCATAATACAGTGATTGTATCAGAACTGCAGATGTTTTTTATTCCAGCCCATTAAGAGCTTGCGGGCCCGGGAGGGATTTACGGTCTTGAGGCTTTGGCCTATAACTTGCGGCCTTGTTCAATTGAATAGCACTGGAATTGTAGCAGAGTTCAAGCCCGCAGTAGGCCCATACCGCCAGATGCAGCCTTGCAATTGAATGAGGCTCTAAATGTCAAATGTACTTTTTAAACCTACACTGAATTTAAATGTTCCAGTATTCGTGTTATTGCTAATTCACTACTTAAATAAACATATTAAACCATATTGAATGAGCACTAAAGTCGCTCAGCACACCCTGGTGTCTTCATATGTTTCACAGTCCCAGATTTACAGCGTTATTAAATTGCGATTCTGTAAATTTAAAAGGGCTTTATTTAAGCACGCAGCATATTTTATTTACAGAAGTTTTTAGTTAGTGAAGACCTTGCTTTTGGATAGAAGTTCACTAGCTAAAAACTTCTGTAAAAAAACATGCTATGTGCTTAAATAGAGCCCTTTTAAATTTACTGAATCGCAATTTAATAAGGCTGTTAATTTTTATAGAGTCATGTAAGGTTGAAACAGTCATTTTATAATGTAAAAGGTCAACATAGGTCAATATACAAAGACAAAATAAAAGCTTAATTAACAAAATCTATCAATGCATACAAAAAATGACATACAAATGTGCTAAACTTCATCCTTCATCATGTTACTGGTTAAACCAACTGACAATCATCTCCCTTTCTGTTCCAGTCAATGGAGATTGGATCAGTTTGGGATATAATGCTGGTACAAAAAATGAAGAATGAGCATTAGCATATTCATACGCATTAAGCATATGCACTAAAGTCACTCCAGTAATCTTGAAATGTAGACACAAAGTATAGAACGTGATTTACCAAAGTGTAAACTAAACTGAGCTTAATTATGAATCCAATTTGGAATAGTTAATCATTAAACACATTGCCATGAACTTTAAACATACAACTACTGTCATATTTATAGGCAACTGCAGTTGAAATATACTTTATTCAAATCAGTGCAAAATAAATGAAAATGTATTGTGTCACATTTAGTATCAACTAAATGTTCTGGATATCAAACGCGGTCTAGTGGACTGCAGCAAAAGCAGCTGCTTTCTGGTAGTATTCAGCAGCCATGATGGATCAGGCAGTAGGTCCCATGTGACCAGAAACATGAGGAGCCCATCAGCTCTCAGATCCAAATAAGAAATATCTTGGGTACTTAAAGGTAAGGAGCAATCAGAGTATACCAGAGGCTGTCAGGCAGTCAGTTCCCTGGTGTACTTTCTGAGGTAAACACATTTCCTCTGGCTGAGCCTTGAATAAGTATACAAATAATTTCATAACTGCTGGACACATCAGATGGTGAAGGTTTCTCTCCATATACATAAGGGAGAAATGTAAAAGTAAGCTTTGTATAGCATTGTAGGATAGGCAAAGTGACATTTGTGCTCAAGTAAGACTTCTTTAAAGTCTAAATTGATTGTCTTGGTTATTTCTCTTTCCATTCTTCAATGTGGTCATATCAGCCATTGAGAGTATTATCATCGGGGTCAGGTTCCAAGTTCTGCTGTCGATGGGGGTGCAATGGCCAAGATGTGGTGGCAATGCTGCCTTGATCCGAAAATTGTTTGTGTATTTCAGGTTAAGGCATAGAGATCGTTCTAGTTCATCCTAAAAAATAAATATACCTCTAATATGTTTTGCATGAGGGAGGCTTTTGTTGGGTGTCCATGTGTAATTTATTAATTTTTAAAATCAATGTTGTTTATGTCTAGTGGGAGGAGGATTTGAAGGCAGAGGTAGTTTCAGTTGCTACTACTGAGATGTGTATTTATTAGTACCATAGCTTTTAGTAGAGATAATGGAACCATAATCAGTCTACAACATCACCTCTGTTTTGATACAGCAGCCAAACAAACAAAGGAATAAGTGCTAACTACACTATAATTCTAAATAAATCACCACTATCCATTATTTTTTTTGTGTTTCCAAAAAAGCATGACAAGTAATTCCTTAAATCCAGTACTGTGTGTTCTGCATGTGTATTTATGCACATGAGCAGCTCCTGAATACTAATTACTTGCCTTGATGTGTTAAGTATAACCAGTCATGTCTGTCTTTCTGGTGGACAAAACAATCAACGCTAATGTTGTTCTTCAGTTAGACCAACTCCCCACCCTTGCCAAGTACACTGATCCTCAAATGATCATATTGAGCTGTACTCTGGTCACAAAACCAATGCTGTATGTCTCAGCAATAATTCATTGTGGGGAAAAAAGTCTAGTTCCATGAATGATCTGTCCACCTACATATACTTTCGACTTTCATCATTTTATTACGCCTTTCAATATTTTTCAGAATATTGTAATTTGACTGACAGCTGTCATTTACAGGTCTATATCACATTGCTTTGGATAAATATATTGGCAGTTTAAATTGTAAATTATCTTAGCTGGTGTCTGTGTACAATTTGTATGTTCATAACTTTGTGATTACTCAAACACAGTCCTTGTTTTTTATATAAACTTTGGATTTTATTTAGTTGCATGTAATAAATAGGGTTCCCTGATAATCCAGTGGTTAGGATTCGGTGCTTTCACGTCTGCGACCTGGGTTTTATTTCAGTCAGGGAATCAAGAGGTCACAGCACTCTGAAGCCATGCATGGTTGGGCCTGGTCAGTACCTGGAGTGGAGACCATCTAGGAATACCAGGAGCTGTATGCTGTGGCCCACTGGAGAAGGAACTGGCAACCGACACAAGTTGTGGTCCATGAGGTCACAGACCGGTCGAAATGACTTAGCGAAGCAAACACACATGTGTAATATATATATACTAGCGACTTGCCCATCAAAAATGACGGCAATAAAATTTGAAGCCTGGCAATGCTGTTTGCCACGCAATGCGAGGCTCTCCCCCCTCTATCTTGCGTTTGGCGCTCATCGCGGGCCTCACAATGAGCGCCTTTGGTGCTCATTGCGAGCCTCTCCCCCCCTCTACTTTACGGGCCTGGCGATCGCGAGCCATGCAATAAGCAGTTTTGCCGCTCATTGGACGTCGGCCAACCTGCAACTTTCCCGCTCGTTGCGAGCCTCTCACCACTCCGCATGTCTCTTTGCCCCCTCTCCCTCCCCTGTGTTTTTCCTCCCTTATCTCCCTCCCCTGTGTCTCTTCCCCCCCTCTTTCACCCCTGTGTCTCTTTCCCTCCCACTCCCTCCCTTGTGTCTCTTTCCACTATCTCCCCCAATCCCTCGCTTGTGTCTTCCTCCCCCCTCTCTGTCCTCTGTGCTCCTGTTTGCATTTACGGGTGTGAAACCATTTGCGGGCTTGGGAAATTGTTAATTTTCCCCATGCCCAAAATGTGTTTCCGATTACGGGCTTGAAAAAAGTTACGGCTTTACGGCCGCCATTTTTTTCCTTGCTTAGCCGTTTTCAGTCCTCCCAAAAATGCCAATTAAATATCAAATTAGCTTGCAACCTCACTTACAGGTTCCCTGCCTCACCCCTTGTGCTGTGTGTGAGGTTGTAAGTTAATATTTTAATTAATTGGCATATTTTCGTGGCTTGAAAAGAATGGCGGCCATTAAAGCCCTAATTTTTTTGAAGCCTGTAACTCGTAAGCCATTTGGAGCCTCTCCTCCCTTCAAGCCAGACACATACGGGCCCGAAGGCACTAATCACAAGCCCCGCAATGGTCGCCTTTGGCTCTCATTGCAGGCCACTCAAACCAGTCACGTCGGAGGCGTTCATCACGGGGCCTGCAATGAGCGCCTTCTGCACTCATCGCAGCCCCTGTCAAACCCAAAACTTTCGGGCCCCATGATGAGCTCCTACGGCGCTCATTGCGCATGCGTAAGCCAGTAACTTTCAACATAGCGTTACCAACAAATTCACAATTACGACAACTATATATGTGATATATATATATATATATATATATATATATATATATAGTATATATATATATATATATATATACAGATATAACCATAAAAAAAGGAGAAACCAAAACCAGAGATACAGTCTTATTGGACCTGACCCATTGATGTAGAGGTGCACTCTAAACATAGCACAAAAACAGGCTTGTGTTTCCAGTAATTGTGTCAACCCATAAAAAGGACATGTACTATAGCAATTATAAGTAACAAGTTCTATGAGCTAAGTCTCAAAAAATAAATAATACATGCAAGAGAGAAAAAGTACA
Source organism: Discoglossus pictus (assembly GCA_027410445.1). Taxonomy (NCBI): domain Eukaryota; kingdom Metazoa; phylum Chordata; class Amphibia; order Anura; family Alytidae; genus Discoglossus; species Discoglossus pictus. Next base: position 200,545,727 of record CM050164.1, on the reverse strand, counting down.
ATAACACCCATCTAGTCCTTAAAAAAAGAGAGGTAAGGAGACTTACAGTCTGGGATCCACCTCACTCTTGTGGACTATAGCCATCCAAGCCTCTAGATGTGCTAAAAAAATGTAAGAAAGAGAGGCAGGTACAGCTACCGCTGTGGAGCGCTCCAACTGCTCCTAGAGACCAGGAAAAGCGTCCTCAGACGTAAACTCTGCCATACGTTTTGTCAGCGCGGTGCTGACGTCATCAGGGGGCGGCGTTTATGGCAGTCAAGCCAGTAACGTACCGGCCTCAAGATGAGGACCTTTGGCACTCATTGCAGCCCCGTCAAGCCAGTCTCGGGGCCTGCAATGAGCTCAAGACCGTAACTTTTAACATGTTGTAACCAACAAATTCGCAATTATGAGAACTATATATGTGAAATATATATATATATATATATATATATATATATATATATATATATATATACACATATAAGCATTTCAATTATATTTCAATTAATTTGTATTTTTATATATGTTCAGTAAATGTGTTATTTTTGTGTTATTTTCTTTTTTTCAACTCTTATTACAGAACACAGTCTGAAAGTACTCTCTGTGTGACTCACTTGTGTCTTTCAATTCCCAATCTCATATTTAGTTTCTAGTGACTTTTTTTTAATTGTGCTTGTAATATAGGGCTTGCAACTTACTCCAAGCCTAGTTGGATTACTTTGTGCTAAATCGTTTGTGTCAAATGCTTGCTTCACTGCTTTCCATTTCTGTTGAGGATTCATTAAGTCGCCGGCTATATTGGTGTCCTGTGGAGAGTGCCTATAGTTATTTAGAGAGAAAATAGAGCATGTTCTGGCTAATCACACAAATGTAGAGTACAGTATTTGGTGGATTAAATAAAGTGATGTGTGAGGGGAAAATAATCAATGATGGTATGGATGTCAGTGAAACAATAAATGTTTATTTAATGATATCACATTCCCTATCACATTCTAATGACTGCTTCACTGGCTTAAAGGAACACTGTCACCTCTACAAGTTGGCTTAATCTTAAAGAGCCATTTTTCTCTACCGTAAATACTTCCATAAATCTCTCATTGTTTGTGCAGCTCCTTTATGCTAATGTGCTGCTGTATAAACTAATTTGTGAAGTGAGGATAACTAACTGAAAGGTAACTATAGGAGGGGATTGTTTTTCACACCACAGAGAAAGAGAGAGAGAGTGACAAACAGACTATAATCCTAATTACCACATCAAAGGAGCTAAGTAGTATTTAGGAGCTGCTCATTTACGAAGAAAACAAATTCAGTAAAATAATCCACATGCAGTAAAAAAAATATTGCATACAAAATGTAAAAATTTAAAGGCACTATAAAAGTTTTTCAATAGTTCCTAGAATCAATTCATTGTGGGTATTTGTTCCAACTCCTGTTTGGATAGAAACAAGATTTTTGCCTTTGAAAGCCCCCTCCCATAAACCCAAATCTGTTGTTTTCCTGTTCCCCTTTTCACAGGATACTATGTGTCTTTGAGGGTCCATGGACACCTTCCAGAATAGGATTCATAGCAGGGAGAGAGACCGTGAATATCCCTGCACAGGTTTCTTGGGTAGACTTAAGAAATGTCTCATCACCCATCTCCTTTAGTGATCAGGGGTAAAAAAAGAAAGGTATATGTCGATATAGATACAGACTGTATTTGGCAGACCTCCTATATCTATATATATATATATATATATATATATATATATATATATATATATATATATATATATATATATAGTACCTTTCTTGTTTTATATATATATATAGTACCTAGACTTGTTTGGACCTTTATAATGACTTCTTTCTATTTCAGCCTTCAAAATAATGTATTTTGAAGTTCTGGTAAACCACCAGTGATACAACCAATGATATTTAAAGGTAAACACACTTAATTTTAAGGCACAATTATATTTATATATATATATATATATATATATATATATATATATATATATATATTAATTACTGCTGTTTTTCAATTTCTTGATTGTTCAAAAACTTTCTCACCCTCCTTTTATATACTTTGTTCTCTAAATGTCTGTTTATAATTAAAAAAATAAAGAGATGAGAGAGTCTGAAACATATCCTGTTATATTTTCAGTTCACCTTTATGGAAGTATGAAAAAGGAGAAAAGAGGTCTGCCAGGGATGTGAAAATCCTCCCATTGAGGGAAAAAGCCATACTTCAAATCCTGACAAAAGTAAAATATAATGACATTTCTATAGCAGTGAAGAAAGGTATTGATAGAGCCTTGAAACTAAGAATGGACTCTGCTCTGGAAGGCACAGTTGTTCCCTATAAAAGGCAGGAATTCTCTGAACTAGAAGAGATACATTATGATGATGAGCCTACTGAATTCTCATATAATCTTATTAAGCCTTTTGTCATAGCAGTGATGAAAGCCTTAAAAATTGAAGTACTTGATCCTAGTCCTCCTACTTCTAAATGACACTGAAGAAGAAAATGTTCTCCATCCCACTTCTCTCTAATTCAGAGATGCTATGGATAGGAAACTGAACATTGACATGGCTTCTAGAGCTACAGGGAGATCTGCAGTCCCTGTAACCTTTTAAGGTCTGTGCATCTAATATTGAGGATGCTTTAATGAATAGAATTAAAAGAGCCTCCATGACCTAGATGAAATCAAACCAGCAGTTTTTATCACCCCAGAAACATCTGTAGATTTTACACAGTTATCAAATTAAATTCAGACAAAAACAGCCAGATGATGGTTTCCCAAGAGTAGAGAAATTTCTCAAATTGATATTATCTATACTTTACAAGAACAGAAGATTTTATAGACCCTGTAAGGATTTTTTTTGCCCAAAGTGGGAAAGAAACTATGTCCTTATCTCAATGGAAAAGTAGAAAATCTAGCCTTAAGAGATACAACAAAACTCATCCCTTTCCCAGGGGAAAAAGTGGCAATAGACAATGAAGCTCAGACATTCACTAGGGGCCAAAAGTCAACAAGAGACTTCCAATGTCCTCTCAACTCTACAGTTGAGATATCGACTAAAGGATTTTTTTTCCAGTTAAGACCATCTTCAATACCAAGAACGCCAAGTCAAAGGGTAATTTCTCTATCCTAATTCTCCTGTATCTCTCTGCTGTTTTCAACACAGTTGCACCATCTTACCCAAATTCTCAGCTCTCTTGGCATGTGTCACACTGCTCTCTTATGGTTAACATCATACCTTGAAGGTTGATCATTTAGTGTCTCCTTCTCTGGCAACTCTTTTTTGCCTCACCCTCTGACTACTGGCATACCCCAGGGTTCAGCCCCAGGCCCCTTCCTTTTCTACATCTATACTTCCTCACTCGGTACCCTAACAACATATTTTAGATTTCAGTATCACCTATATGCTGATGACACTCAAATCTACCTCTCAGCACCAGATATATCCCCCTCTATTCTAGCACAAGTGGCCAACTGCCTTTCTAGCATATCTTCCTGGATGTTCGCCCATCAATCCAAACTCAATATATCAAAGACTAAGCTCATATTCTTCCTACCCTCTACCACATTTTCAACTCTACATATATCTCACACTGTTGACAATGTCATCATCACTCCCACCTCCCAGATCCGTTGTCTTGGGGATCTACTGGATCCTGCCCTCTCTTTCATTCCTCACATACAATCACTCACAAAATCTTGTCTTTTTCAACTAAAAACATTGCCAAAATACATCACTATCTTACACAACACGCAACTACATTTCTAATCCACTTACTCATCATATCTCTCCTTGACTACTGCAACTCCCTCCTTGCTGTCCTCCCCATCCCCCATATCTCTCCCCAACCACCCTCTTCACTCTGCTAATGACCTTCTTTTTCCCTCCACTCTTATCAGCTTCTCTCGCATTCAGGACTTTTCTTGCATTGCCTCGACTCTATGAAACTCATTGCCTCACTCCACTAGATTAACTTTCTACATAAAAAACTTACAAAAAAATCACAAAAAATACATCAGTTTAAAAAAGCTTATCACCTACAGCTCACTGTGGACAACTGCACAGTCTGCAGCATTATATCACTCACACCCACAATCGACAGTGCATCACACAGACACCACCACTTGCTTCAGTCTATTGTCTTCACACTCCCATCTTGCATCTATCACACTCCTATATCACATCCAAAACCTTTAGAAGATAAGTTTTCAACTTTTCAATCTTGTAAATTACTTTGGAAACAAGCACTATGTACGTTTGATTTTAAGCTCAAAGATAGGACCCTCTCTTCTTTTGCAATGTGTTATTATTGTTTTTGCCTTGTACTTAACCCTTGTATAGCGATACGAAATATATTGGCACGGTACAAATAAAGCATAATAATAATAACCACCCATGGCAATTTAGATATTTAAAACGTATTGTATAATATAAATGATAGAAAAATGAGTTTATGTGGCCATGTGTGAGCTACATCTTGTATCTCAGATTTTTACACAGATATCTCTCTCTTCTCCATTTCCATACATAAAAAAGGGTTGAAGAGCTTTTGGAGATGTCAAATAATAGTTTATATGCCTTACCAAATAACATAGAAATTGAGAGATTCTTTAGCAAATCTCAAACACTTCACAAATTTCTAACAACTACATTCCCATATATACTCAACTGAATCCATTATTGGCATAACTCCCTTCTCATATATCCAGAAGAGTTAATTGTTGAATACTGTATTCCCATTAGATGATATCATTATGATATGCTATAAAATATTATATGGCCTGCACCTCTCTCTTTGTCTCAGAAGAATAATATTTTATTGGCATGAGTAGCAAGTACAAAAATTGCCAATGCTGTGTTGTGAATATTATTTGAACACATATTGATACATACTGCAGTAACATATTAATGCCTAGCCCTCCATCTCTTCCTTAATCTTCTATTACTGTTCACCCTCATTCTCTCCTGTTTATATTCACCTCTCTTACTCATTGCAGAAACTCCCCACTCTCGATAAGACCCTCTCACTCATTTCTTCCTGATCTGTCTCTCTGTCTCTCTTCCTATCACTATATATTTCTCTCCAACCAAACAATACAATGCTTGATTGGCATGACTCTATAGTTTTATCCAATACTTATCTTTCAACAATCTCTCCATTCTCTCAACTATTCCCTCCCACTATCTTTCTGCCTTCCATTTTTCTTCTTTGCAACAGTATTCCTTTGTAGTATCCCTGCTTCTGTTGGGCTTGATAAGAACCTTGTTCAAACCTACCCAGTAGGACATTCTGGTTCTTTGTATGTCACTGATCGCAGGAACAGAACCAACCATGCTTACAGTTACCAAAGCCCCCAGCCATCCACAGGAATCAGTAGAACCACACAGCAAATGTTACTGGCCTTAACAGAGTCCAATGCGGGTTAAGCAGCCATAATCCCAGTAATAAGGATTATTATTCCCTCAGAATGAAACCTACACATTAATTATGTGGTCCAGACTGACAAAAATTTTATTGATGAAAACAGCACATTTATACACAGCACAATTCAGTCAAGTTCAATCACCAACATTTCACCCTAGGAAGGGGGTTAACCCCAGACCCATATAAGGAATTTCCATTCTTGCTCTGTACTTGGAAGGAGGCATTTGGTAATAACCTCTGCAAAAACATCAAGTCTAGGAGAGTGCAAATATTCCTGCAGGCTTATTGCCATCTCCCCATCTTGTTGCACCCATTACTTGGCCCCTTTAACTGGGAGCCCCACGCAATACATTTTATTCGGACCCCCAGGGGAATCCTGCATTTTGAAACAAGACATTACCATATCTTATCCCAGGGATATATCACTCAGCAGTATGAGCATATTAACCATAATTACTTCTAGGGAATTATTGCCCAGCAGATAACAGCATTGCACCTATGCTTATCCTGGCATGGAGATTAAAGGATGGGTTATATCTTACACTACAACTCCACTTTTATTAAAATATGAATTATAAAAAAAATCAGCACCTTCTTCAAATGTCTAGGTCTTTTGATCCCTCTTTGCTCAGGAATTCACATGTCAGTTTCATGCGAGTCTCTCCTCTGGCAGGAAGCCAAATGATTTTTATAAAACCTCTTCTGTAGACATAGCATCTACGTAGCCCAAGCTTGCTTCCCTATTCACACCTAAGTGTATACTGTCCGCTGGTAACGACCAGCTCTTCCCCCACTGTACTGGATCCCCTACAACCATGTACATAATAACTGGTGACCCCACTGCCCCAGTGACCCTGTTAATACACTTTATTAAACTCCCTTGGGAAAATGCAGCATTTCAATACCAAACATAACTGGTTCCCACCGTTACATCAATAATTCACACAACAATACAATAATTATGATTACCCCCATATTGTGGCACCCCTTATGAACGACGTGTACCCACACAACATGGCACACAATAATGTGGCTGTCAAAGTTCAACTGCAATAATAGCAATAGTCCATGTTAATCCAGGACCCCCATATCCAACAATCCCACAAAGTCTTGCCCACCCCCCGGATGTGACAAAACCTCTTTGTTATTCAGATCAGAAGCAGTACTTAATTACATAGTTACATAGTAATTAAGGTTGAAAAAATACTTTCAGTCAATCAAGTTCAACCTTTTAAGATCTCCTCTGATCTGCAATATGCGGATTAACTATTAATTAATTAGTTGTTAATTAATTAGTAATAGTATAGTATTTGAGGATGAATAAAGAGTTAGTCCATCAAGTTCAACCTTTTTAGATCTATCTTGAGATTTGTAATATATGGACTATTTGTTATTAATTGTTAATTGATCCAGAGGAAGGCAAACAGCAAAAAAAAAAACATTGAAACTTTGCCAATTGTCTCATAAGGGGGAAAAAAAGCAAAATTCCTTCCTGACCCCAGAAACTGGCGATCAAATTTCTCCCTAGATCAATATTCCTTCGCTAGTTATCTAGGATAACCTTGAATGCCGTCTTTATTCAAAAATATATCTAACCCCTTTTTGAAGTTATCTATCGAATTCGCTGTCACCACCTCCTTTGGTAGAGAATTACACAGTTTAACCACCTTAACTGTGAAGAACCCTTTTCTTTGTTTAAGGTGAAATCTTTTTTCCTCTAACCTCAAAAGATGTCCTCTTGTCAGTTGAAAAAAAAAACACTTCACTTGACAAAGTACACTTGACAAAGCCTTATATTGACCCTGGATGTATTTAAATAAGGTAATCATATCCCCTCGTAGATGCCTTTTCTTTAGCGAAAATAAGTTTAATTCGGTTAGTCTTTCTTCATTACTTAGCCCCTCCATTCCCCTTATCAGTTTTGTTGCCCTTCTCTGTAGTTTTTTCAGCTATAAAATGTCCTTTTTATGAAGTGGTGCCCAAAATAGTACTCCATATTCCAAATGAGGGCGTACTAGGGATTTGTATAGTGGTAGAATTATATTTGCTTCCCTTGCTTCTATACCCTTCTTAATACATGCTAATATTTTAATTGCCTTTGCAGCTGCTGTTTGGCATTGAGCACTGCTACCTAGGTGGTTGTCCACTAGTACTCCCAAATCCCTTTCAATATCTGATACCCCTAGATTTGCTCCATTAAGATGATAAGTTGCATGGCTATTTTTCCTTCCCAAATGCATAACCTTACATTCATTTGTATTAAATCTCATCTACCATTTAGCCGCCCATTTCTCTAATTTATGCAAATCCCTCTGTAGGGAAAGTACATCATTACCTGATTTAATTACCTTGCACAACTTAGTGTCATCAGCAAAAATGGAGACACTACTTTCGAGTCCTACTTCTACGTCATTAATAAATATGCTAAAAAGGAGAGGACCTAATACTGAACCTTGAGGAACCCCACTTACCACATTAGTCCAGTCGGAGTATGTTCCATTTACAACAACCCTTTGCTTCCTGCAATTCCTGTATCCCTTAGTTTGCTCAAAAGTCTCCCATGAGGCACTGTATCAAAAGCCTTTGGAAAAAAACAAAAAGACTACATCCACTGAGTTGCCCTGATCCAAGTTCCTACTAACCTCCTCATAGAAACTAATTAGATTTGTCTGACATAACCTATCCTTCATAAATCCGTGTTGACTGCTACCTATGATCTTGTTCAAATAGACATATTCTTGTATTCTGTCCCTTATTAACCCTTCTAAAAGCTTCCCAACTACAGATGTGAGGCTCACTGGTCTATAATTCCCCGGATATGCCCTTGCTCCCTTCTTAAATATAGGTATCACCTCTGCTTTTCTCCAGCCATCTGGTAGAGACCCTGCGGTGAGTGAGTCTTGAAATATTAGGTATAATGATTTGGCTATTACAGAACCCAGCTCCCTCAGTACCCTTGGATGTATTGCATCAGGACCCGGGGCTTTATTAATATTTATTTTCTCCAATCTCTTTTGGATTTCTTCCTGCGTTAAACAATTATTTAGTGGTGGTAGTGTAGCCCCATTATGTTGCAGTAACCCAACCACGGGTACCTCCCTTATATATACCAAAGAAAATAACCTATTTAGCTCATCTGCCTATTCCTGGTCACTAATTATAAGATGGCCTGTGTCACATTGTAATGTTCCTATAGCTTCCTTCCTCGCCTTCTTCCCATTAATATATGTAAAAAATATTTTAGGGTTAGTCTTACTTTCATTTGCAACTGACTTCTTATTTTCTATTTTAGCCAGTCTAACAGCCCTTTTGCAAGCCTTGTTGTTTTCATTATAGTCACATAAAGCTGCTTCTCTTCCCTCCTTCTTGTATAATTTAAATGCATGTTTCTTTTTCCTTATCATGATCTTTAAGTAATTGTTAAGCCACATGGGATGTGATTTACTCCTATTAATTTTATTTCCACATGGTACACGCCGATGAGTATGTTTATTTAGGCCCTCATTCAATTGCAATTTGGCCAATTGAATAGGGGTCTAAATAAGCACATAACATATTTTTTTAATAAGTTTTTAGTTAGTAAACATCTATCCAAAAGCAAGGTTTTCACTAACTAAAAACGTATTTAAAAAAAATATGTTATGTGCTTATTTAGAGCACTATTCAATTGGCCAAATCGCAATTGAATGAGGGCCTAAGTAAGGATTTGAATGTTGTCCATTTATAAGTTCTATGTCCCATTCTATATGTAGTATTCCTGCCCTTAGCCCATTAAAGTTAGCCCTTTTAAAATTTAGAGTTTTTGTTGGCCCCTTACAACCCTGTTTTTGTATTCAATCTCAAATGAGACTGTGTTGTGATCACTGTTGCCCAAGGGTTCCCCTATTTTGACATTTGATATTATATCAATATTACTTGTGATGACTAAATCCAAGATGGCCCATTTCTAGTAGGTTCTTTTATCACCTGGGCCAGATAATGATCCCTGAGCGTACTCAAGAACCTGCTACCCTTAGCTGAGCTGCTGCTCTCATTTATCCAGTTTATTTCAGGGTAATTAAAGTCTCCCATTATTAGAACTTGCCCGTGCTTAGCTGCATTTCCAATCTGTAACAATAATTGTATTTCCTCCCTTTCAATTATGTTTGGGGGTTTATAGCATACTCACACCAATATGCATTTAGAATTAGCTCCTATTTAGCTCAACCCACAAAGATTCAATGTTGCCGTTAGTTCCAGCATAAATATCTTCTCTGACTATAGGCTTAAATTCAGGCTTAACATACAGACAGATCCCTCCTCCTCTTTTACCATTTCCAATATCTTTCCTAAATAGGTTATAACCATCCAGATTAACAGTCCAGTCATGAGATTCATCCCACCATGTCTCGGTAATGCCTCTTAAGCCCCATTTTTCTTGTACTGCTAATAATTCTAGCTCGCCCATGTTTCCAGGCAAACTTCTTGCATTAGCAAGCATACACATTTTCTGTTGCTATGGCTCTGCCGTTGTGAAGTGCTTGCCACTGTATTTGAGGCCCCTATTAATACCTCCCTACTGTCTATTGTAACCCTCCACCCTTCTCCTCCCCCATGGGTAACTAATTCATCCCTTTCCCTCTCTACCCTTTTTACCCCAATACTTCTATATAGTCCCTCCCCCCACCTACAAGTTTAAAATCTCCCCCAGCCGTTCTACTATCCTATCCCCTAGCACAAAAGCTCCCTCATCATTAAGGTGCAATCAATCCCTGCTATAGAGATTGTACCCAAGTGAGAAGTCAGCCCAGTGCTCTAAAAACCCATAACCCTCTGCACTGCACCACTTTTTTTTAATTTTTATTATTATTATTTTTTTTTAATTATTAGTGAAATATAGAAATGATGTATTACAGAGCAATGTGAATACATTTTTACAGTGAATATTTGATTTTTATCTCAGCCCCCTCCCCTGTGTCTCTTCCCCCTCTCCCTCCCCTGTGTCTCTTTCCTCCCCTCTCCCTCTTCTGTTTCTCTTCCCCCCTCTCTCCCCTGTGTCTCTCCCCCCTCTCCCTCACCTGTGTTTCTCCCCTTCCACCCCTCCCCAGTGTCTATTTCTCCCTCCCCTGTGTCTCTTTGCCCCCCCAGCATGTAATCTCTCTCTCTCTCTCCTCCCTACCTCTTCTCCCCTCCTTCTCTCTCCTTCCCTCTCCCTTGTGAGCCTCGCAATAAGCGCAATATGGCTTTAAAAATAAAATATACGACCCGCGGGACTTAAAAAAAAACAATAACGCGGAATGTGGAAATACAGACTTAAAAAAATTATGACCCACAAAACTTAGAAAAATAAAAAATACAACGTCGCAAAAATACGAAAAAAAAAAAACACATAAAAATACAAACAAAACATTACACACAGCACATGTAAATCGGCTAAGTGACAAAAAAAATGGCGGCCGCAAGAAATTAAAACAAAGCTACACAACCCCGAAGCTCGGAAAACACTGACAAGGATGTTTCCGACTTTTACAAACAACAATTACGACCCGCAGAACGTACACAAATAAAAGGACGAGGTCGCAAAAATTAGAAGTTAACATCCACAAACACGAAAAGCACAACAACAAAAAAAATACAACATAAAACAAACATTGCACGCTAATTTAAGTTGCATTTAAGAAGTTATGGAACAAGAAAATCAGCTAAGCAAGAAGAAAAATGGCCTGCAAAAAAAATTAAAACGAGGCTAAAGGACACAGAGCCGCAAAAATCACCGCCAGGCACGTATGAGTTAGCCAGGAAACTAGCAGATACAAATTATTCCATTACAACGGACGGAAAATGCTTGCGAGCCAAGTAACACATAGAAAAAAACACCATTTTGCAACACTAACTTACAACTCATAACATTAGGAATCTAGAATGCAGCTTCAGCACCTAAACAAACTGTTTGCCCTCGAGCACCCAGCCTATTTACACAGCACACTTGCCACATTGCTGACACCTTCTCCTCACATGATCAACACTACAACTGTACATTTTCAAATGCAGCAAAATCCAAATAGATTGTTAGCTCTTCAGGATATTGATTGCTGCATATTCAATATAAATAGGTAAAGTATATTCATTTATTAATTCATATTACTTTATTACTTCACTGTAGTCACATTTTTTTCCCATTTTACACTATATTTATATATCGGTCTTCGCGATGAGCGCCAAAGGTGATCATTGCAAAGCCGGACAATTGAAGTACACAAGAGGATATGCTCCAATGAGCGCCCTGCGAGCCCTGCTCAGCGCAGGGCACACTATGAGCGCTGAAGGTCCACACAGGAGCAAAAGCCTTACGTTGTGTGGCAAACAGCATTCCCATGGCTTAAAATTTTTGATGGGCAAGTCACTAGTATATATATATATAGTAAGTAAATAGTACACCTGTGTTCACATTTGAATGTCTAAAGCAAAGTAAAAAATGTGCCCACAAATCTTCAATCCATAGCCATTTTCAAACTTATGCCTGCTGTGTTACACAGCTTTAATGCAAAGTCAAGGCTGTATTTTACACAAGCCGAGAATCCTATCCATGAACAGCTGCTTCAAGCTTACTGACTATCACCAGCATGGAGCAGGATCTCAGCTTGTGTTGTGGATCTTATGAGTAGGTAGTTCACTACAACAATCATGTAATATATGATGGGCAAAAGAACGATAGAAGCCCTCCACCGTACAGTACTATAGTAAAAAAATAGTACAGTGGATATAAAAAGTCTACACACCCCTGTTAAAATGTCAGGTTTCTGTGCTGTAAAAAAATGAGACAAAGATAAATAATTTCAGAACTTTTTCCACCTTTAATGTGACTTATAAACTGTACAACTCAATTGAAAAACAAACTGAAATCTTTTAGGTGGAGGGAAGAAAAAAAGAAAAGAAAAATAATGTGGTTGCATAAGTCTGCACACCCTCCTTATAACTGGAGATGTAGCTGTTTTCAGAATTAAGCAATCACATTCCAAATCGTGTTAAATAGGAGTCAGCATACACCTGCCATCATTTAAAGTGCCTCTGATTAACCCCAAATAAAGTTCAGCTGCTCTAGTTGGTCTTTCCTGAAATTTTCTTAGTTGCATCCCACAGCAAAAGCCATGAGAGCTCCCAAAGCATCAGAGGGATCTCATTGTTAAAAGGTATCAGTCAGGAGAAGGGTACAAAAGAATTTCCAAAGCATTAGATATACCATGGAACACAGTGAAGACAGTCATCATCAAGTGGAGAAAATATGGCACAACAGTGACATTACCAAAAACTGGAGCTCCCTCCAAAATTGATGAAAAGATGAGAAGAAAACTGGTCTGGGAGGCTACCAAGAGGCCTACAGCAACATTAAAGGAGCTGCAGAAATATCTGGAAAGTACTGGCTGTGTGATACATGTGACAACAATCTCCCGTATTCTTCATATGTCTGGGCTATGGGGTAGAGTGGCAAGACGCAAGCCTTTTCTTACAAAGAAAAACATCCAAGCCAGGCTACATTTTGCAAAAACACAGTCTCCCTAAAGCATGTGGGAAAAGGTGTTATGGTCTGATGGAACAAAGGTTGAACTTTTTGGCCATAATTCCAAAAGATATGTTTGGCGCAAAAACACACCACCAAAAGAACACATCACCAAAAGAACACCATACCCACAGTGAAGCATGGTGGTGGCAGCATCATGCTTTCGGGCTTTTTATCTTCAGCTGGAACTGGGCCTTAGGTTTCTGCTAGAAAGCTGAACATGAGGAGGAACTTCATCTTACAGCATGACAACGACCCAAAGCATACATCAAAATCAACAAAGGAATGGCTTCACCAGAAGAAGATTAAAGTTTCTGAATGGTCCAGCCAGAGCCCAGACCTGAATCCGATTGAAAATCTGTGGGGTGATCTGAAGAGGGCTGTGCACAGGAAATGCCCTTGCAATCTGACAGATTTGGAGTGTTTTTGCAAAGAAGAGTGGGCAAATCTTGCCAAGTCAAAATGTGCCATGCTGATAGACTCATACCCAAAAAGACTGAGTGGTGTAATAAAATCAAAAGGTGCTTCAACAAAGTATTAGTTTAAGCGTGTGCATACTTATGCAACTATATTATTTTATTTTTATATTTTTTCTTCCCTCCACCTAAAAGATTTCAGTTTGTTTTTCAATTGAGTTGTACAGTTTATAGGTCACATTAAAGGTGGAAAAAGTTCTGAAATGATTTATCTTTGTCTAATTTTTTTACAGACATTTTAACAGGGGTGTGTAGACTTTTTATATCCACTGTACATCTGTGTATATATATGTGAATACTTAGAGTATTGCATAAGTTGCAGATCACAGTAAATAAATGGCGTCATACATTTTTTCATGTCTTAAGGAGTAGAGGAAAAAAAATTACGACCCAAATGATTTACTCTAATCTGCCCTTATACAGACTTGTGCACAATTGACTGAACAGAACATTATTTATGAAGCTTGATATTTCTTTCTTTCAATGGGAACGAAAAATCAGTATTGCTTCTGAATTGACAAAGTGAGGTCACTCTTGAAAGCTCGTCATAATAATTATGAATATGTTTGTCCAATAAAAATAAAAAAACACTATATACTCCAATACTCTCATGATTCATCTAGATTACTGAACATTCATGGCTACCTCACTCTTCACACACTCACGTATATATATAATACCCCGTTTAACTCTGTAGACAGATTTCTGGGCAATCGAAGTGCTATGCGAAACAGAGCTAAACGGCTTAGGGGAACAAAATCCACACAAGCAATTGAAATCTCAAAATTTTAGGCTTCATATAAACTTAAAAACACAAACTGAGCCGTTTAAAAAAAAAAGTTTTAACAAACAGCAAACATTAACAAAACAGTCCATTTTAAATGGCAGATGTGGAAACTTCAGGCTCATCCTGCATTCTGGGTTTTTTGGACACAAACTCTTCAAAGGACATCTGTCTTTGCATTTTACGTTCATTGAGCAGATGTTGGTAGCAAGACAATGCCCGATGAAAGCTTTGTCTCTGATTTCTGTTCCTGACACTGTCTGGATCATTGGCCACAAATTCATCCAGAATGTCATGGATGGCCTTTTGGTGAGGAAATTGGTGGAAAGTTGTTTTGGTTCCTCAATGTCAGAGTCGCTTCCTGAATGTCCTGTTCTGCAGGTCCTCATTTATAAGGCTCTCATCTGAAGCTTGCAGCAGCTGCTCAATGTCCTGGGAATTAGCATCTCCCAGTCCGGCCGTATTTACCAGGTCTACAATCTCCGTAAGGATGAGCAGTTCTGGTCCTACATCGGTACACACCTCTGGCCATATCTTCCTCCACACTCCTTTGAGACATTGCGGTGTCACTTGCTTCCAGGACAAATCAATGGTCTGTATGATGGTATACTTTTTCCAAAAATCCATCTTGGATTCTTTGTCTTTGCTGGCTGTTTTGGCAATGAGCTGGCAGAATGTTAAAGGTAAAAATAAAGGCATTGAAGGTCGCAATGACCCCCTGATCCATTTACTAGATTAGTGAAGTAATGTTGGGTGGCAGGAAAACTGCTTCTATTGGGATACAGCAATCAACCTCAGGTGGCTTGGAACGTTGTGAATGAACAGGAGTGCTTTGGCCTCAATTCGTTTACGCCTGCAGTAGCGTTGCACTGATGGACTATAATGTTCAGTGGACTATTTTTTTTTTTTTTTTATATTTTTTTATTGTGAAAACAGAGAATACAAACAAACAACACCAGTGTTGTAAATATACTTTAGTATAAATAATAACAGTAAAAGAAAACACAATTACGTTTTTATAACATAACATTTTCCTATTACTATATATTTTGACTGTAATTATTTTCTCCTTGTTTCTTTTTTCACCTTTTAATTCTTAACAACACTTAATTCTAACAATAACAAATCTATCATTATAAACATTTTATATAGTAAATGAATAATATTTCTCAGAACCGTATTTATATTTTTCTTCTGCTTTTTATGTCAGATATTATTATACATAGCAAAACGAAACTTTAAATCCGCTCTAATGTCCACTTGGTGTTCTCCTTTTTCCAAACAGTCCACCACCTGCATCTTCACATCCAGAGAAATTCTCTGGTATTTCAATTAGGGATAATCTTCTTTGCACTCATTTTCTCTAATACAAAACAAACGAAAATACAATTACTGTAGATTTTATTGGAAATTAACAAACACATGATGAAAAACAAGAGGACATGAAATATATTCTATACATCCTCTCTGAATTGTTGTTGTAGGAACTGGTCTCTATCTGTGGCTTTCTGCTCGTCCAGGTAGTCACGTTTCTTCTCCTCTTGTCTCCTGTCTGCTGCTGTATCTCTTTAAAAGCTTTGGTAAACGCAGAGGCAGAGCTACCACCAGTTCAAACGGTGCAAGGCACCGAGGCCCCAGCCTCTGAGGGGCCCCCGCTGACCTCTCGCAGACCTCCCGCGGGTCCCCTGTTGCCCTGTAGACCTCTGATGGGCCCCTTGGCCCTTTGATTGCCCCCTGTGGCCCCCGAGGTCCTCCTGTTGCTGCCCCGGCAGGCCCCCTACACACATACATATATATATATATATATATATATATATATCACATATTATAATTGTCTAACTACGATTCGTCGTCATATCACATATTATAATTGTCTAACTACAATTCGTCGTCACGCTGCGTTGCGTAGTGCGTCCAACTTAGCGATGAGCGCCGCAGGCACTCATCACCCGGCGAGCCTCGCGTAGCGAGGCGAGATGTTAAACCGTAGTGTTACGTAGTGCGTACGACTTAGCGATGAGCGCCGCAGGCGCTCATAGCCCACCGTACGACTTTGCCGACCGTACGACTTTGCCATCGCTTGGCGAGCCTCGCATAGCGTGGCGAGCCGTTAAATCGTAAGACTTTGGCAATGAGCGCCGCAGGCGCTCATTGCAGGGGAGCCTCGCGTAGCGAGGTGAGACGTTAAATTGTAGCACTTTGCCAATGAGCGCCACAGGCGCTCATTGCAGGCGAGCCTCGCGTAGCGAGGCGAGCCATTAAACTGTAGCACTTAGAAAAAAGAGAGCCTTTAAACCGTAGCACTTTGAAAAAAAATCTGAGGTGAAAAAAATTACGAGATAAGCGGCGGAACAAAAACAGTAAAAAAACACTAAATACACACTAAAAAATAAAACAAAGGTCACTTACAGCATGGGGAACCAGGCAGGACGTCTGGAAGTGAGTTGGAACTGAAATTTAGATCGATTTAGCCGAGTTACAAAGATCGAAAATCGGCTAAGCGAGAAAAAAAATGGGCGCCGAAAAAAATGAAAACGAGGCTATACTACTACAAACTGCGTAAAACACAGCCACAGACGTATGTGTTTGAAAAACAATGAGATAAAGGATGCAGATTAACCGCGCAATGAGTAAATAGACAGTAGCGAGTACATTTTACGAAACGATATTACCGATTTACGCATTAACACAGATTTCCCGCCTTTGTCTCGCGACACATAGGATTTTCCGCCGAAAACAACACATTTGGCTCGCGCAACTGCGGATTTCCCGCCTAAAACTATGCATTTGTCTCGCGCACAAACCCTATATATAGGGCACATTTCACACATGACTCACACTTTCTCCTCAGGTGATGACAGTCTGACTGGCGTTTTCTGATGCCGGGAAATCGCAAGAGATTGTTAGCTCTTCAGTATACTGCTTCAGCATTATTACATTAAAAAAGGTAAATATATTATTTATAATTATTAAATAATAAATTGGTATTTACTTAATAAATAATAGATAAGAAATTGAATTAATAGAAAATTAATATTGTGCTTATTATTTATAATTATTAATAAATTGGTACTTACTTAATAAATAATAGATAAGAAATTTAATTAATAGAAAATTAATATTGTGCTTATTATTTATAATTATTAATTAATAAATTGGTACTTAATAAATAATAGATAAGAAATTTAATTATTAGAAAATTAATATTGTGCTTATTATTTATAATTATTAATTTATAAATTGGTACTTACTTAATAAATAATAGATAAGAAATTTAATTAATAGAAAATTAATATTGTGCTTATTATTTATAATTATTAATTAATAAATTGGTACTTACTTAATAATAGATAAGAAATGTAATAAATAGAAAATGAATATTGTGCTTATTATTTATAATTATTAATTAATAAATTGGTACTTAATTAAGAAATAAGAAATGTAATTAATATAAAAATAATATTGTGCTTACCTGTGTGAAACAATTGTTAATAACATTCATATTGTACATTAATTGGTTAATTAATTGATTAATTAATTATTAATATCAAAATTAAGAATGTCAATAAAAAAAAACATATTTATTAATTAATTATTAATGTACATTAATTTAAGAACTATTTTGGGATATGTCGTGATTACCTGTGGGTAAGAATTGTAAATAACATTCCTAATGTATCATTAATAATCATTAATATTAAAAAAGGTTAACGTTTAAGAATGTGCATAAAAAATGGAACTCGTTGATTAATTCATTATTAATGTATGTACATTATTTAAATAATTCAGTTCTTATATATTTTGTATACCACTCTAAAAAAAATAAAGGGAACATGGTTATGTGTTGATGTTATATTTAGTCAGACATTAATTTAAGATTAATACACTTTCATTGATTCTTATTTAAAGACTAACAGTAATATTGAGTGTATGTTTATAATCTATGCTTTCATATGTGTGTTCATGTTGATTTATTGATATATTTATTTCATGTTTTTAATCTATGCAAAAATAGGTATGTTAAGACTCATTGATTAATACAGATGAAGTAACATATTATACATTAATTTTACTATTTTGTATAATTGCAGTGAATTCTACGTGAATGACCAGAGATAGTGACGTTTGAACAAATTCAACATCATAAGGATAATTTGGACAGGTATAGAATTTTAATTATATTACTATGGCAAAATATTAAAAAAGATGATGTTGTTAATGTAGACAAATATATGTCTGTTGATGTTCATTTAATGATATATATGAAGCAAAAGTTTAAAAATATTATGTATTTGATTTTACAGTTTATTCGGATCTGCAAGGGAATAAACAGACAGTGTGACGTTTGCAGCCTTTGAACAACATCAACATCATCTTCACAGGTATAAAATGTTATTTTGTAGTGATGCATAGAAAAAGGCTATGTATTATATATTTGGTGAAAATTTACATTGATTGAAAATGGATAGTACTTATTGAGTCATTAATTTATGATATTTAGTTAAAACTTTAAAAAAGTTGAAAAGACAATACTAAGTAATAATAATATTTAAAGAAAAGAAGAAGCTTACAACACTTGCACAAAAAAAAAGGATGGTATGCTGTGAATTCAATCAAGAAGGAATGTCATTGAAAGATTAATAATATAAAGATGGATATGTGCAGCTATTTCCGATTTCATATATGTCAATAAAATACTTTGAAAAATGGTTTCATTTCTTTCAGACTAAAGTGCAACAATTGAAAATGTTTTATTAGTTTATTCATCTACTTTAATCTAAAAGTACAAATCGGAAAAAAAATGTATATAAAACAAAGAACAAACAATAATTACATCTCTATTTAAAATTACAGATTAAAATGGCGGACAATGGAGAAGACAAAATTGAACGCAAAAGAAGATTGGCAAGGGAAAGGAAGCAAAGGTGGAGAGATGCTCAGACACCGGAAACTTCACAACACTTGCGAGAAGAAGATCGACAGAGACTTTTAAATAAAAGAAAGATGAGTAAGAAAGCCGCAAGTGAGTGTGTTGGGGCTTCCAAGAAACGTAAAAGTAAACAAAAACATCTCTGTGAACCATTGTCCAATGACTCTATTTTGCAGAATGACTTAAATGTAGAAACACAAGAAAAAAATGTACATATAGAAAGTGGGTCTGATATTTATGTTGAAGAAATGCATGATAATGTGTTTACTACTGCAGTACAAGTAGATACTCATTATTGTGGGTTACTTAATGTGGTTTGTCAGTTTTGTGGGGCCTATCATTTTATAAAGGAAAGACCTACTGACGGAAATTTCATTAGTTGCTGTCAGAAAGGAAAGGTGAAACTTCCACTAAGACACCCATTTCCATATTATTAGAATGCATTGTGAGCGATCCAACATTTCAAAATTATAATAATTTCAAACAAAACATAAGGTCTTATAACAGTGCAATTTCATTTGCTTCAATGGGTGCAACATTAGCAGAAAATGTACCAGGACATGGTCCTTATTGTTTCAGAGTTCAAGGTCAAATATACCACCGAACTTCACATTTACACCCACAAGAAGGACAGCAAAGGAAATTTGCACAGTTATATGTCTTAGATACGATGGAAGCTGTGGAACAAAGAATGACACTTCCAGAAAATAGACAGTGTTTGCGCATAGTCTTTGAACAGCTTGAAAAAATTATGGAAAAAAACCCATATAGTCAAGCATACAAACAATTAGCACAGCTTGAAAAAGAACAACAGGAACATGCTCAAAGACATCAATTGCCTACACCAAGAGTCAATATGGTGTTAAAAAGAGATCGCAACACTGATCAAAGAAGATATAATTTACCTACTGTAAACGAGGTTGCCATGGTGTTTAAAAATGAAGATGGTGAACCACCTTTTCCGCTGGATATTAGAATATATCCCGCAATGAAGAACAACCATTTATCAATATTAATATATTAAGCTGTAATTTAGATCCAATGACATATCCCATTTTCTTTCCAAATGGGGAACCAGGATGGGAACCAAAATTACAATTGGAAAGTTATCCCAATACTAAACTGCGTATTAGATCTAATATTTCCATGCTGGAATATAAAGTGGCACAAACTGCTATCCGTGATTGTTTTAATCCAATTTTACATGGAGGAAAACTCACTCAACAATGGATTATTGATTCATATTTACAAGTTGAAGCCAATAATCTACATTTTATTAAATATCAACAAAATAAATTACGAGTAGAACAGTATTGTGGATTAATGGATTATGTGGCAGATTTAGCTTCCAACAGAGACATTCCAGCTGGAAGAGCAATTATTTTGCCATCCTCTTTCCAAGGATCTCCTCGCAATATGCGAGAAAGGTATAATGATGCCATGGCTATTTATTACATTCACGTGTAATCCACAATGGCCAGAGATCAAGGAAAATTTGAATCTGGGACAAACTACTTCTGACCGACCAGATTTAGTGGCAAGAGTATTTAAAATCAAACTCAATTAATTAATTCATGATATCACTAAAGCACACTTATTTGGACAATGTGTGGCTTTTGGTAACACCATTGAATTTCAAAAAAGGGGATTGCCACATGCTCACATACTTTTAATACTGCAGGAAAAAGACAAGTTGAACACTACAGAGAGAGTGGATTCAGTAATGTGTGCACAATTGCCAGACCAAGAAAAATATAAAAAACTTTGGGAGATTGTTACACATAGAATGATTCATGGCCCATGTGGAGAGATGAATCCAAATTCACCATGTATGGAAAATAAAAAATGTACTAAAGAATTTCCAAAACAATTTCAAATGGAAACTTATGCAAATTGTGATGGATATCCTTTGTATAAAAGAACACAAGGACAAACAGCTATTATCCGTGGCCAACAGGTTGATAATAGATTTGTCGTTCCATACAATCCACATTTGCTCATTAAGTACATTGCACACATCAATGTGGAAGCTTGCTCTTCAATTAAATCAATTAAGTATGTGTATAAATATATATACAAAGGATATGATGCAGCTACTGTTGTTGTACAAGGTGTTGGAAATGAAAACAAAAATCCAATTTTACATGATGAACTATCAAATTATTTAGATGCTCGGTATGTGAGTGCTCCTGAAGCAATGTGGCGCCTTTTGAAATTTGAGATGCATGATCGGTCACATGCTATCTATCGTTTAGCTGTACATTTGCCTCAAAGTCAGTTGGTTTGCTTTACTCAAGGAAATGAAAGATCTGCATTATATCAAAGTGAAGACAGAGATACTACGCTTACTGCGTGGTTTAAATTAAACTGTCAGGATACGGAGGCCAGACAATTTTTATACATAGAGATACCATATCACTATGTATTTGTAAATGGTCTATGGCAACAACGAAGAAGAGATACTCATAAAATCATACCACGCATTTATACCGTCAGTCCAAGGGATATTGAACGTTTCAGCTTAAGATTACTTCTGCTACATGTTCCCGGTGCACAGAGTTTTGAGCATTTACGTACAGTGAATAACATAGTTCATGAGACATTCCTATTAGCTGCAAGAAATCAAAATTTCATAGCTGATGATACAGAATGGGAGAGGTGTCTGGAAGAAGCAGCACTATGTCAAATGCCTAAGCAAATGAGACAACAATTTGCATTCATTTGTATATTTTGCAATGTACCTGATGCTTTCACTTTGTGGGAAACATTTAAATTAAACATGTCAGAAGATTTCTTGAAACGTTACAGAGAACCAATAGCTCTGTTAAAAACATTGATGGAAATCCAAGAAATATTGTTGGGTCATGGATTAAATTGTGCAAGTTTTAATTTACCTGATCCAGGACTTATAGATGACATCAATTTTGATGATTATGACACTGAGCTTCAAAAACAAAAAACCCAAGAAAAACTGGCAACTTTAAATACTTTACAGTTAGAAGCATTTCATGCCATCACAAATGCTACAGATGATGAAATGGTCAAAGACCGGTATTTCTATCTAGACGGACCAGGTGGATCAGGAAAAACGTATCTGTACAATTGTTTGATGAGATATTCGATCACAGGGTCAGATAGCTATGCCATTTGCAACAACTGGAATTGCTGCACTTTTGTTAGATGGTGGTAGAACTGTGCATAGTGGATTTAAGCTGCCAGTTCCCATTTTGGAAACATCAGTGTCAGATATTCAACTCAATTCCATACAAGCAACAAAATTCAAACTAACTAAACTAATTATCATAGATGAGGCAACAATGATGTCATGTCATGCACTGCAATGTATTGACAGATTCTTAAAAGAAGTAATGGATAATAAGTTGCCATTTGGTGGAAAGGTTATGCTGTTAGGAGGCGATTTTAGGCAAACATTACCTGTTGTACCACACGGAAATAGAACAGAGCTCATTGAAACATGTATCAAGACCAGTAAACTGTGGCAAATATTTACACATCTCAAATTAGAATTAAATATGAGATCTGAAGGCCAAAATGAATTCAATGACTGGCTCATTAAAATCGGAGATGGAAAATATCCAGAAATACAGCATTTACCAAATAATACCATTGAAATTCCATCAGAAATGGTTTGCAATGAATCACTCATATCAGCCATATTTCTAAACACTCTTAATAATGAGGATTACACAGACATTGCAAACAAAGTAATATTAACATCAAAAAATATCGATGCCTTGAATGTAAATAAATAAATTTTTAAATACATCAATGCACCACAAAAGAATTATTACAGTGCAGATTCTATTCTGTCAGATGATAAAGACAATGAATCGAATTTTAGTATCGAATTTATTAATTCGTTAACACCATCTGGAATGCCCCCACATATTTTACAATTGAAAAAAGGCGCAATTGTTATGGTATTGCGAAATATGAATCCAAAAAAAGGACTTTGTAATGGTACCCGATTAATTGTGCATGAGTTAAAGATCATTTTATACATGCAGAAATTATAACTGGTACCCATAAAGGTGAACAAGTTTTTATACCAAGAATTGATTTAGCTCCAAGTGAGAGTGGTTTGCCCTTTGTCCTTCAACGGAGACAATTTCCAGTTATAATGGCATTTGCTATGACCATCACTAAATCCCAAGGACAAACTTTTAAGTCAGTTAGGATTTTTTTAAAGGAACCAGTTTTTGCACATGGACAACTCTATGTGGCTTTTTCAAGGTGCACTAATCCAAAAGAAATTAGTGCATGTTGAAGAAAATGAAACTCAAGGTCATTTATTGGACAATGGATGTGTTTACACCAAAAACATTATCTACTATGAGGTGTTGGAAAGATAGAGGACAATGGTTTCATTTTAATGCCAACATTTTATGGGACTCAATATGATTGCACAAAAAAAACATTTCACATAAAACATCCAAAGAATGGACAAAAAAACAAAGAGAACAGTGGTTTGACTTCCATGACAAAATTTAAGTACTCTGGGACTCTTTAAATACGGTAACAGTATTTCACTTATGAAAATCTATGTGATATTTGCAGAATGGACAAACTGAAAAAAAAACTACAGTAAAATTTCCTTGAACAGATTGGAATGGGTTCAAAGTTTTATATTTACATGATTGGCCCCACAAAACAATTAACTGACTTTTTCAAGTTTATAACAGTTAAATGTTATTGTTTGATGTTAAAATTTCAGATGTTAAATATGTGTTTTTGGAATTTTGAAAAAAGTTTGGTCAATATATATGTGGTATAGTCAAATATGTATTGTTAGTATAAAGTTTAAGTATTTTAAGAATAATTGGAAATGTATTATTTAAAGACAAAGGTCCTCATTCAATTTGAAATTTGTCAATTGAATAGGGCTCTATATAAGCACATAACATATTTTTTTGACAGAAGTTTTTAGTTAGTGAAAACCTTGGTTTTGGATAGAGGTTCAGTAACTAAAAAGTTTGTTGACATTTTTTTGTATGTGCTTATACAGAGCCCCATTCAATTGGGCAACTCGGAATTGAATGAGGCTCAAAGTATTGATTCAGGGAGAAATCTGATCGCCAGTTAATGGGGTCAGGAAGGAATTAATTTTTTTCCCTCTTTGATACAATTGGACAAGTTTCAATAGAGGGTTTTTATTGTTTGCCTTCCTCTGGATTCAATGCTAATTTAGTTTAACAAGAGTTTAACAAATATGTTACAAATGATAAAAAGCATGTTATTGTTAAAACAATTTAATTACTCTAAGTTAATATAGTCCGCAGGTACTCAGTGATAAATATGTATTGAAAAGTGTTAGTATTGTTAACAAAATGTTGAACGAATGTTTCATATACAAGTTGCATGTTACAAAGTTTAATGTTTGTGAAATATAAGTTGAAAGTTAAAAAAATAAAAAGTTAAAATAAATAATGTGTTTTTATTTTTAGAAAAAAAAAAAAGGGAACAAATGTAGGTGACTCATTTTGTGTTGCAAACAAATTTCACAACATTTAATTTTTATTGACCGTCATTTTTTGACTGGGCAAGTCGCTAGTATTTATATATATATACACATATTTATTAAATATATATATTTAATGTATACTGGAGGGGGTTCGGGAAGTGCAAAAAAAGATGTGTGCCTGCCCCAACCAGGGTCCCATATGCCCTAACGCTAAGCAGGGAATTACGAGAAAAAGAGAGCTATAGCGAAACAGCGCTATAAGTGGGGTATACATATATATATATACCGTATTGGTCCAAATATAAGCCGCACCTTTTTTCCGATTTTTGAGCTTGCGATTTAAGGGTGCGGCTTGTATTCACGACCGTCAAAAAATCATTGACGATTTGCGAACTCTGCTTGTAACGCGTGCGACTTCTATTCGTGAATGCAAAATTACTGCCGATTTGCGCGATTGCGAGTTAAGGGTGCCGATTTTCGTGTTTTAGACTGCGGTATTGAATAGCGATTTACGGTTTTAGTGATTCTAACATCCTGTAAAGCCTGTAACCTGCAAAAAAAGCCTATTTGTTGCAATGGCTGATCACTTTGAGAGTCTTTTTCTCTCCAATTTTACGGGTGCGGCTTATATTTGAGTACTATATTTTTTCTATTTTTTCCCCTTGCGCTTTACGGGTGCGGCTTATATGCGGGTGCAGCTTATATTCGGACCAATACGGTATATAAATATATATATATATATATATATATATATATATATATATATATATATATATATATAAAAACATGTATATCTTTAACAAAATAACAAGTAAATTCTTTATGGGCTTAAATAAAACTGCAGTATGATCTTAAAACACAACTGCTGTATAGTTTTAAAAGTAACTGCCGTATGGGCTTATTTACCTAAGCAGAATTGCTGCTAATACTCACGTTCACTTAATATGTTGTTAATTTATTTCATATATAAATTTACAGTTTTTTCCTTTATTTTGGTACCTTCTCACTAGGTCTTATGTTTAGAGACGCACAAAATCCACTTTATATAAAGCTACCAAATGCTAAAATAAAAAACATATTCTTAATCAATAGTGTAATAGTGTCAATTTTATATATTTACTAGC
Organism: Discoglossus pictus; assembly: GCA_027410445.1. Taxonomy (NCBI): domain Eukaryota; kingdom Metazoa; phylum Chordata; class Amphibia; order Anura; family Alytidae; genus Discoglossus; species Discoglossus pictus. The sequence goes on along the minus strand of CM050164.1, from coordinate 200,519,981 downwards.
TACTTGCCCATCAACAATGATGGGAATAAAACTTTAAGCCTGGCAATGCTGTTTGCCTTTGGTGCTCATTGCGAATCTCTCCCCCTGACTACTTCCTCGCTTGTGTCTCATTTTCCCCCTCCTTCCCCTCCCTTGTGTTTCCTTTCCACCCTCCTCTCCCTCCCTTGTGTCTCATTCCCCCCTCCCTTGTGTCTCATTCCCCCTCCACTCTCTCCATTGTGTCTTATTCGCCTCCTCCTTTCTCTCCCTTGTGTCTCATTCCCCCTTTCCCTCCCTTGTGTCTCATTCCCCCCTCTCCCTCCCTTGTGTCTCATTTTCCCCTTTCTCTCTCTCCCTTGTGTCTAATTTCCCCCCTCCTCTCCCTCCCTTGTGTCTCAATTCCCCCTCCTCTCTCTCCCTTGTGTTTCCTTTTCCCCTCCTCTCCCTCCCTTGTGTCTCCTTTCCCCCTCCTCTCCCTCCTTTGTGTCTCCTTCCCTGTGTCTCTCCCCCTCCTTCCTTTGTCTCCCCCCTCTCCCTCCCCTGTGTCTCTTTCCCCCCTCTCCTTCCCCTGTGTTTCTTTCGCCCCCTCTCCCTCCCCTGTCTTTTTCCCCCTCTACTCCCTCCCCTGTGTTTCTTTGCCCTGCTCTCCCTCTCCTGTGCAGCTGGGGGTAAGTTGTGCATGCGTCTTCTGGCTGTGTCCGACCTCCATATTGCATATTCTAATCACGTGACGCTCATGTGATGCCACGTCATTAGCGTATGCTGGTCGGACACAGCCAGAAGACTTGCTTCAGGGGAGAGAGCAGCAGGAGCTCAGGGTCGCATCCAGGTACTGGGGTGGGTGATGCGAGCCCTGGGAGCCCGTGATGAGCTCCTCCGGCGCTTATCGCGAGCCCTGCACTGACAGGAACCAGGTAGTGGGGTAATGCGAACTTTGGCGCTCATTGCAGCCCCTGTCGAGTGTGGGCCACGTGGGCCTAACTGCTCGCCTCCCTTCGCAAGGCTCGTGACCAACATTGCAAACGTTACATACACTGACAACTATATATGTGCTATACATACATAAATAAATAAACAAATATATAAACAAACCTACACATTTATTGCACAAATACATACCCACATGAAAAAGTATACATACATATACATGCACATATATACACAAAAAACACATATCTGCAGGAGGTGCACTATTTATTGCGCACAGTTGGACATATAAGGCTAACTATGCCCTTAGACAGCAGTGTTTTATACTGGAGGATCTTTGGGCTTCCTTTCATCCATAGCAGTGGCCTTGACAGTCCTTGGGGTTCTGAGTAGAGGCCTTTACTCCAATAGGCACCCTGTTGGTATCTCTGATCTGGAGATCTCAAATGGATACATGAAAAATAGTTAACTGGAACATTCATACATTAACATTCTGTAGACAGCTAATATGTGAACTCTGTGCCGCCACCACATTGTACAGTTATCACGCTGTGTTCTCTTCCTTTTTCTCTAGGATTTTTGTAGTTTCAATCTGATTTTTTTTCTTCATTACAACTGTAGAAACTGGCAAACCAGCAAAATAAATGCTCTATAGTTGCATTAGTCATCAACATATGTTTTTATATATAGTTGGTTTCTATATTCATAGATTATGATATTACAATATTTTGCCACTAGCATTAATAATGTGAACTGCACAAAAGCATTTTTAGCTTTTGAAGTGTCAACATAATTATCTTTTGATTTATGTTCTTTCATACACACAAGTCATGCACCATCCTTTGTGTCCCAGTTCTAGGTTTTAAGCAAATAAATATTCAGACTTATACAGAATACATTTAAAAAATAACTTTGTACCTATATAAATGTATATGTTTATAAATAGAAAAGGAGAATAGGAGGGACAGAGCTAGAAAAAGAAAGTGACAGAAACTGGGAGCAAACAAAAAATCAATACATTTCTAGTATTAAAAGGATGCAATCAGCTAACCAGGGGTGTAGTCTGCCCAGTGGCATAGCTAGAGCTTTTGCCGCCCGGGGCTATCCTCCCTGAGTTTGGTGCCCGCCCCCAGTGCAAATATATATATATATATATATATATAAAAATATATATGTAATTTTATATATACAGTGGATTTAAAAAGTCTACACACCCCTGTTAAAATGTCAGGTTTCTGTGCTGTAAAAAAATTAGACAAAGATAAATCATTTCAGAACTTTTTCCACCTTTAATGTGACCTATAAACTGTACAACTCAATTGAAAAACAAACTGAAATCTTTTACGTAGAGGGAAGAAAAAATATAAAAATATAATAATATGGTTGCATAAGTATGCACACCCTTAAACTAATACTTTGTTGAAGCACCTTTTGATTTTATTACAGCACTCAGTCTTTTTGGGTATGAGTCTATCAGCATGGCACATTTTGACTTGGCAAGATTTGCCCACTCTTCTTTGCAAAAACACACCAAATCTGTCAGATTGCGAAGGCATCTCTTGTGCACAGCCCTCTTCAGATCACCCCACAGATTTTCAATCGGATTCAGGTCTGGGCTCTGGCTGGGCCATTCCAAAATTTTAATCTTCTTCTGGTGGAGCCATTCTTTTGTTGATTTGGATGTATGCTTTGGGTCGTTGTCATGTGGAAAGATAAAGTTCCTCTTCATGTTCAGCTTTCTAGCAGAAGTCTGAATGTTTTGTGCCAATATTGACTGGTATTTGGAACTGTTCATAATTCCCTCTATCTTAACTAAGGCCCCAGTTCCAGCTGAAGAAAAACAGCCCCAAAGCATGATGCTGCCACCAGCATGCTTCACTGTGGGTATGGTGTTCTTTTGGTGATGTGCAGTGTTGTTTTTGCGCCAAACATATCTTTTGGAATTATGGCCAAAATGTTCAACCTTGGTTTCATCGGACCATAACAACTTTTCCCACATGCTTTTGGGAGACTTCAGATGTGTTTTTGCAAAATGTAGCCTGGCTTGGATGTTTTTCTTCGTAAGAAAAGGCTTTCCTCTTGCCACTCTACCCCATAGCCCAGACATATGAAGAATACGGGAGATTGTTGTCACATGTACCACACAGCCAGTACTTGCCAGATATTCCTGCAGCTCATTTAATGTTGCTGTAGGCCTCTTGGTAGCCTCCCAGACCAGTTTTCTTCTCGTATTTTCATCAATTTTGGAGGGAGCTCCAGTTCTTGGTAATATCACTGTTGTGCCATATGTTCTCCACTTGATGATGACTGTCTTCACTGTGTTCCATAGTATATCTAATGCCTTGGAAATAATTTTGTACCCTTCTCCTGACTGATACATTTTAACAATGAGATCCCTCTGATGCTTTGGAAGCTCTCTGTGGACCATGGCTTTTGCTGTGGGATATGACTAAGAACATTTCAGGAAAGATCAACTAGAGCAGCTGAACTTTATTTGGGCTTAATCAGAGGCACTTTAAATGATGGTAGATGTATGCTGACTCCTATTTAACTCGATTTGGAATGTGATTGCTTAATTCTGAACACAGCTACATCCCCAGTTATAAGAAGGTGTGCAGACTTATGCAACCACATAATTTTTCTTTTTTATTTTTCTTCCCTCCACCTAAAAGATTTCAGTTTATTTTTCAATTGAGTTGTACAGTTTATAGGTCACATTTTAAAGGTGGAAAAAGTTCTGAAATGATTTATCTTTGTGTAATTGTTTGACAGCACAGAAACCTGACATTTTAACAGGGATGTGTAGACTTTTTATATCCACCGTATATATATATATATATATATATATATATATATATATATATATACTAGCAACTGGGCTTGCTGTCCCCTGGTGTAGTTTGTGTGCTCTGAGCAGCGTTGGCGCTCGTTGTGACGCGAGCGGTGAATGGGTTTTGTGTTTATTTTTATTTTTTTGTATCTATGTACTTTTGTATGCTAATTAAATAAATAATTAATAAATTAATATACTTTACCTATTTGTAAGTAATATATGCAGGAAGCATTGTGCTGAAGAGTTGACAATCTGTTTTGATGTTCCTGCAGCATACAATGTAGGTTTGCAGTGTTGTGGAGCTGAGGTGTAAGTGTCAGCAATGTGTGCAGTGTGTAGTGTAAATAGGCTGCGTGCGCGAGGGGAAGCTGTTAGTGTAGCTGTGTACTTCCGCATTGTGTAAGTTAGTGTTGTAAAATGGCAGCGAATGTGTATGTGGTACGCGGGTGTGGATGAATTAGCGTCCTTGCTTAAAGTGTGTGTTGTACCTCGTACGGCTTTTTGGAAAAGCCGTATGTGCTTGGTGGTGTTTTGCGGCATTAGGGTCCTGTGGTCTCATTTTAATTTTTTTCAGCGGCCATTTTTTCTCTCGCTTAGGGGATTTTCGTGTGTCAAAACTCAGTAATTTGGAATTAAATTGAGGTGTAAGTTCACTTGCAGAGGTCCTGGGTGTCCCCCCTTGCTGTGGGTAAGCTTTTAATGTCATTTTTGTCTGTATTTATAGTTTTTTTTTATGTTTTCAGGTGCGCATGGTTTGGCCATTAAGGTTGTATTTTTGCAAGTTCGTAATTTTTTTTTATTTTTTAAGTACCGCGGCTCGCATTTTTTTTGTGTTAGTCAGTACATTTTTGTAACCGCTTGTGAGGCGCCGTAGAGCTTCCACCTCTGCAAATAAGGCCCCTCGTTTTGCGCGGGTCCGCATTTGCGGCCTGCAATGAGAGTTCAGCTCATTGCAGCCGATGTTGGAGCCTCCACCTTCCGCAAATGAGACCTTTAGCTTTGCGATGGTCCGCATTTGCGGCCCGAATTGCGTCCCTCACGCTCACTTAGCGAGCTCGCAAAACGTGATGGCGATTCGTAGTTAGACAACTTATATATGTGATATATATTGCCTTCTCTCTCACACCCACTTCTCTATTTCTTCCCTCTCTTTCTCTCTCTTCCTCCCCCTCTCCCTTTCTCTCCATGTCTCTCTCCCTATTTCCCTCCCTTCTCTCTTTCTCTCTCCCCTCTCTCTCCCCCTTTCTTTCTCTCCTCTCCCCTCACTTTCTCTCCTCCTTTCTCTCCCCTCACTCTCTCTCTGCTGTCTCTTTCTCTCCCTATCCCCCACTCTCTCTCTCCCCTCCCTCCCTGTCTCTCCCCCTTTCTTTCTCTCCTCTCCCCTCTCTCTCCCTCCCCTCTCTCTTCCCCCTCTCATTCTATCCCTCTCTCTTTATTTCGCTCCCCCTCTTTCTCTCCCTCTCTCTTCATCTCGCTCTCCCCCTTGCCCTATGCATCCCCCTCTCCCCTCATCTCCCACGCCTCCCTCTCCTCCATGTTTCCCCCTCTCCCTTCATGTCTCCCCCATTCCCCTTGCCTTTCTCCCTTCCCCCCTTGTCTCCTCCTCTTCCCCAATGTCTCCGCTTTCCCTCCATGTCTCCCACTAACCTCTCTCTCACTCCATGTGTCTCCCTCTTTTCCCTTGCCTCTCTCCCCATGCCTCTCCTTTTATATCCATGTCTCCCACTTCCCCAAGTCTCTCCCTCTCTCCCCATGTCTCCTTCTCTCCCCTCTTGCTTCTCCCTCTTCCTTTTCTCCCTCCATGTGTCTCCCTTTTTTCTTTTTACATCTCTTCCTCATGCCTCTCCCTCCCTCCAAGTCTCCTACTCTCCCCCATGCCTCTCCCTCCCCCCATGCCTCTCCCTACCTCCAAGTCTCATTCTCTCTCTCATGCCTCTCCCTCCCCCATGCCTCTCGCTCCCCCATGTCTCCCCTCTCCCTCCATGTCTCCCCCTTCCCTTTCTCCCTCCATGTCTCTCCCTTTTTCCCAATTGCCTCTCTTCCCCATGCATCTCCCTCCCTCCATGTCTCCTTCTCTCCCCAATGCCTCCCCCTCCCTCCATGTCTCCTCTCCCCCATGCCTCTACCTCCCTCTATGTCTCCTTCTCTCCCCTGATGCCTCCCTCACCCCCTCTCCCTCCATGCCTTTCCCCTCACCCTTACCTTCTGCTCCTGCTGGCTCTTCCCTCTGCAGGCTCCTCCCCCTGCCAGCAGACACAAGCAGAGAGCAGGGAGCAGGGGACGGGGAGAAGGGGAATGAGCCACGTGTGGTGGAAGGCAGGGGGCATTTTTGCCACCCCCAAAGAGGTGACAGCCGAGGTGCTCCGCCCCCGCGCACCCCCCTTCCTACGCTACTGATTCTGTCTTAGCCCTAAAAGCCCAGGGCATGCCCTAAAGCCCATGTTTGTATATGCACAAGAAATGTCTATATGCAGTGATATTTATGTTTTTAGGAGTACTTGACACTTTCTGACATACTGTAACACATATATATTTCTCAGCAGCTCGGGCTTGCTAAAAAACACTGGTAACGCAATGTTAAAACTGCGGGTTGGCATAGCGAGCCTGCCGCAACTGGGGACCCTGTGAAGCGAGGGCCGCAGTTGCGGCCAAGCAATGAGCGCCAAAGGTGCTCATTGCACTGGTGGAGATGAGCGCCATAGGCACTAATCCCTACAACCCTGCACAACTTAGGCATCATCCCTATGACCCGCGGGACTACAGATGAACAGAAAACTCAATTATACAATTCACAATGCGAGACAAGCAGCCAAAAATTATGGCCCATAACACTTTGGAAAGGAAAGCGGGACTTAGAAAAAATAAATTACGACCTACAGGACTTTGAAAAAAAAAAAACTAGGTAAAAAAAATGTGAACTTAACGGAAAAAAACTAAAAACACCCGCGGGACTTAGAAAAAAATAACACAAGGTCTCAAAAATACGAAGTTAACAGCCGAACCGCGCACATCAAAAAACACAAAAAGCACAAAAGAAATAAATAAAGTAAAACAAACATCGCACACAGTATGGGGGACTTCGAAAAACACCCGTGGCCAGGACGTCTGGGAGTGAGGTTGCACTCCAATATAAGTCGCATTTAAGCAGTTTCGGCAATTGAAAATTGCCTAAATGAGAAAAAAATGAAAACGAGGCTAAAGGAAACAGAGCCGCAAAAATCACTGTTAGTTACCATTACAATGAACGGAAAATGCTTGCGAGCCAAGTAACACATAGAAAAAAGCCACCATTTCACAACACTAACTTGCAACTGATAACATTAGGATTCTAAAATGGAGCTTTACCCGCCTGAACAAACGGTTTGGCCTCGCGCACGCTGCCTATTTACACTGCACACTTTCCACATTGCTGACACTTTCTCCTCAGCTGCTCAACAGTCCAACTATACATTGTCAGATGCAGGAAAATCCAAAGAGATTGATAGCTCTTCAGGATATTGATTGATGCATATCACATATTATAATTGTCGAACTACGAGACATCGTCACGCTTTGTGTGGTGCGTACGATTAAGCGATGAGCGCCGCAGGCGCTCATCGCCATTGAGCGTAGCGAGGCGAGCCGTTAAACTTGGAGCACTTAGGCGATGAGCACCAAAGGCACTCATTGCCTGCGAGGTGAGCAAAGCGAGGCGAGCAGTGAAGGGGATGAAACACGCGGGACTTAGCCTACAAATAAATTAGCCTACATACAAACAGCCTTAGGCTGAAAGTTTTTGACAAATGCGGAACTTAGAAAAAAAAATACGAGACGCGGGTCTTAGAAAAAAAAAATACGACCTATGAAAAATATGAAGTTACCAGCCAAACCATGCAAACCAAAATACAACAAAAACACAAAAAATAAAACACAAATTACAACAAAAAGGTCATTGATAGCACGGGAGAACAGCCAGGACATCTGGAAGTGAGGTGAGACGCGAATTTAGGTTGAATTTAAGTAGTTTCGCCACTTGAAAATCGCCTAAGCGAGAAAAAAAATGGCGGCTGAATAAATGAAAACAAGGCTACATGAAAAATACTAATAGGAAGGATGTAAAATGAGCACGCAACATTAACATTGTGAAATGGCGGATTTCCCGCCTAAACCAACGGTTTTGTCTCGCCCACACAGCCTATATATAGGGCACACTTGCCACAGAACTGACACTTTCGTCTGGTGATGACAGTCTGACTGGACATTTTCTGCGGCCGGAAAATCAAAAGAGATTGTTAGCTCTTCAGGATACTGATTGATGAATGTTAAATACAAAAAGGTACAATATATTAATAATCATTAATCAATAATTAATTAATTAGTAATAAAAAAAATATTATTTATACAAATTGAGCAAACAAGAATTTACGCTTGATTTAGTTTAGCAATACTTTCATGCTTAGCTGTTTGTAATATATTAATTAATTGAATAATGAATTAATAATGTACTTTAATTTATTAATTAGTAATTAGTAATCATTAAGAAAAAAATCCATAAAGTTTATTAATACATTAATGCAAAAAAATGTTTAGGACATTTACACATTGATTCATTAATTATGAATGTACATTATTTTGCTATTAATTATTAGTAATCATTAGGGAAGTTTAGGAATATATTAATGCTTAGCTCTTTCCAATACATTTAGTCAGTGATTAATTGATTATTAATGTACTTTAATTTAGTAATTTGTAATTAGTAATAAAAAAAAAAGGATCACAAACAAGATGTATATTTTAAGATGCACTGACATATCCGTGATGATGCTGATTGCCTCATAGGGATTAATCCAAATATTCCAAATGCTTTCCCTCTTATTTGACAGTTTCAGTGTCGCTGCAGCTGTCTAAACACAGAGAGTGACGTTTGCAGCCTTTCAACACCATAACCATCAACTTTACTGGTATATCATTAAATTATGTTCTTTTGTTAGTTGGAATTGATGACAGTTATTGATTAATTAGTGTATATTAATATATTCATTAATTAATAATTAGTAATCAGGACCAAAAAATGGTTTGATTTAACAATACATTGATGAGTATGCTTTTATGTTTTGCATCTATGCTAATAGATCTGTGTTTCTGCTGATTTCCTGATAGGGATGAAGAAAAATATTACAAATGTTTTCCATCTTATTTGACAGTTACAGCGTACCTGCAGCTGACTCAACACAGAGAGTGACGTTTGAAGCCTTTCAACACCATAAAGATCACCTTGACAGGTATATCATTTAATTAGGTAGTTATGGAACAAAAAAGGCTTCATTTTTGGTTGGTACCATGGATAACAGTTATTGATTAATTAACGTATTAACTTATAATAATATTTTAATTAATTAATAATTAGTCATCATAAAAAGAAAAGACTGCAATAAAATTATTAACAATTTTTAACATGCTCTTTTATATCTGCCTTACTGCTAATTTAAGTACATTGTTTTTGGAAATATTAATTAATAATAATATTTAAAAAAAAGATGGGGATAGAAGCCTTAACATTTTTTTACATTTTACTAAAAAATTTAATATATGGACTTCATTCAATCAAGAATTAAGGGAATAGAATGATTAAAAATTATTTTCATGTTATTTCACAGGTTACTCATCTCTGCACCTGACTGAAGACAGAGAGTGAATTCACAAGGATTTTTACACAAACAACAGCAAGTTCCCAGGTATATGATTTCAGAATGCCTTTATGGTTAGGGATTGTGACACTTAATGATTAATTCATGAAACTATATTTATTCATTTGCAATTTGCAAAATTTTATAGGACACAGCATATTATTTTTACAGAACATTTTAGTTAATTAACATCTATTAAAAACTAAGGTTTAAAAAAATATTGCTTTAAAAAACTTGCAAATAAATGAGGTTTTTAGTATTTAATTTTTCATTACAATAACAAAATAAAAAAATAGCAACATATATATGCTTAATTAATTAACTTTTAAAGAACCTAAATTAGACATCATAAATAAATGAATTGCATCGTTAAGAAAATTGAACATTATTTTAGGTCACTATACTTTGATAATAGCTGTTTCTGTTTGATCTTCTTTACAACAATATAATTAACTTTTTAGGTTTACTATTGATCTCAGTTTTTGATTAATTCAGTAACATATATTCATTTACTAATGACTTAATAATTCATTAGTCAAAAAAAAATATATATATATATATATATATATATATGCAGTGCTTTGCTTTTTAATCTATGCCAATAAAACAATAACAAAAAATGGTTTAATTTATTGCAGAGAAAAAATAAAAACTATTTTCAAATCTTTGCATTCTCTAATTAATGCTATTTAACTTTGGATTGAGAGAAGCTACAAACAATATGTACAGAGCAAAAAAACATTACATCTTACACCTGTATTTACAATTACAGATTGCAATGGCGGATAATGGAGGAGACACCATTGAACGCAAAAGAAGAGCGGTAAAGGAAAGGAAGCAAAGGTGGAGAGATGTCACCTGAAACTTCCCAACGCTTAATATTTCTATGCTGGAATATAAAGTGGCACAAACTGCAATTTGGGATTCTTTTAATCCAATTTTATGTGGGGGCAAACCCACACAACAATGGATCATTGATTCCTATCTACAAGTCGAAGCAAATAATCTAAATTTTATAAAATTTCAACAAAATAAGCTTTGAGTAAAATAGTATTGTGGATTGATGGATTATGTCGCTGAATTGGCTACCAACAGAGACATTCCAGCTGGAAAAACAATCATTTTGCCATCCACTTTCCAAGGATCTCCTTGCAATATGCGAGAAAGATATAATGATGCCATGGCTATTGTCACAAAAATTGGAAAACCAGATGTATTCATTACATTCACATGTAATCCACAATGGCCAGAGATCAAGGAAAATTTGAATCTGGGACAAACTACTTCTGACCGACCAGATTTAGTGGCAAGAGTATTCAAAATCAAAATGAATTCATTCATACATGATATAACTAAAGCACAGTTATTTGGAAAATTTGTGGCTTTTTTTTTATACCATTGAATTTCAAAATAGAGGACTGCCACATGCTCACATACCTTTAATCCTGCATGAAAAAGATACGTTGAATACTGCAGAGAGAGTGGAATCAGTCATTACTGCTGAATTGCCAGATCCAGAAAAATATTCCAAACTATTTGAGATTATGACACACAGAATGATTCATGGGCCATGTGGAGATATGAATTCAAATTCACCATGTATGGAAAATAAAAAATGTACAAAATAATTTCTAAAACAATTTCAAATGCAAACTTATGCTAATTGTGATGGATACCCTTTGTATAAAGGAAGACAAGGACAAACAGCTATTATCCGTGGCCAAAAGGTTGATAATAGATATGTTGTTCCATACAATCCACATTTGCTCATGAAGTACAATGCACACATAAATGTTGAAGCTTGCACTTCTATTAAATCCATCAAATATGTGTATAAATATATATACAAAGGATATGATGCAGCAACTGTTGTTGTGCAAGGTGCAGCAAACGAAAATGAAAATCCAATTTTACATGACGAACTTTCTAATTATTTAGATGCTCGCTATGTCAGTGCTCCAGAATTCCCAATGCCCAGCCAGGCCAAGGGCCACTGCCCAGCTATACCCAAATCAGCAATCCTGAACTTTAAGAAGAGATATAACTGCACAATCAACCAAGACATCACTTATACTTTGTAAAGCTGTACCCTAACACAAAAAAAATGGACACACCAAACGTCCAAGTAATAAAGAGAATAAGCAATTTCATTATCATAGTATAGCTTATAGCTCCTTCTTACAGCCCTGGGAGTGCAAAGACAAGACAACCCTGCCACCATTAAAAACACTACGAATTGAGGGTCACTAACAAGAGACTTTGCTATTCCCGGATCTCTCAAAAGAGACCACAACCTTACAGCTACTAAAAACCCTGCAATAGGGGGGTCACCGAAGAGAGACATTAATAACCCCGGCTCTGGAAACATCCAGCATTTATACAGTTAAAAACTTTAAAACTACACTGAGACACAGCTATATAGGAATTTTATGGACTCACGCTGCCACCAAGTGGCCACATAGCAAAACTACAGCAGAATTGCAATATGAGAGCTGGACTGTCAATATACCACATGCTAACCTCTGCAATAAGCTACAAAGGCCAATGTGATTCACTTCACCAAGAGATGTAAAAGCCCACATATAAGGAACCCCGACTGACAAGCAATCATGTCCTACTCCATGTGAGAACAAAGACCCGGAATTGACCAGCTGAAGGCGATATAATAATTGCTACTGTAGGCATCTGAATGGCTTGCAAGAAGAGGTGAAAAGAGGAAGAGTCATAAAGCTTACTGGAAGGTGCAAGGCACTAAAGGTCAGCAATGAAGAAGAGTAAGAGGACTCCCTCAGCTAAGGGCATTCGTGAGCACTTTTCACCTAAGGCGGCTAAACCTGTATCACCAGTGGAGTCTGCTTCAGACCACTCAGACTCATCCGACCAAGAGGAGGCCTCTAAGAAGACACGGCAACACATGATGATCTATTGCCTAGATCCATTGCTACCATTGAGCAACTTTTAACCAAAGCAATAGAACCTTTAAGGAATGACCTGAAAGAGCTGGGGCAGAGGACTCAACTGCTGGAAGAGCTGGTAGACCAAATAGGTGAGGCGCAACAACACGACAGGTCCGCCATCGATCAAAACTCCTACAATATCATGGAGCTAACACGCCGTCACAACGTCAGGGTATGTGGGGTGCCAAGAGCCACACAGGATCTGGCGTTGTATTTGAAAGAAACCTTCGCGGCAATATTGCCTGACCAATCAGAAGCGGTCCTCGAAGTAGAGCGAGCTCATAGAGCCCTTGGAGGGGCGAGAAACCCAGAGGCCCCCAAAGATGTGGTGTTGCGATTCTTGAGGCAACAGGCCGGAGACCTTCTGTTGGAGGAAACTAGGAAGATGCAGGTGGTTAAGGGCCCAGACAACGCCAGCTTGCAAGTGTATGCTGACCTGTCCCCTAACACACTGGACAGGAGGAGACAGATGAAACCAGCCCTGGCGATCCTTCAGCAGAACAAATTGCAATATAGGTGGAATTTCCCCTTCGCTCTCACATTTAGCTATCAAGGCGCCTCGCATACCACTCACAATCTAGAAGACTGTTTGGCAGTATTGCGCCAACTTCATCTGTGCCCACCGGATTTTTCGACAGAAGAGCATGGCTGGCCACCACCTCCTCCAATACCGAAGACACAATGGACAGTAGTAGGGTTGCAGTCAACGAAGTATACACCACTTCACCCCAGAAGCCACAGAGATAAGAACCTACCCCTCAAGAGTCCAGCTATGAAAAGCTTACAGAACAAAGGGGGATCTGGAGTGAGTCCGGAAGGAATGACTGGAAGTGAACCAGAGACTTAAACACCTACCCAGCTTCGGGACTTTATTTTTTATTTATTTTTTACTTTTTTATTTTTCATCTTCTCTACTTTTTGTGCTTCTTCTTTATCTTGTTGACATTCTAGAGGAAGAATAATAAACGTAGAACAGTTTAGTTAAGAAGGACGTTAGTCGGGACCTTAGACAAGGAGCCAGAGAGTAGTAACCCTTTGAGATAGAGATGGAAAGTCTCAGGTTAGTTAGACAAGTTGAAAAGTTATTGAGATTAGTTATTAATATGTATGGAGAAGGGGAGAAATGGAATTTGTTAGAGCAACTAGCACACTGGCAAAGAGCAGTGAGTAGACCAAATCTATTATTAGCAGTGCTTCTCCCAATGAAGATTAGTGCAGACATTTATAAACTTGCAAGTGATAGAAACCAGGGCTTGAGCAGCCAGCACAATATAACCCTAGAGGTAAATTTAGAAGAGACTGGGGGGAACCAGGAATGCAAAGATGGTTGGCTAAATGTGTGTCTAATAGCATGTTTTTTTGCTTTTTCTCTGGCCTACGATGACTGGAATCTCCTGCACCGGCTGTCTCTCTCCGGGCCTTTGTCCAACCTCAGATCTCTAAGAGCTGGAGTCGAGCATGAAGTAGCAGGTAGACAAAGAAAGCATACACAGACACAAAAACATCATAAGTGGGTCAGAGTATGTGTTTATAACTCATAACGTGAAGGGGTTTAATTCACCTTTCAAGAGGAAGAAAGCTTACAGATATTACAAAAAGTTTAGACCCACGGTTATCTTCATGCAAGAGACACACTTCTCTTGTGGGGGTATACCGAGGTTCATCCACAAGGAATACCTGATAGTGTATGCGGCCACTCAGTCTACAAAGAAAGCAGGGGCAGCCATACTGCTACACAAAGACCTCCCATTCATGGTAGAACACAGTAGAGTAGACAAGGAAGGGAATTATGTACTGATCACTGGGGCGGTCTCGGGTCACAGAATTTCATTGGTCTCCCTGTATTCCCCTACAAAGTCTCCCCACCAAACCCTGATTAAAATGATGAGGGAACTGGAAACGCTAGACCTAGGTAAACTGGTAATCGGAGGGGATATGAACTTAACCTTGGACCCAACATTGGACAGATCCGGTCACACTCAAGATACTAAATTCTCAAAAAAGGGCCCAAATTAAACAGTTAATGACCAAGATGAGTCTAGTGGATGCTTGGAGAGGCTTAAACATGGATACCAGGGAATATACATACTATTCACCTACGCACGGCACGTATTCCAGGATTGACACATTTTTAATGAGCTCTCTCCTCCTTGATAAAACCCGAGAGTCTGACATTGTCCCTTGCCTCTGGTCTGATCATGCCATGATGGTCATTAAAATAATGATAGGCCCTAACTTGACCCCATTCAGGGGCTGGAGGATTGATGAACACCTATTGACAGACCCCCAAAATACAGCATCAATAGTAGAGAACATTAAGCAATATTTTTAGCTGAATGATTCACCTGAGACGGCCCAGCATCGAAAATCACTTAAGCGGAAAGAGGAAGAGTTAACAGATACCCTAAATAGTCTAGAAAAACTTAACTAGAAAAACCCCACCACGAAGCTGCGCAGGCAAATAGATAAGGTTAGGACAGAATTCAATGGGGTACTATCCTTTTACACAGAAAAAGCAATGAGGAAAACTAGGCGTCTATTCTTCTGGAAGGCTAATAAGCCAGATAGAATGCTAGCTAAGAGATTGAAGGCTAAGGAGACCCAAACTAGGGTAACTCAGATTAGAAAAGTAGATGGCAATATCTCATGTAGCCCGAGGGATATACAGAAGGAGTTCCAGCCCTTTTACCAGCTGGTAGGCTGAGCGAAGGGCTGGACCTTGACTCCTTTTTAAGATCTATAGATCTTCCCTCTATAGACGAGCAGCAGCTAGCAAACCTCAGTCTAGATATTTCAACAAAAGAGGTGAAGGAGGCAATTCAGGGTCTCAAAATAGGCAAATTTACCAGGGCCGGACGGCTATACTAACTTATATTATAAAAAGTTTGAGTCACTATTAAGTCCCCATCATAGGTCACTGTTTAACGCCATCATGGGAGGGGAAAGAATGCCTCCAGAACTAAACCAGGCTGAATTGGTGGTTCTACCAAAGAAAGGCAGAGATAATCTAGAGGTGAAAAATTACCGACCTATATCACTGTTGAATGGAGACGTCAAGCTGATGGCCAAAATTATGGCGACAAGGATCTCCAGATTCTTGCCAGAAATTATCCATAAGGATCAGGTGGGTTTGTACCTTATAGACAGGTGGGGGACAATGTCAGAAGAACTCTACATCCAGTATCTAGCACAAAAGACAAGCTCCCCAATGTGTCTATTGGCTCTTGATATAGAGAAAGCATTCGATACAGTGGAGTGGCCGTATCTGTTCAAGGTTCTGAATAAGTTTGGGCTCAGGGGGAAGTTTATTACTCTACTTCGCACATACTATGATGCTCCGACAGCCATGTTGAGATTACCAGGGGAACATAGAACACAAATTAACATACAGAGAGGTACAAGACAAGGATGCCCGCTCTCGCCCCTGTTATTTGCTATGGCAGTGGAACCACTAGCACAGCTCATTAGAGCGGATAGGGAAATTCAGGGGCTTCAGGTAGGGTTACACCAATATAAATGCTCATTCTTTGCAGACGATGTACTCTGTACTCTGACGAAACCCAGGTCCTCCATCCCGGCATTAATGTCGACCCTAGACCAGTTTGGCAAAATGTCAGGTCTTAAGCTGAACTTGGAGAAATCGGAGGCTCTGAGCTTAGGTATGGCACAAGAGGACATAGAGCATCTAAAGGCCCTGTTTCCCATTTCATGGCCCACCAAACACATAAAATATCTAGGGGTTAATATAACACCTAAAACTTCTAATCTATACAAGTCTAATTACCCCCCCCCCATGTACAAGAAGCTGAATGATGACTTGTTCAAATGGAGGAATTACCCTCTTTCTTGGACGGGCCGAATTGCAGCAGTCAAAATGAGTATTCTACCAAAAATTCTGTACCTATTTAGAACAATCGCTATGCCAATATCCCTGAGGGAACTGGACCGGTTCCAGTCTAGTATTTTTAGGTACGTGTGGAAAAATAAGAAACCTCGAATAGCCAAGAAGGTAATGTACAGAAACAAGAAAGAAGGGGAGTTAGCATGCCCTAATTTACGGGAGTACTTTAAAGCGGCTACGCTGTCCCAACTACCACAAACGCACTCAGTCAAGCATCAACTGGGCTGGGTATTTTTGGAAAAGCAGCAAATGCAACCGCATAGCTGGGACACATTGAGATGGGCACCCGACAGATTAAGTCTGGTTAAATCACATCAGAACCCCATAATAAATCTAACAATAATAACGTGGAAAAGGACTAGATTCAAATACAAGCTAGATATAAGTGCATCTCCCCTTTGTTCTGTAATTTCTTCCCAAGAGATTTGGGCAACCATGAGTAAAACATCTAAGCACTGGTGGGCAATTAGGGGTCTAGACAGGTTGGGTCCCTGGTTTATAGGGAGTCATTTGATGAATTTAGAGCAATTTGGAGAAAAATATACCCTTCCCCCAGAGGAGGAATACAACTACCTGAAAATAAGGAGCTGGGCCGGCAAAATGTTTAAAAAATGTGGACCACCAAAATCCTCCTGGTTCTCGGTGATCTGCAAGAACCTCCCACTTGCAAAAGGGATAATAGGCTCATTATATGACACATTTATTAACTCAAAGAATTCAGATAAGCCACCATATATATGTAAATGGGAAAGAGAACTGGGGGAGGAATGGGAGTGGAAGAAGTGGCAGAAATCCTTCCTTAACCTGAACAAAGCAACGTGTAATTCCACATACACAGAGACCTCTATTAAAGTACTTCAGCGAACATATTGCACCCCGGATAAACTCAATAGATATGACCCTAGGGTAAGTAGTAATTGTTTTAGAGGCTGTCAACAAAAAGGAGACCATACACATACCTGGTGGCTATGTCAGGCAGTACACGGGCTGTGGGAAGGGTTAGCACGGATAGTGTCATCACTGTTCGATACTACAGTGGTGGCAACCATGGAGTCATGTCTATTGGGGATTAAACTTCCTAATTTAACAAAGCATCAGAATAAGCTATTTCAGATAATGGCTGCTGCAGCCAAGGTGCATATCGCTAGTCAATGAAAATCAGACAAATTAGACATACGGGAAATTATAAGGAGAATTAATTACATAGCGATAAACGAGAAGACAACATCGGCCATATTAGACACTATACCACAGTTTTATAAAATATGGAATCCCTGGTTAGAGTCAACGTTGGGTACTCCATTAAATTGAAGGATCCAACAGTAAGAGGAGATCAACAATAACATTTTAGGTGTAGGCCGGAGGGAGACATCGACCGGGGGGGACTTGAGAGCTGGTGCCGGAGATTCTGGAATATTGGGAATAGGACACAAGAGGTGAATATATAAATAATACATGTATAAAGTGTAAGAATGTATTGCTCTAGATTGTGGCTTGCTGAGTTAATATAGTAACTAAGCAAACTAAACTGTATAGTTTGGAATAACTCTGAAGCTATTATTTAAAAGATGGAAAATAGCTATACATTGACTTATTATAGGGACAGGATCCCTTAGGATACAAACCTATAGTCTAGAATAGATTAAATGTACCTCTCCATATCTACATAGTTATATTCTATTTATTTATTCATTCAAAGTTTTAGTTTAATATGTATATAATTAAGTTATGTTTGTTCAAGACTCCCTTATTTGAGTTAAAGAAAAAATAGAATAACTATAGAATCACAGAAAAAGGAAAAAAGAAAGGAGATACTATGGTTTGAATTATAAGAGCTTATGTATTAATGTTCAAAGATTATATGCAAAGATTCTTGTTACCTGTTATGTTGGAAACCTGTTATTCCTTTGAATAAAAACTATTTAAAAAAATAATAATAATAATTATTACAGTGCAGATTCAGTTCTGGCTGACGATAAAGACAGTGAATCAAATTTTAGGATAGAATTTATTAATTCTTTAACCCCATCTGGAATGCCACCACATGTTTTGCAATTGAAAAAAAGGGCAATTGTCATGCTATTGTGAAATATGAATCCAAAAAAAGGACTTTGTAATGTGACCAGATTAATTGTGCACAATTTAAAAGATCATTTTATACATGCAGAAATTATGACTGGGACCCATAAAGGTGAATGAGTTTTTATACCAAGAATTGATTTAGCTCCAAGTGAGAGTGGTTTGCCTTTTGGTCTTCAAAGGAGACAATTTCCAGTTATCATGGCATTTGCCATGACCATCAATAAATCCCAAGGACAAACTTTTAAATCTGTGAGTATTTTTTTACAAGAACCTGTTTTTGCACATGGACAACTCTATGTTACTTTTTCAAGGTGCACAAATCCAGATGAGATTAAAGTTTCAATTGAATACAACCCAAGTCAGGGTGATCTACTACACAATGGCCATATTTTTACAAAACACATTGTGTACTACAAGGTTTTGTAATCAGAGAGAATAGTGGATTCATTTTAAGGAAGAAATTGAAGGTCGCTTGGCCTCTTCTTAGAGGAACACTATTTCAGTTACAAAACTATATCTACAATTTCGGAAAAATACAGTAATAACCAACAAAAAAGGAAAAAAAGAAGAAAAAAAACAGGGGTTACATCCCATAGACACAAATGAAAGTCTGCTGTGCACTTTGAAAGGAAATCACTTTCAACGAAAAAAAAAAAAAAATGGAATGTCTTGGAAGTCTCTTTAGCCATGATTGGCCACACAAAACAGTTAGCTTGCATTTTATTACCTTTACTGTTTATAATTTAATATGTTTCTTTCAGGTTTGTAATCTTAAAATTCAGTTTGAAAAGGACTGATAAGTTGATGCATTCTATGTAATTAAGGTTTAATGTTAGTAGCAGCATCATCATTTGTGGAAAAATTAAAATGTTTCATAATATATAGATTATTGATCCAGGGACGAATCCGATTGCCAGTTAATTGAGTCAGGAAGGAATTTTTTTTGACACTTTCAACAAATTTGCAAAGTTGAAATTTAATTTTTTGAGATTTGCCTTCCTCTGAATTCAATATTCAAGATCACTATAGTTTAAAATAAATTCAGGTTAAATGTTATTATCTTATGTTAATGTTTGCATTGTTATCATTGTATGTTAAAAAGTTGAAAAGTTCATTTATTGAATGTTACTAAAGATTTATGTCATTTGCAGCAGAAACATTTGTTAACAAACTTCAATATATAATTAAATAGAAAGGATTCATTCAGGGAGTAATCCGATCGCCATTGAGACAATTGTCTAAGTTGCAATGTTTTTTTTTACTGTTTGCCTTCCTCTGGATTCAATACCTATGTGCTTTACCAGGAGTTTAAATAGAAGTTGTATGTTAATAAGCATTCTGTCATGGTTGAAGACACTCATTTAGAAAAAATTAAACGATTTCATGTTAGTATTGTTAAAAAAAAATCATTACCCACTGTTTACAATATAAGTTACATATTAGAAACCTTCATGTAATGGTTCCCAATAGGTATTGTGAGAAATGTTATGGATTGTTATATTATTATTCGATACATGACAATTAAAAAGTTTGATATGGTTTAACAGTACATTGTTAAAAAATTTTTTTTTAAATCATATACATTTTTGTACTTAGATAAGAAAAAGATTCAGAGTGTTAGCGAATCAAATTGTGTCACAAACAACATTTCCAGCTTTAAAATGTTATTGACTGTCATTTTTTGACGGGCAAGTCGCTAGTTAAATATAAATAGGTAAAGTATATTAATTTATTTATTCATATTACTTTCTTAATTCACTGTACTCACAATTTTTGATATTTTACACTATACTTATATATCTGTCTTCACGATGAGCGCCAAAGGTGATCGTTGCAAAGCCGAACACTTAAAGTACACGAGGGGAGAGGCTCACAATGAGCGCCAAGGTCCACAGAGGAGCAAAAGCCTTAAATTGTGTGGCAAACAGCATTGCCATGACTTCAACTTTTATTGCTGTAATTTTTTGACTGGCAGCATAAAAAGTAAATACATCCAAGCAGTTAGCTCCAAGAATGCTGTAGAATATGGTGTGTATTGGGACACCTCCCTTGGAAAAATATGGTGTGTATTGGGACACCTCCCTTGGAAAAAATAAATGTTAATAAAGCCCCGGGTCCTGATGGAATACATCCAAAGGTACTAAGGGAACTGGGTTCTGTAATAGCCAAACCATTATATTTAATTGTTCAAGATTCACTCAACACAGGGTCTCTACCAGATGACTGGAGAAAAGCTGATGTGATACCTATATTTAAAAAGGGAGCAAGAGCAAATCTGGGGAATTATAGACCAGTGAGCCTCACTTCTGTAGTGGGGAAGCTTTTAGAATGGTTACTAAGGCATAATATACAAGAATATGTCTATTTGAACAGGATTATAAGTAGGAGTCAACATGTATTTATGAGGTCATGTCAAACAAATCTAATTAGTTTCTATGAGGAGGTTAGTAGGAACCTGGATCAAGGCAACTCAGTGGATGTAGTCTTTTTTGATTTTGCAAGGCTTTTGATATAGTGCCACATGGGAGACTATTGTGCAAACTAAGAGATACAGGAGTTGCAGTAAATATCTGCTCATGGATTGAGAGCTGGCTAAAAGACAGGAAGCAAAGGGTTGTTGTAAATGGAACATACTCCGATTGGACTAATGTGATAAGTGGGGTTCCTCAGGGTTCAGTATTAGGTCCTCTCCTTTGTAACATATTTATTAATGACTTAGAGGTAGGATCGGAGTGTGGTGTCTCCATTTTCGCTGATGACACAAAGTTGTGCAAGGTAATTAAATCAGATAGTGATGTGCTTTCCCTCCAAATGGATTTACATAAAAATGAGGAATGGGCATCTAAATGGCAGATGAGATTTAATACGAATAAATGTAAAGTTATGCATCTGGGAAGGAAAAATAGCCATGCAATTTATAATCTTAACGGAGCAAACCTAGGTGTATCAGATCTTGAAAGGGATTTGGGAGTGCTTGTGGACAACCACCTAGGTAAGAGTGCTCAAAGCCAAGCAGCAGCTGCAAAGGCAAATAAATCATTAGCATGTATTAAGGTATAGAAGCCAGGGAAGCAAATATAATTCTGCCACTATACAAATCTCTAGTACGCCCTCATTTGGAATATGGAGTATAATTTTGGGCACCACTTCATATAAAGGACATTTTAGAGCTGGAAAAGGTACAGAGGAGGGCAACAAAACTAATAATGGGAATGGAGGGGCTAAGTTATGAAGAAAGACTAACCAAATTAAACTTATTTTCTCTAGAAAAAAGGCGTCTAAGAGGAGATATGATTACCTTATATAAATACATCCAGGGTCAGTATAAAGATTTGTCAATGGAGCTTTTTGTGCCAAGAGGTTTTCCACTGACAAGAGGACATCCCTTGAGGTTAGAAGTAAAAAGATTCCACCTTAAAGAAAGAAAAGGGTTCTTCACAGTAAGGGTGGTTAATCTGTGGAATTCTCTACCAGAGGAGGTGGTGACAGCGGATTCGATAGATAACTTTAAAAGGAGACTGGATTTATTTCTAATTAAAAAGGGAATTCAGGGTTATCATGGATAATTAGAGAGGCAGTATTGATCCAGGGAGAAGTCCGGTCGCCGGTGTCTTTGATCAGGGAGGGATTGTTTTTTTGTTTTTTTTATTCAACTAATTGATTAATAGTTAATCCGCATATTGCAGATCAGAGGCGATCCTAAAAGTTTGAATTTGATGGATTGAAATTCTTTTTTCAACCTTAAATACTATGGGCCTCATTCTATTAGCGGCTGTAAATCGGCCGTAAGGCTGCGATTCCTTGTGGGGGTTCTGTTAACTCGCGATTCTATTATACGGCCCCGCAAGGATCTCATCTTACGGCCGGCCGTATATCTT
Organism: Discoglossus pictus; assembly: GCA_027410445.1. NCBI lineage: Eukaryota > Metazoa > Chordata > Amphibia > Anura > Alytidae > Discoglossus > Discoglossus pictus. The sequence goes on along the minus strand of CM050164.1, from coordinate 200,497,758 downwards.
GGAACCGGCCGTAAGCTCAGAAATCTAAAAACGCAAAAATAAATTCAAGCCTGCACTGTACAGCTCTGTAAATGCTATGGATCATATTGGGGGACATGAGGATTAAAAGTAACCCACTCTCAACCTTGCACATCAGCCCAAACCCGAGTTCAAATTAACTGTTTATTTTCCGGCTGCGGCGTGGGTGTGTCTGAGGTGCTCCAAGCACTCTGGACTTTTTACATGGATATTTTACGGATATTAAAAATAAAATATTTTACGGATTTGAGTATAGGATAATTATGTGCTATTTTTTCTAACACCTAAAATCCCTTTATAGTCTTCTCAAAGTGCAGGATGGCTTTATTTGAGCTATTTTATGTGCTTAATTGGTGCTAGCGGGACCTCTTTCCTGCAAGTAAGCAGCGGCTCGTTTTTAGCCTTGCAGAGAGGTTTCCCGGAGCAATTGAATTGCAAATAGGAATTTCTTACGGCCGAAACTCTTGCGGCCATTTTAGATCAAAGGCTTTCCTCTGGCGCAAACGGCCGCAAGAGATAGCAAGGCACCGGCCACAAGCCTGCCGGAGCCTCCGGCCGTAAGGGAATAGAATAGCCGAATAGCTTGCGGCCGGTCCTTGCGGCCCCGCAACGGCTGCGGCCGCTAATAGAATGAGGCCCTATGTAACTATGTAACTATGTAACCTCAGAAAAATATAGCAATGTTTCAGGGAGACAACCCTACCTCAGACCAACTTGACAAGTTTAAAGTGCATGCAAAAGGCTGTTCAATACAGATAGAGCCAACATTCTGAAATTGTCCTGTGAGCTATGAGCATGTATTTCAATATTAAATATTAGTTACTTTCTATTTTCTACTGTGTGTAAGAGATGATACCTATCTACCATGCAACAATTTAAATGGACACAGAAAAAGCTTTCAGTGAAAATACATTTTTACAGTGCAGTTCATTACAAACATCGTTTATATTTCAATTATTTAAAAAAGTTAATTTACAAGTCAATCAATCTTAAAAAGTGTGCATGATCTCCAGGAGTCCTGATAACCAGTAGCTAGTGAATGGAAGCACCAGGTGCAAAACAATGTTGGGGTCTCCCTTACAAATTCTCTGTAAGGATCAATAAAAAGCCAAAATGTGGTTAGATCTATCCTGGGATAATCAAATTTTTCTATCTGTCCCTCTATCTTGATAAATTAAGCATGCTGCTGCTGGTACCCTGTTTTGGGCCGCAGTGTTTTGCTCCTGCCTCACTAGCAGGAGCTCAGTCACTCTGTAAACTTAAAGTGCCATTTACCTCACTATAAGTGCTCTTCATGGTGTGAAAGTGCACAAGATTGTATGTTAAAATTATCTTTATTATTTTTTTTTTTTTCATTTACACTAATAACACCAAAAAAATTTAAGTTTTAGTTCTGTTTACAGACACACTGCAGCTTGTCTACTGACTGTTCAATGAGTAATAACATCTGCTGACACAGTGCGGTGAATGACAAAGATTTATACATGAACTCTGCAATGCACCAGGAGATGTTAACCCAACAACTGACATTTTAGGTGGTTAACTTTGTTTTTGCTTATGCTCCAGGCATCTTGCTGTGGGTCTGTCTGGGGGCTTGTCAGTGACTCATGTAAACAGAGATTTAATTTATCAATTTCTCGGAAAATTCACATATTTTAAAAATTCAAAAAGTTAAAAATGCACATATTTTAAAAATTCATAAAGTATTTCAACATGGTTTTAGGAGATCTTTACAGTATTGGGCTCCAAGTTGTGCTGCATTAAGTGCCCCTTTAACTATAAATCCTCTGAGTGCTTTACTGATACTGCAATTTCCAGAATGTGATGCTCTGCACTCATGGTGTCCCTGTTGTAATCAGCATCATTGTAGCATCCTCTGTATAATTCTGCTGTTTTTTTATGCTACCTTTGTGTTTATTCTTTTTAAACAAAATGGCAACATAGCAATTGTGGAGGACAATCCTGCTTGAATCCTTAATCTATGCATGCCCTACAACAATTAGATTCGCGATCTCCAATATCCACTTAAGAATATAAACTACTAGGAAATTGCCCGTCAAAAATTACGGGGAAAAAATTATAAGTCTGGCAATGCTGTTTGCCACACACTGTGAGGCTTTTGCTCATCTGAGCACCTGCGTTGGTTTTATTTTCAAAGACCCGCGTGCCTGGCGTTGTTAGTGTAAGCGTTACTGTTTCCGCCGTTGTATATTTTCTAGATTTGCATGCCTGGCGTTGCAGAGCCTCGTTTTCATCCTGTTTCAGCATTTTTTCGTTTTTCGTCCACCATTTTTTTCCTCACTTAGCCGATTTTACGTTCAACGAAAAACATATGGCTCCAATTAGTTTGCAACTTCACTCCCAGGCTTCCTGGCTCTCACCCTGTGCTGTGTGTGTTATTATATTGTTTTTATTTTTTGGTTGTTTTACGTGTTTTGGAGTTACGCGTTTGAACCAACTGCATGCCTCAACTGCTGGCCTTGCTTCGCGAGGCTCGCAGTGCAATGAGCACCTTCAGCGCTCATTGCAGGCTAAGTCCTGCGTGCCTCAACTGCTTGCCTCGCTTCGCAAGGCTTACAGTGAAATGAGCGCCTTTGGCGCTCATTGCAGGCTAAGTTCAGCGTGCCTCAACTGCTCGCCTCGCTTCACGAGGCTCAAAGTCAACTGCTCACCTCGCTGCGCGAGGGACGCAAAATCGTGACCAACATTGTAAACATTTCCAAGACTGACAACTATATATGTGATAGTCATACAAAAGCGATAATGTCTTCCATTGCTGTTCTGGGGCATGTGTTGTCATAAAAGCCCACTCACTCCCAGGCTTCCTGGCTCTCCCCCTGTGCTGTGTGTGAGTGTGTTATTATGTTTTTTTTATTATTTTGGTTATTTTTCAGTGTTTTTGAATTACGCATTTGAACCAACTGCGTGCCTCAACTGCTTGCCTCGCTTCGCGAGACTTGCAGTACATTGAGGGCCTTTGGCGCTCATTGCAGCCTAAGCCGTGCGTGCGTCAACGTCTCCCCTCGCTTCGCGAGGCTCGTAGTCGGCTGCTCACCTCGCTACGCGAGGGACGCAAAACCATGACCAACATCGTAAACATTTCCAACACTGACAACTATATATGTGATAGTCATACAAAAGCGATAATGTCTTCCATTGCTGTCCTGGGGCATGTGTTGTCATAATAGCCCACTTACTAGACGGACAAAGCAATAAGTTATAGCTAAATCTGTAACTGCAGAACATTTTCAGAGGACAGCAGCTCCTCTCATATTGCCTATACAGGGTTATGAAGTGTTTTCATATGCACAGAAGTTTCTTTATACAGTGCCATTTGTGTCTAGAAGCCCACAAACAAACATATATATATATATATATATATATATATATATATATATATATATATATATATATAAATAAGAGCATATAAGTGCGTCAATATAAATGAAGCGTTTGTACAAAACAAAGGTATCACAGTATACTGCAATAAGCATTATTAATATATATATAGCTGACTGAACAGAACATTTTTTATGAAGCCTGTAATCATTTTATTTCAATAAGAATCTACTATTAGTATTGCTCCAGACTTGACAAAGAGGGGAAGCTCTCGAAAGTTTGTCATAATATTTAAGAATTTGGTTGTCCAATAAAAAATATATCCCTATATACTGCAATACTCAGAATATTTATTTATTTATATATATATATATATATATATATATATATATATATATATATATATATATATATATATACAGTAGCCTTAAGGGCATAGCAAGGTGAAAGAAGGAGTAATCAAGGGGGGCATGGGGGCACACAAATCGGAGCTTCATAAAACCTAAATAAGCTCACATTCTTCAGTACTGTTTCTTAAATATATTATTCTGTGTAGTGTACGCATCATCCAAAGAAACAAGAACATCATACCACTGTTATAAGAACAGCTTTCTTCTGTTTTGCTGGTGTTTACGGCTTGTGGTCAGCTTCCCAAGACCAATCATTTGTATGTGTGTTTAACTTAAATTTAAAAATGATTAATTAGTTTGAAAAGTGGGTGTGAAATATAAATAAATGTAAATTAAGTATCATTATACTGTATCAAAATTATTGTACATGCTGTAACCCGAATCCCCAGAATTATTGACACCATTGGTTTACATGAACAAAAAAGGCTACGAAAAATGTCTCTGTTGCATGATCTTCCTGTGAGGTAAAATTAATAACATTTAACACATTTGTTACATTTATTATCACCACTGGATTTAGTACTATATGCATCCTCCCTGTAAGTCTTTGGTCCTCACTTGTTGACTGTCCTCTTCAGTTCACCATACAGGTTTTCAATGGAATCAAGGGGGTGGGACAGTCATTGCAAACGCTTGGTTCTGTGGTCAGTAAACAATTTTTTGTGGTCAGTAAACAATTTTTTGTGGATTTCGAGGTATGTTTTGGATCATTATGCTGCTGAAAATCCAACCATGATAAATCTTAACCTCCTGTCAGAGGCAGCCAGATTTTCATCCCAGGATCTGTGGAAGAAAAAAAGCCATATTTCTGCAATATGTGTCTTCTGACCATAGAACATGGTTCTAATTAAATTTCCACTGATAACTTCAGGCGCGTCGGTTATGGTTTGACGTCGACAGAGACTTTCTCGTGGTAAGCCTTCCAAATATTGTATATACTCGAGTATAAGCTGAGTTTTTCAGCCCTTTTTTTAAGGCTATACTCGAGTCACTCCCCCCCCCCCCCGTGTCTCTCTAACCACCCCTTTGTCTCTCTAACCCCCCGTGTCTCTCTCCCTCCCCCCTCCTCATCCTCAACCCCCCTCCTCATTATAAACCCCCCTCCTCATTCTCCCTCCTCAACCCCCTTCCTCAACCTAAACCCCCCTACTCATTCTAACCCCCCCCTAAATACCTCCCCCTCTCCCCTCACTTACCTGCTTCTGCTCCGGCCTCCGCTCCTTGACCCATCGTGCATGTGACGTCACATGCGCCCGCGTCATTATTATTATTATTATTATTATGGTCACACTTGGTTATTTAAGATTTTTAAGGTGCGGTTGGGGCCTATATGGCCACACTTGGTCTTTTAAGGTTTTTAAGGTGCGGTTGGGGCCTATATGGTCACACTTGGTTATTTAAGGTTTTTAAGGTGCAGTTGGGGCCTATATGGTCACACTTGGTTATTTAAGGTTTTTAAGGTGCTGTTGGAGCCTATATGGTCACACTTGGTCTTTTAAGGTTTTTAAGGTGCAGTTGGGGCCTATATGATCACACTTGGTTATTTAAGGTTTTTAAGGTGCGGTTGGGGCCTATATGGTCACATTTGGTTATTTAAGGTTTTTAAGGTGCGGTTGGGGCCTATATGGTCACACTTGGTTATTTAAGGTTTTTAAGGTGCGGTTGGGGCCTATATGGTCACACTTGGTTATTTAAGGTTTTTAAGGTGCAGTTGGGGCCTATATGGTCACACTTGGTTATTTAAGGTTTTTAAGGTGCTGTTGGAGCCTATATGGTCACACTTGGTCTTTTAAGGTTTTTAAGGTGCGGTTGGGGCCTATATGGTCACACTTAGTCTTTTAAGGTTTTTAAGGTGCGGTTGGGGCCTATATGGTCACACATGGTCTTTTAAGGTTTTTAAGGTGCGGTTGGGGCCTATATGGTCACATTTGGTTATTTAAGGTTTTTAAGGTGCGGTTGGGGCCTATATGGTCACACTTGGTTATTTAAGGTTTTTAAGGTGCGGTTGGGGTCTATATGGTCACACTTGGTTATTTAAGGTTTTTAAGGTGCAGTTGGGGCCTATATGGTCACACTTGGTTATTTAAGGTTTTTAAGGTGCTGTTGGAGCCTATATGGTCACACTTGGTCTTTTAAGGTTTTTAAGGTGCGGTTGGGGCCTATATGGTCACACTTGGTTATTTAAGGTTTTTAAGGTGCAGTTGGGGCCTATATGGTCACACTTGGTTATTTAAGGTTTTTAAGGTGCTGTTGGAGCCTATATGGTCACACTTGGTCTTTTAAGGTTTTTAAGGTGCGGTTGGGGCCTATAAGGTCACACTTGGTCTTTTAAGGTTTTTAAGGTGCGGTTGGGGCCTATATGGTCACACTTGGTCTTTTAAGGTTTTTAAGGTGCGGTTGGGGCCTATATGGTCACACATGGTCTTTTAAGGTTTTTAAGGTGCGGTTGGGGCCTATATGGTCACATTTGGTTATTTAAGGTTTTTAAGGTGCGGTTGGGGCCTATATGGTCACACTTGGTTATTTAAGGTTTTTAAGGTGCGGTTGGGGTCTATATGGTCACACTTGGTTATTTAAGGTTTTTAAGGTGCAGTTGGGGCCTATATGGTCACACTTGGTTATTTAAGGTTTTTAAGGTGCTGTTGGAGCCTATATGGTCACACTTGGTCTTTTAAGGTTTTTAAGGTGCGGTTGGGGTCTATATGGTCACACTTGGTCTTTTAAGGTTTTTAAGGTGCGGTTGGGGCCTATATGGTCACACTTGGTTATTTAAGGTATTTAAGGTGCAGTTGGGGCCTATATGGTCACACTTGGTTATTTAAGGTTTTTAAGGTGCTGTTGGAGCCTATATGGTCACACTTGGTCTTTTAAGGTTTTTAAGGTGCGGTTGGGGCCTATAAGGTCACACTTGGTCTTTTAAGGTTTTTAAGGTGCGGTTGGGGCCTATATGGTCACACTTGGTCTTTTAAGGTTTTTAAGGTGCGGTTGGGGCCTATATGGTCACATTTGGTTATTTAAGGTTTTTAAGGTGCGGTTGGGGCCTATATGGTCACACTTGGTTATTTAAGGTTTTTAAGGTGCGGTTGGGGTCTATATGGTCACACTTGGTTATTTAAGGTTTTTAAGGTGCAGTTGGGGCCTATATGGTCACACTTGGTTATTTAAGGTTTTTAAGGTGCTGTTGGAGCCTATATGGTCACACTTGGTCTTTTAAGGTTTTTAAGGTGCGGTTGGGGTCTATATGGTCACACTTGGTCTTTTAAGGTTTTTAAGGTGCGGTTGGGGCCTATATGGTCACACTTGGTTATTTAAGGTTTTTAAGGTGCAGTTGGGGCCTATATGGTCACACTTGGTTATTTAAGGTTTTTAAGGTGCTGTTGGAGCTTATATGGTCACACTTGGTCTTTTAAGGTTTTTAAGGTGTGGTTGGGGCCTATAAGGTCACACTTGGTCTTTTAAGGTTTTTAAGGTGCGGTTGGGGTCTATATGGTCACACTTGGTCTTTTAAGGTTTTTAAGGTGCGGTTGGGGCCTATATGGTCACACTTGGTTTTTTAAGGTTTTTAAGGTGCAGTTGGGGCCTATATGGTCACACTTGGTTATTTAAGGTTTTTAAGGTGCTGTTGGAGCCTATATGGTCACACTTGGTCTTTTAAGGTTTTTAAGGTGCGGTTGGGGCCTATATGGTCACACTTGGTCTTTTAAGGTTTTTAAGGTGCGGTTGGGGCCTATATGGTCACATTTGGTTATTTAAGGTTTTTAAGGTGCGGTTGGGGCCTATATGGTCACACTTGATTATTTAAGGTTTTTAAGGTGCGGTTGGGGTCTATATGGTCACACTTGGTCTTTTAAGGTTTTTAAGGTGCGGTTGGGGCCTATATGGTCACATTTGGTTATTTAAGGTTTTTAAGGTGCGGTTGGGGCCTATATGGTCACACTTGGTTATTTAAGGTTTTTAAGGTGCGGTTGGGGTCTATATGGTCACACTTGGTTATTTAAGGTTTTTAAGGTGCAGTTGGGGCCTATATGGTCACACTTGGTTATTTAAGGTTTTTAAGGTGCTGTTGGAGCCTATATGGTCACACTTGGTCTTTTAAGGTTTTTAAGGTGTGGTTGGGGCCTATAAGGTCACACTTGGTCTTTTAAGGTTTTTAAGGTGCGGTTGGGGCCTATATGGTCACACTTGGTTATTTAAGGTTTTTAAGGTGCAGTTGGGGCCTATATGGTCACACTTGGTTATTTAAGGTTTTTCTTTTTAAATAGTCTTTTATTAGAAGGCAAATGCACAATAAAACATCTAACACAACTGTAATTAGTCAGTTAAGATATACTAACATGTACAATACAATATTTTCCCATCATAGACTGACTAGGCCTTCCATTTTTCCTTTTTTAGTTATTAAGGTTACATGAGTCACAGTTAACATTTCAATGGAAATAACGTAACAGAATGAAAAGAGAGACAAAAATAAAATAAAAATAAAAATAAATAATAAAAATAAAAAATCAGAAAAGAGAAAAAGAACAACAACACAAGATAAAATGTCCAATGAGCACAAATAAAAAAGAGAATGCTATAATTATCAGAATAATTAGCTAGACCATTACACTGCTATCTTCACATAGAGTATAGAGCTTAATCTAGTATATCCACCCCTAAGAGCACTCAACACATACCTCGTTAAAGACATCCCAGTACAGCCGACACCCACCTCCACCGCTCCGTCAGTAGATTTCCGGACCCCCCCCCCTCGCCTCCAGCTCCTCCACCAGGTCTCCTTTGCCAAAGTGTAGAGATTGTATGATATGATATGTTGTCATACTAAGGGGATACTGAATGAAGAAGCCAACCAGGGATCCCAAATTGATTGGAATTGGGTAATGTCGTCTAGTATGACATAAGTTAACCGCTCATTTAGAAGTAAATGATTGATCTTACCAATCACCTCCGTAAAGTTAAGAGTCTCTTTCTTCCAACTCCTGGCTATGTGTGTCTTAGTAGCTAACGCCATTAATTGGTACAGTTTATTCTGCATTTTAGATAAATCCGTAACACGAATCCCTAGCAAACAAGACTCCATTGAGGGCGTAACTGCCTTGTGGAAAAGTGCGGAGGCTAATTGGGCTAATTGCTCCCAAATTTTCTGAACGGATGGACATGACCACCATGTGTGTATATGATCCCCTATACTTTGGCACCCCCTAAAGCATTTATTGCTTTCTGACGGTTTGAATTTCTGTAATTTGTCAGGTGTACAGTAGACTCTATGCAGAACTTTGATGGACGTCTCCAGTAAGGCCGAATTAAGAGAACCTCTAGAGAGATTGGAGCAGGATTCTGACCATTTACCCCAGTCCCACTCCACCCCAAGATCCCTCTCCCATTGTATAAAATACCTGGGTTTTTGGTCGCTTGTGGAGTTAAGAAAGGTGTCGTAAAGTGAACCCAGAATACCCTTGGTAAGGGGTAGACTTTTACATATAACGGACATCCAGGAGGCCCTAGGATGTCCAAGTTCTCTTGAGCTCTTACTGACCCAGCTCCTAATTTTCAAATAATTATAGAATTCTGTGACAGGTAGGTCGTGGGTTGTACAGAATTGGTCGTATGTCAGCAAGCTATCGCTCAAAAACCAGCTCCCTACGCGGTCCAAGTTTCTAGAAGTCCACCAGAATCTAGAGATGTCATTCGAGTCTGCCAGGATTTGTGGAAAAGACATGACTGACATCATTATGGATAGTCCTGTAGGAAGTAGCCGCCTGGATTTAGAGTTGGCCCACCCCCATGCACGAAGGGTTTGTGAAATCATGGGATTTTGATGGGTTGTGAATGGGGCTAGTTCTTTTGGGATCCATATCAGCTTATCCCAACTGTGGGGGAACATTTGCTGGTTTTCCATAAAAACCCAGGCTGGCTGATGTGTTTTAGAGTGTGCCCTGGGAAGGTGGGCCAATTGAGCGGCTTTAAGATATAGCTTTAAATTTGGGCAAGCAAGTCCTCCTTTATTTTTCTGCCTATACATCACCTGTCTAGAGATACGAGGGCGTTTATTTCCCCATATAAACCTAAACATGTTATTCTGGAACCTGTCAAGATCTGTAGGTGAGATTGAGATGGGAATGGTTCGAAAGAGATACAAAACTTTGGGTAGAATGCTCATTTTAGCCGCCGCTATGCGACCCGTCCAAGAAATGTTGTAGTTCGTCCATCTCTGCATGTCATCGGTCAAAGATTTGTATATAGGCGGGAAATTAGCCTTATATAGGTCAGCTATATTAGATGTAAGTTTGACTCCTAGGTATTTTACATGGCGTGCGGGCCAGACAAAATTATAGTCAGATTTGAGAGAGTCAATCTCCGATTGTGCCATACCCAACCCCATTGCCTCCGTTTTCTCTACATTTAGTTTAAGACCTGAGATATTACTAAATTCGGTTATAGTTGACATAAGAGTTGGGATCGATTGAAGGGGCTTGGTCAAGGTGCATAATATATCGTCAGCAAAAAGAGAGCATTTAAAGTGCTGATGACCCACTGGAATCCCAAATATGCCTGCATGAGATCTAATCGCCTGTGCAAGAGGTTCCATGGCAAGTGCAAATAGTAGTGGTGAGAGTGGGCACCCTTGTCTGGTCCCTCTTTGAATATGAATATTTGCCCTGCGCTCTCCTGGCAGCTTCAAGTTGGCTGTTGGGGAGTTATAGTAGCTCCTTAGCAAGTTAATGAAGCGTCCCCTAAATCCAAACTTGTCAAGTATTTTATATAAATACGGCCATTCGACCGTATCAAAAGCCTTTTCAATATCCAGAGCTAGAAGACACATTGGAGTATGAGTTTTATGTGCTATATACTGAGAATTTAAGACCCTCCTGACATTGTCCCCTGCTTCTCTGAAAGGGATAAACCCCGCCTGATCCTTATGGATTAAGTCTGGTAAAAATTTAGATATACGGTTAGCCATAATTTTGGCTAAGATCTTAACATCTCCATTAATCAGTGAGATAGGGCGATAATTTTTAATCTCTAGATTATCCCTACCCTCCTTAGGAAACACAACTAGATCAGCATGATTCAGTTCAGGGGGCATGGATTCTCCATTCAATATGGCATTGAAGAGGAGCGTTAAATAGGGGGTTAGCAAGTGTTCAAATTTTTTGTAATATAGGTTTGTGAGGCCATCCGGCCCTGGGGATTTACCTAATTTAAGACCTTGGATAGTGGTTCTAACCTCCTCGTGAGAAACCTCCGCATTCAAGTCAGCCAAATGGTGGTCTAATAACACTGGAAGGTCCTGAGTGCTAAGAAACGAGTGTATGTCTGCCTCACTGCATTGAGACTGGGAGGAGTAAATTTGTTGATAAAAATTTTGAAATGCCTTTTGAATGTCATTAGGGCTATATGAGATTTGGCCATCAGCCATCCTAATCTGAGTGGTTCTATGTTGTGAAAATTTATTGCTAAGCCTTCTAGCTAAAAGAGAATCCGGCTTATTCGCCTTCCAATAATAAAGATGTTTTGTCCTTCTCATCGCCTGTTCAGTACGATGTGACAGTATACCGTCAAGCTCTAGCCTGGTTTTATCAATTAGCTTACGTCCCGTAGAAGAGGGATTTTGTTGGTTTGAACCCTCCAGGCTCTTTAATGTCGCCATTAGGTCTGCCTCCTTCTGCCTAAGAGCTTTTCTCTGGGAGGAGGCCAGTTTAATACAGGTTCCCCTGATATAGGCCTTATGGGTGACCCAAAGCCAGCCGGCTCCGGTCTCAGGGGAGACATTAGTCTCAAAAAAGACCCTTAAATCATTGGCTATTGTTTCCCTGCTACTTGGGTTAGATAACAGGGACTCATTCATTCTCCAAGTATAGGGGGGTCGTAGATTAGGGCCCAAGTCCACCTCAATAAGTACCAGGGAGTGATCCGACCAGGGGCAGGGGACAATTTCCGATTTTAAGATCGAGTCGTATAGAGATGTGCTAGTAAGGAAAGTGTCAATCCGAGAGTAAGTCAAATGGGTTGAAGAAAAAAATGTATATTCTCTATCCCCTGGGTGAAGCCCCCTCCAGGCATCAACCAACCCCAATCTGTTAAGTAGAAGCTTAATCCGTTTTATTTTGTTGGAAAACCTACAACTAGCAGGGATCCCCGACCTGTCTAAAGTCGGATCCAAAGTTAGATTTAGATCCCCCCCAATTATCAGTCTACCCAGGTCTTGAGACTCAATCTTCTTCAATAAGGAGATTAGAACCGCGTAGGGAGAGGTTGTAGGAGAGTACAGGGAGACTAGTGTAGTTCTAACCCCCCCGATCGTGCCAGTCACCAGAACATAGTTACCCTCCCCATCTATCTTTGTGTTCTCTACCTGGAAAGGAAAGTTTTTATGTAGCAGAATTGCACACCCCGCTCTCTTAGTGGGAAGAGTGGCCAGGTAATAGGTGGGATATTCCTTGTGCAAGAATGTAGGCTTGTTGTCCTGGGAGAAGTGGGTTTCCTGCATGAAGATGACTGCCGGTTTGTGTTGTTTATAAAATGTGAAGGCTTTCCTCCTCTTAAAGGGGGAGTTAAATCCCTTCACATTATGGGTTAACAGAGTATACTTAGAGGTAGCCATTGCAAGGTAAGAGTAAGACCCTAGCTGTGTGTGTCATTACCTGATAGCTGGTGCCATACGAAGCAAGGCGGGAGGGAGCCCGGAAAGCCAGCTTCTGCCAAGGGAGTCGGATAGCAGCTGTCTGAGACGTCGTCCAGCCCTCAAACAGAGATTTAAATGCAGAAAAGAATAGTGTTAGCTTTAGGCCATTAAGGTAAAAACATTTAAATAAGCAGATAAACAGTGTCAACTTCACAGTAAGCAGTTCTCTAAGGCTATAACTACGAAGTTGTTGAACTAAAAACATGAAATAACAATCACTTTTAACTAGTACTCCTCCTCCAAGACTCTAAGCAAGGAGAAGAAATCGTCCACTTAAGGTGGGAACACAATCCAGCAGGCTGTACAATCAATGATGAGCTTATAACCTAAACTACACAACCTTTTGAATCAAATCTTAAGGCAAAATAGGTTTACTTCTAACATTCTATTTGGCATCAAGAATTTCGTTATGAAAGTCCGCTCCAGGTAGGATCTAGTCCGGAAGTGAGCTCGCCCTTGGGTCAGCCATTTGACTAGCATCCCCCGTGCAGGCCCTGTGTCCAGCACCCTGACCCCTTGCACTGTCCAGAGTAAGTTTCATTCCCCCCTGAGGGGAAGCGTGTTTACTGTGGACTTGGGCTGCCACCAGCGTCCATTGTCTCTTAGGGATAGGCGGTTGAGATTGCTCTTGCCGTGGTTCCTGCAGTTCCCCAGAGTAAAGCTGCAAGCGATGTAGCACCGATAAGCAGTCCTCCAGTGTACGTGTAGTGTAAGTCGTACCCTTGAAATTGAAGGAAAGGGCAAATGGAAAGTTCCATCGGTACTGAATTTTGTGGTGAAGCAAGATTGTAAGAGCCGGTTTCATTAGCCTCCTTTTGTTGAGGGTGTCAGGCGACAGGTCGGCATAAATCTGCAAAGGGGAGTTGTCCGGGCCCTTAACAGTGTGCAGCTGCCTTGTAGCCGAGAGTAGAGTGTCTCTAGCTTGCTGCCTCAGGAATCTTACAATGACATCTTTCGGGGCATCCGGACTCCTCATGCCTCCTAGAGCCCTATGAGCTCGCTCAATTTCCCACATGCGTTCATCCTGATCAGGAAGAATTGCAGCCACAGTGTCTCTTAGGTATTGGGTTAGATCTTGTATGGCTCTTGGTATGCCGCGGATGCGTATGTTGTGGCGGCGCGAGCGGTTTTCTAGATCCTCTATCTTATCTGCGAGTTCAGAAACCTGGTAAGTGTTTTGAGCTATCGATGTCCTGTCCTTTTCCTGAGCGTCCGCCAATTGGTCCGTCATATCTTCCAAAAGTTCGGTACGCTGGCCCAATTCCCTCAGATCCTGTCTCAGGGGATCAATCGCCTTAGCCAAGAGTCTTTCAATCGTAGCCACAGCCTTGTCTGATAGGTCTAATTGCTGATGGGGTCCCTTGGGCCGCCCTTCCTGATCTGAGTCTTCAGAGCGTTCAGAGAGAGAGTCTGCCAAGGGTGGACGCTGGGTCGCTCTTGGCTGAAAATGATCCTGTATACCCTTGGCCGGGGTGACTCGCTTGGACTTCGGCATCTTGGCCTCGAGGTTGAAACTGTCGGCAAAATTCCCACTGTGAAATCAATATGCAGGGTGCGAGGAGCTAGTGCAGTGAGCGCTGGGCCCAACCATCTATTGCCTCCGCCAAGGGTGGTATGCCAGTTCCATCTGTGTAAGGAAGATGTCTGCTAGAAGAACTGCTGAATTATGTCCCCATTTAGCTCTTAGCCCATGGTAGGGGCGTGCCCTTCAGTCAGGTCCAGCAGTTGCCAGGGACTCCTGAAGCAATCTCTATATGACAATGAGAGTCAGGATTGCCAACAAATTCCAGGGATACTGCGTCAGCTTATTGGAGCCAACTTGATGATCGTAGCTTCTCAGGCGCCAATTTGAGTAAGGCAAGATACTGTTGAACTCTGCGTGCAGCATGCGGCGGCTGGTATACCAGCTCTGCTCTCAATGAAAGTACTGTATTCACCTGCTTGTTATTCACTGATAGCCAAAGTCTTGCTGCAGTACTCCCAATGGCCGCCAGGAGGCAGTGAAGATAAAGATATGCAAACAGTTCAACACAGTCCATGGACAGAATGCACTTACACAATCATTACACAGACCCTTATGGATTCAACAGTCCTGTGCATTCACTTGAAGACATATAAAGATAGTATTAAGTAATGTGTAAAGGCAGGCTCTTGTAAAAAGGAGCAAGGGTATGAGAAATGGTCCCAGTGAGACTCCCACTTCAATTAGCTCTTACACAGTCCTCCTGTACAGTCCACTTGAGGGGGGCAGAATAAAAAAGCAGCAGAAAATAGAGGGCACACTTGCCTTGATGCCTCTGTGCTGGGTCTGTTAAGGCTTCTCTCTCCCTCCCTGGGCAAGAAGGGGTACAGCCTGCCAGAGATAGTATGTGTGGCTGTTGCCTGGCCAGGAGGTGATGTTACCCCCCCCCCCCCTTGTTGTTGGGGAAGATCTGCCCCGGGTGTTTATGTGGGCCAACGCCCCAAGATGGCGGTTCCGCTGGGTTCCTGCCGCAGCTGTGCCTGCTCCCCCTCTGCTGCCCCGCTCCTACCTTACTCAGGGGGATAAAGGGCCTCCAGGCCGCTTCCAGGGTGCAGGGGTCAGCTCAATGTCCCGGATCACGGGGGGCAGCTCCCGCCGCCTCGCCCCGACACTCCACTTCCGCCGGCAGTCCTCCCGAAGCCACAGACTTAGTGGGACCGGAGCACCCAGGCTATCAGTGCTGTCCTGCTCCTTCAGGGCCCGGGTGCACTGGATCGGGGGTCTCCAGAGCCCTGCGACCAGCGCTGCAGCAGCCTCACAGGCCCTTATAGGCCAGATCTCCCGCAGCTCCCGGGATCGTGCTCTGACCCCCCCTTGTCACATATCAAAATGCTCCTTTATGAGAGCAGATGGGGTTGGAGTGATTTTGGGGCCAATTGGGGTAGTATTTTGCCCAAAATTCGGGCTTTACAGAGCTCTTTCAAGCAGAGCTCCTACGTGGCACGTCTGCACAGTCTGCCCAGTAGCCACGCCCCCCCTTATTTAAGGTTTTTAAGGTGCTGTTGGAGCCTATATGGTCACACTTGGTCTTTTAAGGTTTTTAAGGTGCGGTTGGGGCCTATATGGTCACACTTGGTCTTTTAAGGTTTTTAAGGTGCGGTTGGGGCCTATATGGTCACACTTGGTTATTTAAGGTTTTTAAGGTGCGGTTGGGGCCTATATGGTCACACTTGGTCTTCTAAGGTATGTTTGGGGCCTATATGGTTCCACTTGGTCTTTTAAGGTTTTTAAGGTATGGTTTTGTTCTTGAATGGTCTGATTGATTTGCTTGTTTTCTTTCAACCCCAGGTGCAAACCCTCTGTGGCAGCAGATTTGTTTGTACTCGTTGGTCAACTTACTGAACGTGAATACCCTGAGAAGAAGAGCCGACTAATGGTAAGTGTCACTGCTTGAGTTTTTCTGTTAATGCGTATAGGTGCAATTATGATATTGCTGTAGTCTTGTCACATGAGTTTTTTCAATCTATATTGTATACCAATGAATTTAACACATTGTTACTTTACTTCTTGACATTGCTGCATTGCTGATCATGTATTTCAATGGGCTTTAAGTATAAGGTCATTGGGCGGGGCTTATAAAGGTCATTATGACGTCAGGTGGAGGAGTTATACAAATGAGTGTGGTTTGAAAAAGGGGAAGTGCTACGTTTTGCCCTGGCGCCCCTCCAACTTGAAAGTTCACCAGCCGCCACTGGTATTTCCTGAATACAAATTAGTTGTTCCATGTGCTAATTAGTGTTACAGTCTGCATGGTTCTCTCTGTAGTGGCCAAAACAATGTCCTCAAAGTTATCATGCAATTAGAAACTCTCCCTGATCTTTATTAAACACTCTGAGCCCCAAACAGACAAACAGGAGCTGCACAAAAAATATGAATATCTCGGTATGATCTATTGTAAAAAAAAAAGGCTAATACAAGCTATGGACATTTTTCCATACTAAGATGAAACAAATTTCCTGTTGACAGCGTCCCTTTGAAGTCTAAAGCTAACCTGCTCTGGAGCCTTCTCTTGTTTTTGTTTCCTAAACGTTTCATTCAAAATCCTTTGTCATTTATACAATATTCCCTTATTCTTTTTTCTATACAGTATAGTGAATAGCAAAACTTCAGAAAGGGCAAATTTTTTTCGAAAGTAAAAAAACACAACCTATGTTATGAGCAGAAGGGCCCATTGGACTGTTTGGGGTTCATCGGTTATTATATGTGTGGTTAGAAGGTACTAACAACTTGCTTAACAGTTATATCATGGATGTAATAATTGCATATAGTACTGCCATTAATTAACATTAAAATAATGGATCTGTATTAGAAGTAGGATAATAAAGTTAATGCAGTCACTTATGTGACAAAGGGTTAAATATTTAAAAGAATTTATATTGCAGGATCAGCCACGTGTGAAGGCCCTGGCTTTAGTGTGGAAGGGGGAAGTTTAGTTTTATAACCCTGTAAGTTGAGATCTGGCAACTAAGATATGGGGAATGTATCATGGGATAGACCTCTCCCAGGTGGTGAGAGTGTAACAAGCTATTGTCCACAAGAGGAGGGGTTAGGCATGTAGGGGGAGTGAGATCTTTCTGTGTTTTTCGATATCTCTGTAATAATAAAGAAGTGTCAGTCTGATTTTGGACACAGTAAACAAAGGTGGTGTCTGAGTCTGCTTGTGCTAATCAAAGGTACATGGTGTAAGATTCTGAGATCCTAAGAAAAGGGGTCTGATGGTGCCTGCCTGTTCAGAAATGATGCTGTCATCTGAAGTGTCTGCTGGTGTCGAGATCTTTACAAAAAGTTGTGACCCATAGAGAGAGAGAATTGTGGTGTAGTCCCCCAAATCTGGCGGGCGTAAAAGCTGGAGTCATCGGTGGGAGTTCTTAAGCATTTTTACCAGCAGCCAGGATGGCTACTTGCAAAGACAGAGAGAAAGAGAGCCAGGTGACAGAGGCAAAGGACTGCAGAGGAATGGCCCTTCTAAAGCAATGGATGGCATTCCTGGGATTGTGGCAGGGCCATGAGTTGTCAGAAGAAACTGGTGTAAGAAATTAACTAATATGTAAAAAAATTAATGTATAATTTCTACAAATAATAAGTTATTTTGGACAAATCAATAAACAAACATATGAATATGTTTATAATTAAAATATATTTTGCATAAATCAATATACGGTTACTTAATGGGTTTTAGACAAACAAATAGACAGTAGGGATAAAATGATATTTACAAAAAGATACTTATATGAATAATATACTACATTATTACTAGATTCTACACCAAAGGTCAGCAATATCTTCAGAGTCCATGTGTTTAGGCCTCAGGTCACACCACGGCATGGCTTCTGCTCAGCTGGGCACTCCTCTGGATGACTCTTCTGGACACCTCCTCATGGACACACACATACTCCTAGACTTCCAGACTTCCAGACTTCCAGACTTAGACTGACTAAAACTCTTTGGGCTTTTGTATATCTTTCTTGGACACTCCCCCTTGATATGTGACTGGCGATCTCACTGAAATCATCTCACCTTCCCCCAAACTCCATAAAAACTCCATAGATGGGAATCTCACACACACACACATGTCCCCTTGTTTACATATAAACACTCTAGGCCAAGAGACCTCCTATTATGCTGTCTATATGATAGATGTAAAAGTCCACCACACCCAACTGTTCTTTTGTTTACCCATAAACAACCCCAGGCATAAGCCTTTGTTACAGTATGAATGGAATAGATAGTCACACCTCCAGTTTCTCAGGGAACGGTTCCTCATAAGATGGGGGTTAGATGAACACAACCTATCTGTTATAGATAAAGATTTATTCAACTACATATTTTTATGAGATACACTTATTAAAGACACATGTTTAAAAATGTTCACTGTATAAGCCATATCTTACACTGGTATGGAAAGAGATTGACTTGGAGAAACAGTATCATGCCAGGATATGGATTGTTGGTGCCCTTGGAGAGGATCTCTATGTTCAGTTGGACCCAATAGATGGGCTCTGGGAGATCGTGTACGGTGATCCTGAATGTACCATGGGAACTGTAAGGAGGAAAAATAACTTATTTCTTAAACGCTGTCAAGGTCTGGGACTAGAACCATGGTCCCCAGAGGCAAATTTGCTGGAACCCCTGATTCAGCAAGAGCTGCAGCTGGAGGCTGAGTATGTTGAATTGCTGTGGGAGGCATCCATGGAGGGGTTTTGGCCATCCAGTTGGGAGGATCCTTGTCAGACAGACAGGGAGGAAGAGGACTGGTTACCAGAGGTCTGGGGAGAGGATATTATGGACTCTGACCAGGACTATACCAATATGGAGGTACAAATGGGCCAGGCCCAGTTAATTTTTGCTACAACTGGGACAGATGAGGATGGTACCATACATTATGGGTACATCTCAAAAGCAGTGGAGTCTGAGTCTCAGACAGGATTAGCAGGCCAGATGGAGGGCCTGGGAGAGTTCTGGAAGGAACCAGAGATGGACTGTGAACCTATCATGGGGTTCCCATGGATAACTACAGTCCAGGAACCAGCCATGGATAGAGGGGAAAACACAGAGAATAACCTTGGGACTGTGTCAGACCAAGGGGGCCAGCCATATCCTAATGGCTGAGGCACAATTGCTAATCACAAGGCAGTTGAGAAGACAGAGAATGTCTGTCAAACTGATGACGCAAGGGGAAGTCTGGATGAGAGCTGTGAGGACCTGCCAGGGAACAAAGTGAGCAGAGATCCCAAAGGAGTTGAGTGCTGTGCCCAGGAGGTGGTTCCAGAGAGAGGGGGATGTGACCTGCTGATCCAGATGCAATCTAGAGGATTGGAGTCTAGCCCAGGCCACAACATTGGGTGCCAGCTTCTAGATCCTTCCAGTACATTCCCCCTTGGAATTACTATTTTTCTAGGCAGTGAGGCAGAAGAGTGCATGGGCCCTGTTTTTTTGGGGTGGGATGGCAATGGCACCTTTGCACTGTATCGATTACCATGGCACAGAGGACTGTTGGCAGAACCCAGACCAAGCAAACAGTCTGGATGGGAGCATCTATGCTCACTGGCCCTTGGGAAGGCTTTAATGGACTGTGGACCTTTGAGGGAGCTCCAGCTGATAAAAACAGTCAGAGAGCTAGCCATGGCACCTTGGGAACTTTCACCTGGACTGGGTACCACCCTGGGACCTGTTGGACTGGGTGAACAAATAGGCCCAAGGACTGTTTTAGATGCAGCTGCCCAAGGAAATTGTTTTCCCCAATGGATGGGGAGGGAGGGGGCAGGTGGATGGCAATTGAGCCATGAAGGCTATGCCTCAAATTGTGTGCCCATTGGAATTGGAAGAAATGTGGACTGTGAGGGAATTAAAACTCTATCACTCGCACAAGTGAGATCAGTCAGGACGAATTCCTAGGCCACACTAGGATGGAGGAAACTAGCTGTTATGAACAGAAGGGCTCACTGGACTGTTTGGGGCTCATCAGTTATTATGTGTGGTTAGAAGGTACTAACAGCTTGCTTAACAGTTATATCATGGATGTAATAAGTGCCTATACTACTGTCATTGATTAACATTAAAATAATGGATCTGTATTAGAAGTAGGATAATAAAATGAATGCAGTTACTTATGTAACAAAGGGTTACATATTTAAAAAAATGTATATGGCCCTGCGATGTGTGAAGGCTCTGGCTTTAGTCTGGAAGGTGGAAGTTTAGTTTTATAACCCTGTAAGTTGAGATCTGGCAACTAAGATATGGGGGATGTTTCATGGGATAGACATTTTCCAGGTGGTGAGAGTGTAACAAGCTATTGCCCACAAGAGGAGGGGTTAGGCATGTACGGGGAGTGAGATCTATCTGTGTTTTTTGCTATCTCTGTAACAATAAAGAAGTGTCAGTCTGATTTTGGACACCCTAAACAAAGATTTGCAGTTTTAGCGTTCACAACTCTTGCAGCTGTGAAAGATCAATGGCTTGGAGGGGCATTAACCTGCGATCTGAACCATCGCAGTGAATTGGAGGCTGGAGCACGTAACCAAATCGGAGGCCGCAAAATGACGCCAATTGAATAACAAATTAACTTGCGGGCTACATTTCCGAAGCCCGGATATCCCAAAAGCTCAATTGAATGAGGCTCTTAGTAAGCAGCATAAATCTTTAACATACATTAAATGATTAGTTATTGGCATTATCACCTAGATTAAGTGTGCGCCGATTAGGAGATGGGAGCCCCTAGGAAGGTGCAAAGGCTTCAGTAGGGGGTTAGAGTAGATGCCAAAAAAGTAAAGTGTGCAACTATCTACATATCTGATAGCAGGTGTAGAAGTGAAAGATCTTAATCTAGCTTACTCTTTATTGGAAGCCACAGTAAAGATTTAGTTTAGCTTCCCAAGTTGCTTACAAATCTGGTTTCATCATTTTCTTTGCTAGGGTTATATGAAATGCATTATAGAAGATTTGAACCTTGTTAACATCCAATTTTAACTTTGAGGTTGGTGACTGTTCTCATTATCTATTTTTGATAGACAAATAGTGCATCTTTACTATAACAGAATCATCTTTATGAAGTATTTTGTCAAGATTCAGCTCCTATCTGTGTATATAAACGTCTACTGTTATACATAGTGCACTGTTTTTTTATTAGAGTTCGAAAATGTCACATTACAGCTTATGTTATACAATGGAGAAGTCTGAAAAGGCAAATCACTACATTATACATAATGACATGTACAAAAGACAGAACAGAGCTCATTTTTTATAAAAACCACAGAGTGTTCTAAACAAATACAGAGTACTTCCAGTGAAATATTTTTTTGTAATTCATGTAACTCAAAGAGCAAACTAGAAGAAAAGATAAACTAATGGACAAATCATGCAAAGCGAGGTGAGCAGTTGAGCCACGCGGGACATAGGCTGCAATGACTGTCGAAGCAGCTCATTGCACTGCGAGCCTCGCAAAGCGTTGCGAGTAGTTGAGACATGCGGGAGTAAGGCTGAAATGAGCACCAAAGGCGCTCATTGCACTGCGATCCTCGCAAAGTTGAGGTACGCGAGGCACGCAGTTGGTTCAAACACGTAACTCGAAAACACCAAAAAAACACCAAAGTAATAAAAAACAATAATAACACACACACTATGAAAGCAGTAAGATATTGTATGACAATTTACATGGCAGTTAGAAAAGAGAAATATATATTGTATGCAAGCTAAATAACCTTTGTATTTAGGTACTGGCTAGCTATTATTTGGTTACTGGTCTTACATCAAAATGTAATTTAATTTATCAAATCCGTCAATTTAATCAATAATGATGTAAGACAGTTTTGTTGTTTGTGTGATACAAGACTATATATGTTGAGTATTGCTAAGTCTGGTTTGCTGTATAGGTGTTTTTAATAATTGGTTTGTAATAGACTTAAATGGTTACATTATTGAATAAAGTCAACCAGTCTGTTTTAGGGAATTTGGGCACAGATTGAAATATATTAATTAACACCAACAGTCCGGAATGAATGTACTAATTAGTCTGGGTTCTGTTACCACTCCCAAAAGGGTAACAGAAGGATTGTGGTACATTGGGGTAATTTTAACTCTACTACAAATTAGAAAGTTAAACCAGTTTATACATACCATGTATAGAATTTCAGGATAACACCTGTCATTTTAGGATCCCTTCTCATGATAGTCTGAAGTAATCCCTCTTTGTGTTATTGGATTGTTAGAAAGAGCTGTGGAGGTAGAATAATATTTGAATAGACAGATATAGTAAGACTAGCGACTTGCCCGTCAAAAATGACGGCAATAAAAAGTGAAGCCTGGCAATGCTGTTTGCCACACAATGGGAGCCTCTCCCCCTCTACTTTACTGGCCTTGCGATGAGCGCCTTTGGGGCTCATCACAGGCCTTGCAATGAGCCCCTTTGGAGCTCATTGCGAGTCTCTCCCCCTGTCTACTTCCTCCCTCGTGTCTTATTTCCCCCCTCCTCTCCCTCCCTTGTGTCTCCTTCCGCCTCCTCTCCCTCCCTTGTACCTGCTGCCCCCTGTGTTTTTACCTCCCTCTCCCTCCCGTGTCTCTAAACCCCACCCCTGTGTCTCTTTCCCCCTTCTCCCTCCCATGCATCTCTCCCCCCCCCGTGTCCCCCCCCCTTCCTCGTGTCTCCATTTCCCTCCCTTGTGTATCTTCCCCCCTGCAGTCTCTCCCCTGAGTCTCTTCCCCCTCCTCTCACTCACCTGTGTTTCTCCCCCCTCCCTCCCCTGTGTCTCTTCCCGGCCCCTCTTTCTGTGCCTCTTCCTCCCTTTCTCTCTCTTCCCCCCTCTCCCTCTGTGGTTCTTCCCCCCTCACCCTCTGTTTCTCTCCCCACTCTGTGTCTTCCACCCCTCTCCCTCTGTGCCTCTTCCCCCGCCTCTCTCTGTGTCTCTCCCCCTGTTTCTCTCCCCCTTCCTCTGTGTCTCCCCCTCTGTGCCTCTTTCCCCCCTCTCCCTGTACGTCTTCCACCCTTTCCCTCTGTGTCTCTTCCCCCCTCACCCTCTGTATCTCTCCCCCCTCTGTGTCTCTTCCCCCCTCTCCCTCTGTGCCTCTTCCCCCTCTCTCTTTGCCTGTTCCCCCCTGGCCTGTGTCTCTTTCCCCCCTTCCCCTGTGTCTGTTCCCCCTTCCTCCCTCCCATGACTCTTTCCCCCACTCCCCTCCTGTGTCTCTTCCCCCATCTCCCCCATGTCTTTCCCCCCCTGTGTCTCTCCCCCTCCCTGTGTCTCTCCCCCCTCCCTCTGTGCCTCTTCCCCCTCACCCTCTGTGTCTCTCCCCTCCTGTGTCTCTTCCCCCCTCTCCCTCTGTGTCTCTCCCCCCTCTGTGTCTCTTCCACCCTCTCCCTCTGTGCCTCTTCCCCTTCTCCCTCTGTGCCTCTTCCCCACTCCCCCGCCTCTCTCTGTGTCTCTCCCCCCTGTGTCTCTCCACCCCTTCCTCTGTGTCTCCCCCATCTGTGCCTCTTTCCTCCCTCTCCCTGTACCTCTTCACCCCTTTCCCTCTGTGTCTCTTCCCCCCTCACCCTCTGTATCTCTCCCCCCTCTGTGTCTCGTCCCCCCTCTCCCTCTGTGCCTCTCTCCCCCCTCTCTCTCTGTGCCTGTTCCCCCTGGCCTGTGTCTCTTTCCCCCTTCCCCCTGTGTCTGTTCCCCCTTCCTCCCTCCCATGTCTCTTTCCACCTCCCCTGTGTCTCTTTCCCCCACTCCCCTACTGTGTCTCTTCCCCCATCTCCCCCATGTCTCTTCCCCCTCCCTTTCTGTCTCTCCCCCTCCCTGTCTCTTCCCCCCTCCCTCTGTGCCTCTTCCCCCTCACCCTCTGTGTCTCTCCCCCATGTGTCTCTTCCCCCCTCTCCCTCTGTGTCTCTCCCCCCTCTGTGTCTCTTCCACCCTCTCCCTCTGTGCCTCTTCCCCCTCTCCCTCTGTGCCTCTTCCCCACTCTCCCTCTGTGCCTCTTCCCCACTCTCCTTCTGTGCCTCTTCCCCAGCCTCTCTCTGTGTCTCCCCCCCGTGCCTCTTTCTCCCCTCTACCTGTACCTCTTCATCCCTTTGCCTCTGTGTCTCCCCCATCTGTGCCTCTTTCCTCCCTCTCCCTGTACCTCTTCACCCCTGTCCCTCTGTGTCTCTTCCCCCCCCCCCCCACCCTCTGTATCTCTCCCCCCTCTGTGCCTCTTCCCCACTCTCCCTCTGTGCCTCTTCCCCACTCTCCCTCTGTGCCTCTTCCCCAGCCTCTCTCTGTGTCTCCCCCCCTGTGCCTCTTTCCCCCCTCTACCTGTACCTCTTCATTCCTTTCCCTCTGTGTCTATTCCCCCCTCACCCTCTGTATCTCTCCCCGTCTGTGTCTCTTCCCCCCTCTCCCTCTGTGCCTCTTCCCCCCTCTCCCTCTGTGCCTCTTCCCCCCCCTCTCTCTGTGCCTGTTCCCCCCTGGCCTGTGTCTCTTTCCCCCTTCCCCCTGTGTCTGTTCCCCCTTCCTCCCTCCCATGTCTCTTTCCACCTCCCCTGTGTCTCTTTCCCCCACTCCCCTCCTGTGTCTCTTCCCCCATCTCCCCCATGTCTCTCTCCCCCTCCCTCTGTGCCTCTTCCCCCTCTCTCTGTGTCTCTACCCCCCTCTCCCTCTGTGTCTCTTCCCCCTCACCCTCTGTGTCTCTCCCCCCTGTGTCTCTTCCCCCCTCTCCCTCTGTGTCTCTTCTCCCCTTTCCCTCTGTGTCTCCCCCCCTCTGTGCCTCTTCCCCCTCTCCCTCTTCCCCAGTCTCCCTCTGTGCCTCTAACCCCACTCTCCCTCTGTGCCTCCTCTTCTGTGTTTTATGGCGCGCATTGTGCATACGCGGCTCACCCCGCGCTGTGCGCATGCACGGCTCATGCAGCGCTCTGTGCATGGGCTGCTGCGCAACTCTGTGCATGGGCTGCTGCGCAATGCGCAGTTCAAGATGCGCCTTGCGCTTGCACGCAATCTGATCGCAAGGGCGATCGGATCATTGTGAAACTGTGATTGTGCGCAATGCGCAGTTCACGATTCGCATTGCGCATGCGCTTGTGCGCGCGATCCGATCGGATCATTGTCAAACTGCGATTCGTCACAAGTGTGACGACGAATCGCAGTTTGACAATTATAATATGTGATATCTGAGGGAAGATATGAAGGGGACATTGATTTATGCCCAAGGGTGACAGTCAGGTTTGTCGCAGACAGGACTTTTATATAAGCCAGAAAAGACTAGACAGAAAATAGTACAGAAGAAGGACAGACCAGCAAGAGACAAAAAGACCAGAAAGAGACACCTCGCACCTTCTCTCTCTCTGATAAACTATTTCTTCCTCCTGGTTTCCACCAATCACAAATAGTTACTCCCTGTTTGCATGTATATGTATAAATTAGAATGATTGATAAATATAATTGATAAATATAGTTGATAAGATAGCATTGATAAATATGTTGTGTATATCTGTTTCTTTCCGCTTGTTTATTTTTTGGTACAAAATATTACACTGGATTAAAATGAATATGTGTGTGACCTGTGTTCCATATTGTGTGCCAAGTATTTTTGGTAAATAGAGTAATATTGGGCCATTATCTTGACACCTGCTTGATAATGTTTATGTAGAACAATGTGGTAGTGAAGAGAGATGCGTATGCCTAAGAACACTATTTTAAATGTTGCATTCTGAAGGTTCTGACTACATATTTTAAATTGGCTTGAGTCTCGCTTGCTAGAACATGCTGATCAGTCTCAGAAGCTTTTTTATAAACTCAAAACTTATTTTCTGCAATTAAGCTTTTTCTCTGGCTGGTGTACACAAAAAGCTGTATCCCCCTAGAATTATTCTGGCTCCTACACGCATAGATAAATGACATACAATAGCACTGTAAACCCTATGGTTATGACTGAAGATATATGGGGCATCAATAACCATGTAAATCCTGGTAGAAAACATATTATTTTCATAATGTGTATCAATGAAATATCTGGCCAATACCTTCATTTATAACTGATTCTGAGTATGATTTCCTATAAGATCAATATTGATTTGACATTCAAAAGAGACTACATGTCTGGGTGTTCACACTGTGGCATATGTGGATAAAGACTCTGTAGGACTGCATGTGCATTGTCATAACCTACTATGATGATGGGATCTAGAGTATCCTAGTACTCTTATTCCCAGTAGGTTTTAGACCTAAGATTTGGGTGACTCAGACCAATGGACAGTCCTTGCAGTTGCAAGAGCATAAGTCCCAGCTCATTGGTAGCGTGCCTGGGAAATCTGGAAGGGAGTCAGAACGATCTCCTCTACCAGCATATGCCCCTGGGTCAATAATGCATCTGTACTCAAAGTTATGATCAAATTAAGAACAACTTCTTTATTATTACACAAGTATTTAAACAACTCACAAAACCAGTACAGAGGGAGTGGCTACCCCCTTGTCCAACCCTCATCTTCCTCTTGGCCAATGGGGTAATCTCCAGAGTAACTTGATTACCTCTGGCCAATGGACTAGAGGTAAGCTCTGGGAACTTCCAGACCCCTCCCCTGGGCCGCCCACTAGATGTGGCTACCTAATTTAGTTGGTCTCAGGCTCTCAAGGGAGACACATCTATGTGCTACTGTACTATGACCCTGATATTGGGCTGAAGACCCCGTGGGGTTAAGGTGCCTCAATGTCTGTACAGACCCCTTTGTTCTGGCCTTGCTATCACTTCAAGTGTTTACTTTAGGTGATAGCTGGAAGGCAGATGGGTGATCTACTCAGGTTACTATCTGTATCCAGTATGGATGACTGCACACAACATGGCTCCCACATTACAATACAATATATTTACAGATAATACCACTACAACATTTTATAACCCACATGTTATGAGTTGAGGCAGTACTTCCTACGTCAGTCCACTTAATGCGTTATGACGACTTTATTAGTGGTGACGTGGTAAACTGCCTCTTCTCTGAATGCATGGGACTCTGCCCTGAATATATGACATTATAACAGTGGCTCTGGGAGCCCAAAACCTTCTGTTCAATAACATGTGGCAGATAACAGTTCCAATCCAAGATGGCCCCTGGCTGATTCATGACATGCATGTCATATACTGTCCTAACCTGGACAATGTCTCAGCTGCATATTAACAAGCATTGCTGGGAACATGTTGGGACACGGCAACATAATCGGGCTACACTACCTTTGCCAAATAATTGGTTAACACAGGAAGTAATCCAAAAGAGTTTGTAAAAAAATAAATGTTAATAAAGCCCTGGGTCCTGATGGAATACATCCAAGGATACTAAGGGAACTGGGTTCTGTAATAGCCAACCCATTATATTTAATTTTTCAAGATTCCCTCAACACGGGGTCTCTACCAGATGACTGGAGAAAAGCTGATGTGATACCTATATTTAAAAAGGGAGCAAGAGCCAATCCGGGGAATTATAGACCAGTGAGCCTCACTTCTGTAGTGGGGAAGCTTTTAGAAGAGTTAATAAGGGATAATATACAAGAATATGTCTATTTGAAGAGGATTATAAGTAGGAGTCAACATGGATTTATGAGGGATAGGTCATGTCAAACAAATCTAATTAGTTTCTATGAGGAGGTTAGTAGGAACCTGGATCAAGGCAACTCAGTGGATGTAGTCTTTTTGGATTTTGCAAAGGCTTTTGATACAGTGCCACATGGGAGACTATTGTGCAAACTAAGAGATACAGGAGTTGCAGTAAATATCTGTTCATGGATTGAGAGCTGGCTAAAAGACAGGAAGCAAAGGGTTGTTGTAAATGGAACATACTCCGATTGGACTAATGTGGTAAGTGGGGTTCCTCAGGGTTCAGTATTAGGTCCTCTCCTTTTTAACATATTTATTAATGACTTAGAGGTAGGATTGGAGTGTGGTGTCTCCATTTTCGCTGATGACACGAAGTTGTGCATGGTAATTAAATCAGATAGTGATGTGCTTTCCCTCCAAGGGGATTTTCATAAAATTGAGGAATGGGCATCTAAAAGGCAGATGAGATTTAATACGAATAAATGTAAAGTTATGCATCTGGGAAGGAAAAATAGCCATGCAATTTATAATCTTAATGGAGCAAATCTAGGTGTATAAGATATTAAAAGGGATTTGGGAGTGCTTGTGGACAACCACCTAGGTAACAGTGCTCAAAGCCAAGCAGCAGCTGCAAAGGCAAATAAAATATTAGCATGTATTAAGAAGGGTATAGAAGCCAGGGAAGCAAATATAATTTTGCCACTATACAAATCTCTAGTACGCCCTCATTTGGAATATGGAGTACAATTTTGGGCACCACTTCATAAAAAGGACATTTTAGAGCTGGAAAAGGTACAGAGGAGGGCAACAAAACTAATAAGGGGAATGGAGGGGCTAAGTTATGAAGAAAGACTAACCAAATTAAACTTATTTTCTCTAGAAAAAAGGCGTCTAAGAGGAGATATGATTACCTTATATAAATACATCCAGGGTCAGTATAAAGATTTGTCAAGGGAGCTTTTTGTGCCAAGAGGTTTTCCACTGACAAGAGGACATCCCTTGAGGTTAGAAGTAAAAAGATTCCACCTTAAAGAAAGAAAAGGGTTCTTCACAGTAAGAGTGGTTAATCTGTGGAATTCTCTACCAGAGGAGGTGGTGACAGCGGATTCGATAAATAACTTTAAAAGGGGACTGGATTTATTTCTAATTAAAAAGGGAATTCAGGGTTATCATGGATAATTAGAGAGGCAGTATTGATCCAGGGAGAAGTCCGGTCGCTGGTGTCTGGGATCAGGAGGGAATTGATTATTTATTTATTTTTAATTTTTATATACAACTAATTAATTAATAGTTAATCCGCATATTGCAGATCAGAGGAGATCTTAAAAGGTTGAACTTGATGGACTGAAAGTCTTTTTTCAACCTTAAATACTATGTAACTATGTCACTATGTCACAGATTGGTCAGTCTCACACACTGCAGCATGTGTCTGATTGAGATGGCAAGCTGCACTTACAGTATGCATATTCATATGAGCCATGATCCACAATGCTCATTATGCAGGCTGTGGTTCACCTGTGTAGCACAAGCACCACAGTCAATCACAGGTGACCATGATGTCAAGGATATGGAAACACATAGCTGTCAATTGTTTAGGGAAAGCAACTAAAATATATTTTTTCTTCCATTCCAGTACCAAGAAGGACAAGGTCAACCACAGAGGAACAGGTAGAGGCTCCACTGGAGGGAGGAGTTGTTGCCAAAGAAGGCCAGGACATTCCAGAGTGCCCAGGACCATTCACTGGCCATTCACAATCACCATCATATCTGGAGTGGGAATTACTGCCTGGGCCTTCAACAGCATCATCCAGCCATGCACAGCTGTTTCAGCCCCTTCCACCAGTCATGTCCTGGCCCCAGTCATCATCACAGCTGCCACCTGCTACAACAACATTGCAGCCATGGGGTCCTCCAACATGGCCTCCCACACAATGGGCTCCCCCAGCATGGCCCAACACCCCAGTCCTCCGGCAGACACCTCGGGCCCTCCTGCTGACGCCTCAGGCACTATTGCCAACACCTCAGGCCCTGCTGCCATCACGCCAGCCCTGCTGCTGTCACCTCGGGCACTCATGCCATCACCTCTGGCCCGAATGCCGCCATCTCTGGCCCCAATGCCGACACCTCCGGCCCTGCTGCCGACACCTCCAGCCCTGCTGCCGTCACCTACGGGCCCAATGCTTTCACCTCCAGCCCCAATGCCGTCACCTTTGGCCCCAATGCCGTCAGCATCAGCCCCAATGCCATCAACACCACCACCCTTGACTTTGAGTTAAATCATGGCCCATTTCACCAGGTAAGACATGACACGCAAGAAACAACAGATTGAGAGGCTCTGGTTGCTCAGAATGCAATGTCAGCTCACACACACCCTCCTGGCAAGCACCAGATCGCTCCATTCTGAGGTGAGAAAGCACAACCGAAGGATGGAGAGATATGAGGAATGGGCGATTCGAGACAGACAGCAACTCATCCAATTAGCCGAACCCCAGCTCATACCTCTCCAGCCTTCGGTTGCCCAACTGCAACCCGAGATGGAGGCCTCCTCATCTCAGACCTCCCCACCAGCTCTACCTGATCCCCAGCCACCCCACGTTCCTATACCACCAAGACGTGGAAGAGTGAGACGGGGCATGGGCATGGAAGGTGGAGGCCCAGTGCTGCTTAAGAGGAGGTCTTAGGACCATCCACAAAGTCCTCCTCTTGATCACTCCTCACTGAATACTGATTGGTATAGATGTTGACATACTATTGGCTGGCTACAGTGTGTGCACATGTCTGGTTATGTTTAACATTTCAACAAAATATGTTCAATGTGGGCTAGATGGACAGGGCTAGCTGGATAGGTCAGGTTTTCTGTTTAACAGTTTGTAAACACAGGCGAGGCAATTATTATTCAACAGGAGCCTCTGATTTGGTCACCTGGGTTGTCATGGTTAATGATTCTATTTGGCCTGTCTGGGGAGTCTGGAGCAAAGGCCTGTGAACCACTGGTACATGATGTTTATATGATGAGTGTCACTTGGGGAGAGGGGCACATGTTTTATTTTGACACTAATGTGGCAATGGGAATGTTGAGCATTACAATCTGATGTACTTCCCTGCTTCTGTATTGTTTAAAAGTGCTTTACTGTCTTTTTAAGGGCTACAATGGCACTCTTACATCTCTGTGAGAACCATTTCCAGGTCATATTTATATTTCAGGGTCCACGTGAGTGCCACTGTGAGTGAGAAAGCGTTAATATGGCATCAGTTTTATGTTGTTGTGTTGCAATTTAATCAGGTAGTGTGTCTTTCATTGCTTTATGCGTGTTGCATCATTGCTTATCATATTGGCATATAAATGACCATTCCAACATATGATGAAAAACATTTTTTAAATGCCTATTTTTTATTTGGGGATTATTGTGCAAGTAATCGTAATGCCTTTCCATGCTTTCCCCATATTTTAATGTCCACCGGTGTCTTTATATTGTATTTTACATTGTTGAGAACTTGTCTGTAAACCCTTTGTGGGTCCTATTTGGAGGCCGTAATAAGATTTTGACATCACGTATGGTTTCTCCGCCTGTAATCCTCAGATCATTTGCGGGTAGCTTTAAGAGGCCAATTTAATAGCCGGCAGTCTTGCGGGCTCCGTTACGGGTTACGGTTTTACATGTTGGGGGAATTTAATGGGGTTGATAGTGTTGTAAATATGATTTACAATCTCATGTTATCTGGCTTCTTGCTGCAGAGGCATAGCTGACACTTAGCTGACATGGATTAGCCATTGGGTACACTTTAAACACAGTACTTAGTGAGTATGGTGTCTTTGTAAGCTCTACACTAGTGAACAATTAAAATAAAAACAGTATAAGATCATTTGAAGCTCTATGTTGCCATAGTGATTCTTTTATCTGTATAATTAGATTGGTTAAGTTAAACATCAGAATGTTTCAGACCTTGTCCAAATTGTTAAACAATGAAAGGAGCAATGTTATGCATCACGATTTATTATACAGCCTGATTGTTTTCAGTTCTTTCTAAAAAAGTATGGATTTCCATCATAGGATATTGTAAGGTTTACTTTTTAGCATGCAATACGAGGACTACTTAACAAAGCACATGAAGAATCAACAATTACACAGAATTCATCCATAATCTAGTGAGTTACCAGCTGCAAAACTGTTTGTCTATGAATACTATGGTCACTGGGTCATGCCATATTTTTTCATGATGTGCCTTCTCCACCCTCTATTTACATAATATTTAAAATACAGTTTTAACAGAAAAATTTAAATATATATTTATGCTACATAATTACTGCTGTAGTGCTAAAAATGTTGAGGTCATAATGTGACACACCTGTAATTATTAATAGGAGAGTAAGGAATATATTAACATAATAGGAAGAACTTAATGATTTCAATCACACACTCTCTATCTTCAGTAAGAGATTCATATTTGCCAAAGGTTTAATTTAAAACTAAAGCAAACAAAAGAAACACAGGAATTTAAAAATGTATACACCCTAGTACCAGCAATGTACCTTTACCTCCCAGTGGAGTACGGCCTTTGCAAAACTCTGTGTGGTGAAGCATCACATTTCTTTGATCGTGATCACTCGTGCCCATGCGCAAGCATATTCCATTTACTAATACCTGGAGGGGGATTTCTGTTGACGGGGCCTAGGGGGCAAGGGCCCATGGGGTGGCAGTTGCGGGGTGGTTCATGGTGGGAAGACCCAAGGGGGAACCTAAGGCTTAAGAAAGAGAAAATAAAATCCCAATATTAAAAAAAGACAGCACTAGACCTGAACTGACAGAGCTCCACCCCTGGGTAGAATGCTACCTGCCCTAAATGCATAGTACCAACTGTAAAGTTTGGTGGTGGAGGAATAGTGGTTTGGAGTGTTTCTCATGGCTTGTGCAAGGCACCTAAGTTCCTGTGAAGGGAAAACTGTTTGATTCCAACTGTGTAGCAACAGTTTGGTGGAAAGCCAATTCCCATTTCAGCATCACAATGCCCTCAGTCCATTATGACATGGCTTGGTGAGTTTGGTGTGAAAGAACTTGACTGCCCTGCACAGAGCCCTGGCCTTAACCCCATCAAAAAAACTTTAGGATGACTGAGAGCAAGACCCAACATCAGTGCCTGAGCTTGCAAATGCTCACATGGCTAAATGGCAGAGAATCCCTGCACCCATGTTCTAAAATCAAGTGGAAAGCCTTCCCAGAAGGGTGGAATAATGCCCATGATTTCTTAATGAGATATTCATAAGGACACATGGGTGTGATGATCACATTTTTGTAAATATTTAATTACTAGCGAATTGCCCGTCAAAAAATGACGGCAATGAAATTGTAAGGTAGCTAATGCTGTTTGGTGTGTAATAATGAAATATGTAATACATTAATAAATGAATATACTTTACCTATTTTGAAGCATTGTGTTGAAGAGCTGAAATCTGTTTTGATGTAAGCATTAGTGGTGTGGAGCTGCTGTGTAAGCGTGGTGAATGTGTGCAGTGTAATACTGTGCGTGCGCGAGACCAAACCGTTAGCGTAGTCGTGTACTTCCGCATTGGCGTAAAATGGCGGGTAATGTGGGGTATGCGCCTTAGCGGAATATCCGTAGGTCTTTTGTGGTGTTTTGCGGGTTTCTTGTGGTGTTTTGCGAGCCCGCAAGCATTAGCAACAACTCGCATGCTCACAACCATGTATGTGATATCTTTTCATGTGACAACACTGAAGAATTGACACTCTGCTACAATGTAAAGTTGTAAGTGTACACCAGGAAATCGTGACATGCAGTCAACTCGGGCTCTATACGGCAGCAGAGTTAGAAGGTATCAGCGCTTACCTCAAAGGATCGTGGGTCGCCCCGGAAGTGCTTGGGAAAGCACTGGGGGGCCCTGTGCGCAGGCCCTGGGCGTGAGGCCACTGGGCTCCTCCAACATTATGTTAATTAAAGAAAATAATATTAATTATGTTAATTAAGTTATGGATTATGTCAATTTGGTTGGCTAATAAAGCTGTGGCCCATGTTACTCCAAACCTGGTGTCAGTCTTTATTCACTAAACTAATGGATTATGCTGGGGTCATGTGATAGTTACATCAGATTGTGATTTCCCTGGATATATATGGAAGCTCATCAGTTTACAATGACACTGCCTACTGAAAAAGTAAGATACAGCAGAAAGGCAAGAAACTAAAAGAGACAATACATTTTGTGCATTGTCATGTTTAATTGTTTAAGAAACAATATAGAAAAAATGTAGCCTCAGTGGCCCTTTAACTGGTAATTTCATAAAAGTATATGTTTAATCGCAATAAAGTTTTATTTAGCTGCTGCTTTTGGGTTACATTTAAGTGAAACAGAACCCAACATTAGTAACCACATCAAGGGTGTAATTATACTTAGGCCCATTCTGTAGATCAGAATGACTGTGAAATTAGGTTTGTTGTATGATGGACAAACTGTAAGTTTTCTAATGATTTGTTTCATATCAATGATCCATTAAAAACATTTTTATATCAATTGTTGCAGGGTGGAAAAATAACATTTAGAGGGTGGTAGAATTGCTTTGTGGGTTCCCTGGTGGCCCAGTGGTTAGGATGCAGGTACTTTCACCACAGCTTGTGAGCTTGTGAACATTTTCAGTATCAAGTGCAATTCTAGTAAAAGCCTAGGGCCCTCATTCTATTATCGGCCGTAAAACGGCCGCAAAGCTGCAATTCCTTGCAGGGCTCCCGTTACCTTGCAATTCAAATAGACGGCGCCGCAAGGATATCCCCTTACGGCCGGCGGCATATCTTGCAACCGGCCGCAAGGTCTGAAAACTTTAAAAGCAAATATAAATTCAAGACAGCACTGTAAAGCTCTGTAAATGCTAGGGATCATAATGGGGGACATGAGGATTAATAGCAACCCCCTCTCAAGCTTGCACATCAGCCCAAATCCGAGATTTTATTACCTGTTTATTTTCAGGCCACAGCGTGGGCAGGTCTGAGGTGCTCCAAGACTTTGTCCATGGATATTTGACATAAATTAAAATAAAAATTATTTACGGATTTGAGTGTAGGGGAATGTTGTGCTATGATTGATGACACCTACAATCACTTTATCGTCTCATCAGAGTGCAGGGTGGCTTTATTATGGCTTTATTATGTGCTTAATTGTGTGCTTGTGGGACCTTTTTGCTGCAAGTAAGCTGCGGCTCGGTTTTAGCCTTGCAGAGAGGGTTCCCGGAGCAATTGAATAGCAACCAGGATTTTCTTGCAGCCGAAACTCTTGCGGCCGTTTAAGATCAAAGGCTTTCGTCCGGCGCGTGCGGCCGCAAGGGATAACAAGGCGCCGGCCGCAAGCCTGCCGGAGTCCCCGGCCGGAAGGGAATAGAATAGGCAAATAGCCTGCAGCCGGTTCTTGCGGCCCCGCATCTCCTACGGCCGATAATAGAATGAGGCCCTGGGAGTTTAAATAAAAGGAGGGACTTCAAAGAAAAGGGAGGGCAGATTTATAGTGCAAAGGAGGAAAACTTTATATAAAAATATTATTTTATAATCTTTATTTTTCCCACTGAAATTTTGTAGACAATAATAATAATTATGAGTCAGTCCAGTGGCAACCAAGGTGTGAGCATGTTGCCTCTCTGGAAGCTCAAATTGGAGATCTGTAGAGGAGATTTGCAGCACTTAGTGATATTGCTCTACTGGAAAGGGGGTTGGTGCTCACTGAGCACAGTTTAGCTGGGCCTAGCATGGAGGGTGGAGCTGGGGCTAGTGAGGATGTCCAGGGAGGCAGCTGGGTTACAGTAACAAGGGGAAGCAGAAGGGACAGGAGGAGGCAGGCCAGTTCTGAGTTGGCAAACACCAACAGATTTGCCGGATTGAGTGAAACTGTTGGGCATGTCCATTCAGGAATGGCAATGCCAGATAGAGCTGTTCCCTCTAACAGCCGGGCGAACAGCTCTACTGGAGGAGAGGGAGGGCAGAATAGGCAGAACAACAGACAGGTTTTGGTTGTAGGGGACTCTATTATTAGGAAGGAAGACAGGGTCACCCAGATCCCAGCAATCGAACAGTTTGCTGTCTCCAGGGTGCTCGGGTTCGTCATGTTGTGGATCGGGTAGACAAATTATTGGGAGGGGCTGGAAATGAACCGGCGGTCTTGGTACATATTGGTACCAATGACAAAGTTAGTGGAAGATGGAGTGTCCTAAAGAATGATTTTAGAGAACTAGGTAATTAGCTGAAGGCAAGGACCTCCAACGTAGTATTTTCTGAAATACTACCAGTGCCACGTGCTAGCCCAGGAAGGCAGAAGGAGATTAGGGAGGTTAATGCGTGGCTAAAGATGTGGTGCACTAAGGAGGGGTTTGGCTTTTTAGAGCACTGGGCTGACTTCTCACTTCGGTACAATCTCTACAGTAGGGATGGATTGCACCTTAATGATGAGGGAGCTTTTGTACTAGGGGATAGGATGGTAGAAAGGCTGGAAGAGTTTTTAAACTAGTAGGTGGGGGGGAGGGACTAGATATAAGTAATGGGGTAGAAATTGTAGAGGGTATAAGGGATGAATTAACAACTCATAGGGGAGGAGATGGGGGGAGGGGTAGGATAGTCAATAGGGAGGTAGTACTAAGTAATTCAAGTTCAGCTGCAGGCACTTCAGAACTACAGACTCATAACATAAAGTGTATGCTTGCTAATGCTAGAAGCTTGCCAGGAAAAATGGGAGAGTAGGAATTATTAGCAATTAATGAAAAATGGGTTTTAATAGGCATTACCAAAACGTGGTGGGATGAATCTCATGACTGGACTGTTAATCTGGATGGTTATAACCTATTTAGGAAATATAGAGGCAATGGTAAACGAGGAGGAGGGATTTGTCTGTATGTTAAGCCTGAATTTAAGGCTATAGTCAGAAAGGATATTTATGGTGGACCTAGTGATAAAGCTGAATGTTTGTGGGTAGAGTTAAATAGCGGAGCAGCAAATTCCAAAAGAATATTAGTAGGAGTATGCTATAAACCCCCAAATATAGCTGAAAGTGAGGAAATACAATTATTGTTACAGATTGGAAATGCAGCTAAGCACGGGCAAGTTCTAATAATGGGAGATTTTAATTACCCTGAAATAAACTGGATAAATGAGACCAGCAGTTCAGCTAAGGGGAGCAGGTTCTTGAGTACACTCAGGGATCATTATCTGGCCCAGGTTATACAGTAGCCTACTAGAAATGAAGCTATCTTAGATTTACTCATCACAAATAATACTGATATAGTATCAAATGTTGAAATAGGGCAACCTTTGGGAAACAGTGATCACAACACTTGAATTAAAAAAAAAACATTTTAAGTGGCCAACAAAAACTCTTAATTTTAAAAGGGCAGATTTTAACGGTCTAAGGGCAGCAATACAAAGTATAGACTGGGACAGAAAACTGATAGGTAAAAACACTGAACATAAATGGACAACATTTAAATCCTTACTAAATATACATACACATCGGCATATACCGTGTGGGAATAAAAGTAAAAGGAGTAAATCACAACCCATGTGGCTTAACAATGATTTAAAGATCAAGATATGAAGTACAAAACAGGCATTTCAATTATACAAACAAGAGGGGACAGAGACTGCTTTACGGGAATACAAGGAAATCAACAAGGCTTGCAAAAGCGCGATTAGACTGGCTAAAATAGAAAATGAAAAATGTATTGCAAAAGAGAGTAAGACTAACCCTAAAATATTTTTTAAGTATATTAATGGGAAGAAGGCGAGGAAGGAAGCTATAGGAACATTAGAATGTGAAACAGGCTGTCTGAAAATTAGTGACCAGGAAAAGGCAGATGAGCTAAATAGGTTCTTTTCTTCGGTATACAAAAGGGAGGTACAAGTGGTTGGGACACTGCAACATAATGGGGCTACACTACCTTTGCCAAATAATTGGTTAACACAGGAAGTAATCCAAAAGAGGTTGGAAAAAATAAATGTTAATAAAGCCCTGGGTCCTGATGGAATACATCCAAGGGTACTAAGGGAACTGGATTCTGTAATAGCCAAACCATTATATTTAATTTTTCAAGATTCACTCAACACAGGGTCTCTACCAAATGACTGGAGAAAAGCTAATGTGATACCTATATTTAAAAAGGGAGCAAGAGCCAATCCGGGGAATTATAGACCAGTGAGCCTCACTTCTGTAGTGGGGAAGCTTTTAGAAGAGTTAATAAGGGGTAATATACAAGAATATGTCTATTTGAAGAGGATTATAAGTAGGAGTCAACATGGATTTATGAGGGATAGGTCATGTCAAACAAATCTAATTAGTTTCTATGAGGAGGTTAGTAGGAACCTGGATCAAGGCAACTCAGTGGATGTAGTCTTTTTGGATTTTGCAAAGGCTTTTGATACAGTGCCACATGGGAGACTATTGGGCAAACTAAGGGATACAGGAATTGCAGTAAA
This sequence comes from Discoglossus pictus, assembly GCA_027410445.1. Classification (NCBI taxonomy): domain Eukaryota; kingdom Metazoa; phylum Chordata; class Amphibia; order Anura; family Alytidae; genus Discoglossus; species Discoglossus pictus. The sequence continues at coordinate 200,459,798 of CM050164.1, read as the reverse complement.
TATCTGCTCATGGATTGAGAGCTGACTAAAAGACAGGAAGCAAAGGGTTGTTGTAAATGGAACATACTCCGATTGGACTAATGTGGTAAGTGGGGTTCCTCAGGGTTCAGTATTAGGTCCTCTCCTTTTTAACATATTTATTAATGACTTAGAGGTAGGATTGGAGTGTGGGGTCTCCATTTTCGCTGATGACACAAAGTTATGCAAGGTAATTAAATCAGATAATGATGTGCTTTCCCTCCAAGGGGATTTACATAAAATTGAGGAATGGGCATCTAAATGGCAGATGAAATTTAATACGAATAAATGTAAGGTTATGCATCTGGGAAGGAAAAATAGCCATGCAATTTATAATCTTAATGGAGCAAATCTAGGTGTATCAGATATTGAAAGGGATTTGGGAGTGCTTGTGGACAACCACCTAGGTAACAGTGCTCAAAGCCGAGCAGCAGCTGCAAAGGCAAATAAAATATTAGCATGTATTAAGAAGGGAATTGAAGCCAGGGAAGCAAATATAATTATGCCACTATACAAATCTCTAGTACGCCCTCATTTGGAATATGGAGTACAATTTTGGGCACCACTTCATAAAAAGGAAATTTTAGAGCTGGAAAAGGTACAGAGGAGGGCAACAAAACTAATAAGGGGAATGGAGGGGCTAAGTTATGAAGAAAGACTAACCAAATTAAACTTATTTTCTCTAGAAAAAAGGCGTCTAAGAGGAGAGATGATTACCTTATATAAATACATCCAGGGTCAGTATAAAGATTTGTCAAGGGAGCTTTTTGTGCCAAGAGGTTTTCCACTGACAAGAGGACATCCCTTGAGGTTAGAAGTAAAAAGATTCCACCTTAAAGAAAGAAAAGGGTTCTTCACAGTAAGGGTGGTTAATCTGTGGAATTCTCTACCAGAGGAGGTGGTGACAGCGGATTCGATAGATAACTTTAAAAGGGGACTAGATTTATTTCTAATTAAAAAGGGAATTCAGGGTTATCATGGATAATTAGAGAGACAGTATTGATCCAAATTTTTTACATTTCTCTTTGAGACAATTGGCTAAGGTTTGCTTGTGTTTTTTTTTTTTTTTCTATTAGTCCTTCCTCTGGACTAATTAATAATAATAAAAAAAAAAATTAAATAATTGATTAATAATTAATTAACAACTAATGAATTAATAGTTAATCCGCATATTGCAGATCAGAGGAGATCTTAAAACGTTGAACTTGATGGACTGAAAGTCTTTTTTCAACCTTAAATACTATGGCCCTCATTCAATTGCAATTTGGCCAATTGAATAGAGGTCTAAATAAGCACATCACATATTTTTTTTAAGAAGTTTTTAGTTAGTAAACATCTATCCACAAACAAGGTTTTCACTAACTAAAAACTTATTTAAAAAATATATGTTATCTGCTTATTTAGAGCATTATTGAATTGGCCAAATCACAATTGAATGAGGGCCTATGTAACTATATATGTAGCATCCTGGGTTTGAATCCAGCTATGGAACCAAGAGGTCACACTGGTCAGTACTTGGATGGGAGACCACTTGGGAATACCAGGAGCTGTATGCTGTGGCCCACTGGAGAAGGAAATGGTATCCCACTTCAATTTTACTGCCATGAAAAACAAGTGGATCCGCATGGTGTGTTGTCATGGAGAGTTGGACATGACTAAACGATGCCATTTACATTTACAATCCCTTTACTAATGTTATTTTTTCCCATTTCTTGGTTGGTACCCATTTTGGTTTAGGGCATGGAATGAAAATATGGTTATGGGATGCTACATAAATAACAACATTAATAATGTCTCTGGGGTAGATGCAGTGTCTGACAAGTAGGTATTCTGGGTGCACAGTCAAAGATTAATATACTTTGGAATAAATCCAGTCAAATCTTTGGGATTTTTCCAAAAGTTTTGTGACATGGGTTTAAGTTTCTGCTGTATTTCTGCATTATATTATTTAAAAAAGAAAACAATTTGTTTTCCAGATCCCATTGGTATTGTATGTGTTTGTATTTGATTTATGAGCTTTGTGTTAGACAGCTCCCCCATCCAACATGCAATCTCTTCTCCAGAGCTAATGTATGCAGGTGCTCTGGTTTCTAGTTCAGTGTGTTCCAAGCTTAAATCTTTTAAGGCTCAAGCAATTTATACCTGGGACATGTACTGTAATTGTCTTAAAAGTGATCCTGCCTCTCACACTAATTTGCTTTCAATTTCTTATAACATTTTAAATAAGAGACATAGGTCCCTTTCAGAATAAGGAAACCATAACTTCTATTAAGTGACTAGAGTTAATATTAAACGGCCAAAGGGCTATTTTAAACATCTAAAAAAAATCTGCATTAAGACCATTACTAAAACATGTTTAAATTGCTTAAAACTTGCAATAAATACACAGATAATACTGCTGTATGTTATCTCATTATCTGATGCTGATCACTCGTATAGCTCTATTACTGCTCATTAGCTGGGCTCTGGGCACTATATTTGAAGCAGTTTATTTGGCATTGGGGTATACATTTTAAAAAATAAAGAAAACACATAAGGCCTCATTCAATTGGGAAATTGTAAGTTACTGAAGCCCGTAATGTAGGCTGTAAACTAATTTGCTATTTAATTGGCGTCTTTTTAAGAGGCGCAAAAGATCTATGGGTTACGGGCTGAAAATCCCTTCTGTTCTAACAACCGGAACTTATAGCCCATCTAAGTCTTTGATCTTTCATGTCCGCAAGAGTTATGATCGATAAAATCGCAAATCACTTTTCAATTGCAACAATTCCGCAAGCCCGCAAATGTTTTCACACCCGGAAACGGCAAATGTAAAAGAAAAGACATGGCAGTAGCACTGTAAATGGAGCTCATTGGACAAACTATTAGGGTCATCACTGCTGTTAAGATTATTCCTTTATAGATCTTCAGTATACTCCGGCCACCTCTTCTTTATCTGATCTTCTTCTGTTAAGTCCCTACCATTTTTGTCTTTTATCAGATCCTCAATTTTCTTGAAGAGATCTCTTAATTTACCCATTATGTTATCTTCTTCAATCTCTTTACACCACTTATTGCAGAATGTTTCCTAGGTCTTTTCTTGCTATCTGTGGAATTCTGCATTCAGTTGGACAAATCTTTTCCTACCTCCACTACCTTTCACTTTCCTTCTTTCACAGTCAGCTCCAGGTCTTGTTTTTTCTCTGACTCTATAGAGCTACTCCATCTTTGGTTGCAAAGTATACAGTCAATCTGATTTTTATGTTGTCCATCTGATAATGTCCATGTGTAGAGTCATCTCGGAGGCTGTTGGAAGAGGATGTTTGCCAGAACTGGACAACTTCAGCCTCTTTAGCATATATGGTTGGTACATAGATTTGGATCACTGTGATGTTAAATGGCTTGCCTTGAATTCAAATTGGTACCATTTGGTCACTTATTGGGTTGTAACCAAGCACTGCTTTGGCCACCCTTTGATTGACTTTGAGGGCTACTCCATTTCTTCTGCAGGATCATTAACCACAGTAGAAGATCAGGTGGTTGTCTGATGTAATATGTCCCATTCCAGTCCCTTTAAGGTCACTGATTCACAGGATATCAATGTTTAATAATGTTCTTGACCATATCTAGCTTTCCTTGGTTAATGGTTCTAACATTCCAGGTTCCTATGCCAATTTGTTCTTTGCAGCAGTGGACTTTCCTTTCCCCTCCAGACACATCCGCAGCTGGGTGTCCTTTTGGCTTTGGCTCAACCACTTCATTAGATCTGGTGCTACTTGTATTTGCCCCTTCCTAAGTAATGTTGTAGCCACCTTCTGAGTTGAGGGGCTTATCTTGTGGTGCCATGTCTCTGGTTGTGCCTGTCAATAAATTTTTAGTAACATTACAGGAGTGGATTGCATTTTCCTTCTCCAGTGGAAAGTGATTTGTTTGACCTGTCAGGCATGACCAGCGAATTTTGACTGACCCTAAATGGTATAACTCAATGCTTCATTGAAGTATGCAAGCCCCTTCACCACGATAAGGTAGCGATCCAGAAGAAGAAGTCCTTAGTTGATATTTGTAATTTCCTAGAATTGGTGAATATACAGTAGTGTTTACACCAGGGTTTTATAACTCCAACTCCAATCATTTTAAGTGTACTTCTCCAAAAGTGTATTGGACTGCAGTGGCCCTTTATGTGCCTGCCATGCATGACTTGGGAAATATATATATATATATATATATATATATATATACAGTATCTCACAAAAATTAGTACACCCCTCACATTTTTGTAAATATTTTATTATATCTTTTCATGTGACAACACTGACAAATTGACACACTGCTACAATGTAAAGTAGTAAGTGTACAGCCTGCATAACATTGTAAATTTGCTGTCCCCTCAAAATAACTCAACACACTCATTAATGTCTAAACCGTTGGCAACAAAAGTGAGTGAGTACGCCCCTAAGTGGAAATGTCCAAATTGGGCCCAAAGTGTAAATATTTTGTGTGGCCACCATTATTTTCCATCACTGCCTTAACCCTCATGGGCATGGAGTTCATTAGAGACACACAGGTTGCCATTGGAGTCCACTTCTCCAAGATGACATCAGGGAGCTGGTGGATGTTAGAGACCTTGCATTCCCCCACCTTTAATCTGAGGATGCCCCATAGATGTTCAATATGATTTATGTCTGGAGACATGCTTGGCCAGTCCATCACCTTTACCTTCGGCTTCTTTAGCAAGGCAGTGTTCGTCTTGGAGGTGTGTTTAGGGGCGTTATGTTGGAATACTGCCCTGCGGCCCAGGGTCCGAAGGGAGGGGATCATGCTCTGCTTCAGTATGTCACAGTTGTCTTTGGGAAATAGATGTATGAGTGCTGCCAGCATTGCTGCAGAGGTTGAAGGGATGGGGGGTCAGCCTGTCAGTGCTCAGACCATACGCCGCACACTGCATCACATTGGTCGTCCTTGAAGTCAGCCTCTTCTAAAGATGATGCACAAGAAAGCCTGCAAACATGAGGGTTAAGGCAGTGCTTGAAAATAATGGTGGCCACACAAAATATTTACACTTAGGGCCCAATTTGGATATTTCCACTTAGGGGTTTACTCACTTTTGTTGCCAATGGTTTAGACATTAATGGCTGTGTGTTGAGTTATTTTGAGGATGCAGCAAATTTACACTGTTATACAGGCTGCACACTTGTTGGCATTTACTGTATGGTTCCCTCAATGAACTGTAGCTTCCCAGTGCTGGCAGCACTCATGCAGGCCCAGACCAAACATATATACACATATGTCTATGTTGTGTTAATTCCCCCTATATGCATTTACCTGATGATGTCAGATGCTGCCTCCACTCTTTCTGCATTGCTGAGAGAGCAAATTTACACTGTTATACAGGCTGTACACTTACTACTTTCCATTGTAGCAAAGTGTCACTTCTTCAGTGTTGTCACATTAAAAGATATACCTTATATACTTGAGTAGAAGCCAAGTTTTTTTTTTTTTTTATAATTAACTTTTTTATTGAAAGAATAAACAAATAGAACATCGTAAGTTCAGCAAATCATATAACAAATCTCTCAAGTATCAACAAGATGTATCAAAAAGTTTCTTTCAAAGTTTTTCTTTTTTGGTTAGAATAACACATGAACATGTAAAACATATATATAAAGTCACACAAGGTCTTGAACATATATACATTCCTCAAAGCAGACATGTGTCTAGGAGGTACAGTAAGGTGAAACCATAGATCAAACATCAGGTCAACCCATAAAAGTAGTTCACACGAACCTTATTGTGGACCTCGTAGAGTCCATAAGTCCCAGCAGGAGGCCCATCGACGGTATCTTTCATCAATTTCAGCTGAAAGTGAGCTCATAGCCCGAATGAACCTGATTTTGTGAAGTACTTCAATGTGAGTAGGGGAGGTAAGTTTCCAGTGTTTAGCTATGATGCATCTCGTGGCCAAAAATATCTGTGTTGTTAAACATTGTTCTGATTTGAATAGCCCCGTAATTGGAAGGCCTAGCAAAGCTTCCTCAGGCTTTTGTGTTACTGTTGTCCACAAAAGTGTTTCTAATAGGTCGTATGTTGCTGTCCATATGGGTCTTATTTTCGGACACTCCCACAGCATGTGAATCAGTGTACCAGTGTCTGTGCAGCCCCTAAAACATGTGTCAGGGTGTGTTTTGTTCAGAAGATGGAGTCTTGCTGGTGTAAGGTACCACCTCATTATTGTCTTAAAAGAGTTTTCTTTTAGTGTCACGTTTAGTGAAGAGGTATTGGCTTGTTTTAGGATCTTATTCCATTGGCTGTCGTCTAGAGTTACCTGCAAGTCAGCCTCCCATGCAGTTTGGTAATGTGGTTTAACCCTGTTGGTGAGAGACACCATCTGATTGTAAATGATGGCTATATTGGCCTTACCTCCGGGATTGTTGATACAGCATTTCTCAAAGGGAGATTTAGTGTGATATTTGTTGATTTTCGTAGAGTGTGTTAGTGTCTCATTAATTGCCATCAGATTAAGCCACTCTCTATGTGGCACCTGAATTATGTCAGTGATAATTGACGATGTGTTGCTTTGTGAGGTCACCCAGGTATCTGCCACAATTGTTATTTTGTTCTTTATCCACCATTTCATCTGGGTAAATTTATTGAGGTGCTGACCTTTGTGTGATTGCCATAGTGGAATCAAGCCAGAACCCACGCTCAGGAGTTCCACCCTTCTGTTCAGGTCTTTCCATAATTTCAAAGAGTGGCTAATACAAATTGGTAACTCTCCTGTTCGTAGGTCCCGACCTAAGCTAAGCCATAAAACCTGCGATAGTACCCAATGCTTGTCTTCTAGAAGTTGCCTCTCTATGTCTGCCCACACCGGTATGGCCTCTTTTTTAAACCAGGTCGTGGTTTGAGCTAATCTAGTGGCCTTATAATACTTGATTAGATCAGGGAAGGCTAGCCCCCCTTTCTGTTTAGGCGCACACATTGTGGTTCTATTAATTCTTGGTTTCTTGTTATTCCATGCGAACTTAAAAAGTGTTTTTTGCAACACTCTAAGGTCGGGTAACCTGATCGGGGTTGGGATTGTCCTAAATAGGTATAATAATTTGGGAATCACATTCATCTTGATGGAATTTATTCTGCCCAACCATGAGATGTTAAGGAAGGACCACTTGGAGATATCTGCCTTGATTCTGTTAAAGACAGGAGGAAAATTTGCCTCGTATACCAACGCTATAGACCGCGGAATATGAATACCCAAATAAGTTATCTGTTTGGGTGCCCATTTTAAGGGAAAGCTGTTTTCTAAGTTCTGTTTCACCGTTTGGGGTAGTGTAATGTTGAGGGCTATGCTCTTGTTAGTGTTGATTTTGAACCCTGACACTCTGCCAAAGTCTGTGAGCAATTGGAATAAATTAGGCAGGCTTGGTATTGGATCTGTAAGTGACAGCATGATGTCGTCTGCAAAAAGGTTGAGCTTATGCTCATTAGGGCCAATCTGCACTCCTTTAATGTTTGGACAATTTCTAACTGCCGCTGCCAATGGTTCAAGACTAAGGGCGAAGAGCAAGGGGGAGAGTGGGCAGCCCTGTCTAGTTCCCCTAGTAATATTAAATTGTTTGGACACAAATCCCTGATATATAATACATGCTCTGGGATCGCTGTATAAAGGCATAATGCCCTTCAAAAAGCCGTCCCCCAGACCAAACTTCGCCAATGTTTTCCACATAAAAGTCCAGTCTATCCTATCAAATGCCTTTTCGGCGTCTAAAGATAGGAGCATTAGCGGGATATCCTCTCTGGTAGCCAAGTCTATCAGGTTAAAGATTCTCCTGGTGTTGTCGGGTGAGAAGCCAAGTTTTACAGCCCTTTTTTTAAGGCTGAAAAGGGCCCCCTTGGTTTATACTCCGGTCACCACCCCCGTGTTTCTCTTTCCCCCTTTGTCTCTCTTTCCCCCGTGTCTCTCTTTCACCCCATGTCTCTCTTTCCCTCCCGTGTCTCACTTTCCCCCGATGTCTCTCTTTCCCCCCGGTGTCTCTCTTTCCCCCTGGTGTCTCTCTTTCCCCCTGTGTCTCTTTCCCTCCCCCTCCCTTATCATTCTCAACCCCCCATCCTCATCCTCAACCCCCCCATCCTCATCCTCAACTCCCCCATCCACAACCCCCCATCCTCAACCCCCTTATCCTCATCCTTAACCCCCCATCGTCAACCCCCATTCTCATACTAAACCCCCTCCTCATCCTAAACCCCCCTCTTCACTTTCTAATTACCTCCCCCTATCCCTTTCCCCTCACTTACCTTCCATCTGCAGCTGCTCCCCCACTCCTCCGCACTCCTTCCGTCTGCGTCGGGACCCGGCATATGATAATGACGTGACGTCACGTGCATGTCACGTCATTAGCATTGCCGGGTCAAGAGGCAGACGGAAGGAGCGCAGAGGAGCAGCTGCAGATGGAAGGTAAGTGCAGGGAAAGGGAGAGGGGGAGGTAATTAGAGGGGTAAAGTGAGGAGGGGGGTTTAGGATGTGGAGGGGGGTTTAGGGTGAGGAGGGGGGTTTAGGATGAGGAGGGGGGTTGAGGATGGGGGTGTTGAGGATGAGGATGGGGGGTTGAGGATGAGGAGGGGGGTTGAGGATGGGGGTTGAGGATGAGGATTGGGGTTGAGGTTGAGGAAGGGGGTTGAGGTTGAGGAGGGGGGTTGAGGAGAGAGGTTGAGAAAGGGGGGTTGAGGAGGGAGGTTGAGGAGGGGGGTTGAGGAGGGAGGTTGAGGGGAGAGGTTGAGGATGAGAAGGGGGTTTAGGATGAGGAGGGAGGTTGAGGGGATAGGTTGAGGATGAGGAGGGGGGTTTAGGATGAGGAGGGAGGGTTGAGGAGGGGTGTTGAGGAGGGAGGTTGAGGATGAGGAGGGGGGTTTAGGATGAGGAGTGGGGATTGAGGAGGGGGGGTTGAGGATGGGGGGTTGAGGATGAGGAGGGGGGTTGAGGATGATGACGGGGTTGAGGATGAGGATGGGGGGTTGAGGATGGGGGTTGTGGAGGGAGGTTGAGGAGGGGGGTTGAGGAGGGCGGTTGAGGAGGGTTGGTTGAGGAGGGGGGTTGAGGATGAGGAAGGGGCGTGAGGAGGGAGGTTGAGGATGAGGAGAGGGGTTGAGGAGGGAGGATGAGGAGGGAGGATGAGGAGGGAGGATGAGGAGGGGGGTTGAGGAGGGGGGTTGAGGAGGGTGATAAGGGAGAGGGAGGGAAAGAGACATAGGGAAGGGAGGGGGAGGGAAAGAGACACAGGTAAGGGAGAGGGGGGAAGAGACACAGGGGAGGGAATGGAGGATGAGGATGGGGGTTGAGGTTGAGGAGGGGGGTTGAGGAGAGAGGTTGAGAAAGGGGAGTTGAGGAGGGAGGTTGAGGGGGGAGGTTGAGGATGAGGAGGGGGGTTTAGGATGAGGAGGGAGGTTGAGGGGATAGGTTGAGGTTGAGGATGGGGGGTTGAGGTTGAGGATGACGATGGGGGGTTTAGGATGAGGAGGGGGGATTGAGGAGGGGGGGTTGAGGATGGGGGGGTTGAGGATGAGGATGGGGGTTGAGGATGATGAGGGGGGTTGAGGATGAGGATGGGGGTTGAGGAGGAGGAGGAGGATGGGGTTGAGGTTGAGGATGGGGGTTGAGGAGGGAGGTTGAGGAGGAGGGTTGAGGAGGGGAGGTTGAGAAGGGGGGTTAGGGAGGGGGGTTGAGGATGAGGAGGGGGCATGAGGAGGGAGGTTGAGGATGAGGAGGGGGGTTGAGGAGGGGGTTTGAGGAGGGTGATAAGGGAGAGGGAGGGAAAGAGACACAGGGAAGGGAGGGGGAGGGAAAGAGACACAGGTAAGGGAGAGGGGGGAAGAGACACAGGGGAGGGAGAGGAGGGGAAGAGACACAGGGGAGGGAGAGGAGTGGAAGAGACACAGGGGAGGGAGAGAGGGGAAGAGACACAGGGGAGAGAGAGGGGGGGACACAAGAAAGGGGCACAGAGGGCACACAAGAGGGGGACACAGAGGGCACAAGAGGGACACAGGGGGCAGCACATTTCCCACCCTCGGCTTATACTCGAGTCACTAAGTTTTCCCAGTATTTTGTGGTAAAATAGGTGCATTGGCTTATACTTGGGTCGGCTTATACTCGAGTATATACAGTAATAAAACATTTTTACAAAAATGTGAGGGATGTACTCACTTTTGTGAGATACTTTTTATAAATATAAATATATATAGAGATGTCGCGAATAGTTCGCCGGCGGACTGTTCCCGGCGAACATAGCATGTTCGCGTTCGCGGTGAACTGCGAACATATGTTCGATCCGCCCCCTATACTTTATCATTGAGCAAACTTTGACCCTGCAACTCACAGTCAGCAGACACATTCCAGCCAATCAGCAGCATACACTCCCTTCCAGAGCCTTCTACCTCAAGGACAGCAGCCATTTTGGAATCATAACTAACTTGCAGTCTTACAGAGAGGAGGCTGAGTGTAGGTGATACTGCATCAATAGGGAAAACCATAGCTAGGCTACTGTACGCAGTGTGCAATACAGTCCTGAAGGACTATTTTGATCTCTGCTGCAAGGACACCCCTGTGTCTCTTCCCCCCCCCTTATCATCATCCTCCCCTCACCTTAGCACCCAACCCTAACACCCCTCACACTTATCCATAACACCCATCAACCTAACACCTAACCCTAACACCCCTCACACTTATCCTTAAGACCTAACACCCCTCACACTTACTCCTAACATGCCTCACCCTAACACCCCTTACACTTATCCTTAACACCCCTCACCCTAACACCTAACCATAATACCCCCTCACACTTATCCCTAACACCCCTTACCCTAACACCTAACCCTAACATCCCTTACCCTAACACCCATCACACTTATCCCTAACACCCCTCACCCTAACACCTAACCCTAACACCCCTCACACTTATCCCTAACACCCCTCACCCTAACCCTAACACCCCTCATACTTATTCCTAACACCTAACCCTAACATCCCTCACCCTAACACCCCCCACACTTATTCCTAACACCCCTCACCCTAACACCTAACCCTAATACCCCCTTACACTTATCCCTAACAGCCCTCACCCTAACACCCCCCACACTTATCCCTAACACCATTCACCCTAACACCTAACCCTAACACCCATCACACTTATCCCTAACACCCCTCACCCTAACACCCCTCACACTTATCCCTAACACCCCTCACCCTAACACCTAACCCTAACACCCCTCACACTTATCCCTAACACTCCTTACCCTAACCCCTTACCCTAACCCCTTACTCCCTTCCAGAGCCTTCTACCTCATGGACAGCAGCCATTTTGGAATCATAACTAACTTGCAGTCTTACTGAGAAGAGGCTGAGTGTAGGTGATACTGCATAAATAGGGAAAACCATAGCTAGGCTACTGTACACAGTGTGCAATACAGTCCTGAAGGACTCTTTTGATCTCTGCTGCAAGGACCTCCCTGTGTCTCTCCCCCCCCCCTTATCATCATCGTCCGCTCACCTTAGCACCCAACCCTAACACCACTCACACTTATCCATAACACCCATCAACCTAACAGCTAACCCTAACTCCCCTCACACTTATCCCTAAGACTGAACACCCCTCACATTTATTCCTAACATGCCTAACCCTAACACCCCTTACACTTATCCTTAACACCCCTCACCCTAACACCTAGCCCTAACATCCCTTACCCTAACACCCATCACACTTATCCCTAACACCCCTCACCCTAACACCTAACCCAAATACCCCCTTACACTTATCCCTAACAGCCCTCACCCTAACACCCCCCACACTTATCCCTAACACCCCTAACCCTAACACCTAACCCTAACACCCATCACACTTATCCCTAACACCCCTCACCCTAACACCCCTCACACTTATCCCTAACACCCCTCACACTAACACCTAACCCTAACACCCCTCACACTTATCCCTAACACCCCTCACCCTAACACCTAACACCCCTCACACTTATCCCTAGCACCCCTTAACCTAACCCTAACACCCCTCACACTTATCCCTAACACCTAACCCTAACATCCCTCACCCTAACACCCCCCACACTTATCCCTAACACCCCTCACCCTAACACCTAACCCTAACACCCCTCACACTTATCCCTAACACCCCTCACCCTAACCCTAACACCCCTCACATTTATCCCTAACACCTAACCCTAACATCCCTCACCCTAACACCCCCCATACTTATCCCTAACACCCCTCACCCTAACACCTAACCCTAACACCCCTCACACTTATCCCTAACACCCCTTACATTAACACCCCTCACACTTATCCCTAACACCCCTCACCCTAACACCTAACCCTAATACCTCCTTACACTTATCCCTAACAGCCCTTACACTAACACCTAACCCTAACATCCCTTACCCTAACACCCATTACACTTATCCCTAACATCCCTTACCCTAACCCTAACACCCCTCACACTTATCCATAACACCCATCAACCTAACACCTGATGAGTGAGAGACTGATAGAGCCTCACGAAACGCGCGTCGGGAGATTGTGACGTCATCAGTAAGCGCGATCACAGCACAGACCACGCCAATATAGCGTGGAGCATGATAGATACAGCTCAAAAGTTCCAGGTCCACTACTAACTTAAAAGAAAGATAGAAAGCCAATTCCTTCACCACAAAGTCTCAATATAGTAACAATATAGTAATATACAAGAATAAGGAAAAAGAAAAGCAAGAAAAAGGAAAAAGGAGTAAAAGCATAATTAAAGCAAAAAAACGGATGAAAAAGGAGGACACAACCTCCTTCTAAAAAACAATTGACAGAAGCATTAAGGAAATATATAGTTTAAGAAACAGCATAATCAGGAGTGTATACATTTTTTAAAAATAGCACAGCATTAGCACTATAAATGAATAAGGTAAAGTAGTGACTGTGATAGACTAACAGTCATGAGGTAAAAGGGTAATATAAGAAGAAATAAGCACTAAGTCAAATAGCACAAGCACTTTAAGATAAGAATTTTTGAATAACACAACTTGAATTATAATGCACTTTAAGTAATAGAATTCCGAATTAACATAAATAAACAGGATAAAAGATAAACACAAAAGAAATGCAAAGGCACTTAAAACAGATACTCCAGTGAAGTGCTGTGTGAATAAACAAAACTATACAACAGACAAAAGGATTATAAAACCTTATCTTAATCTTATGTAAAAAAAAATTAATCTTATGTAAATTAAAATCCAGGGTACCTGATAAGGATTTTGAAACATAACCAAAAATACACAAATACAATTGAATTGAAAAAACAAATCTTTTATTGACTTGAGCATAATAAAGTAATTAAATAAGAAAGCTGTGATCAAAGCAAAGAATATAATAACAACAAAAATAAAACTTAAATAAACCTCTAATAATTTGCTGGACGTCAAAAAACCCAAAGGATTAAACACCTTGGGTTTAACATGATTTTTTTAATCGTTGCATTTTTAACAACATTTTAAATGTACAAATAAAGATTGAATTTTTTAAAATTAGTATGTGGCAATAATAATTAAAATAAAGGCTGCATAAAAGGTGTTTCTGTACAACCTTGGTTGGTTGTTCAAGGATTCCTAATAGAATCCACAGGACAATATTTTGGTACACATTTAAGTAATAACACCTAGGCCTAAAAAATAAACATTATAACCTAACACCTAACCCTAACATTCTCACACTTATCCCTAAGACCTAACACCCCTCATACTTATTCCTAACATGCGTCACCCTAACACCCCTTACACTTATCCCTAACACCCCTCACCTTAACACCCCTCACACTTATCCCTAACACCCCTCACCCTAACATCTAACCCCCTCACCCTTATCCCTAACACCCCTTACCTTAACACCCCTCACACTTATCCCTGTGTCTCTTCCCCCCCTTATCATCAAGGGAGGGGGAGGATGATGAGAAGGAGGGGGGAAGAGACACAGGGGAGGATGATGAGGGAGGGGGGAAACAGACACAGGGGAAGATGATGAGGGAGGGGGAAAAGAGACACAGGGGAGGATGATGAGGGAGGGGGGAAAGAGACACCGGTGCAGGATGATGATGGAGGGGGGAAGAGACACAGGGGAGGATGATGAGGGAGGGGGTAAAGAGATACAGGGGAGGATGATGAGGGAGGTGGGAGGATGATGAGGGAGGGGGAAAAAAACACAGGGGAGGATGGTGAGGGAGGGGGTAAAGAGATACAGGGGAGGATGATGATGGAGGGGGATGTTAGGTTATTTATGCCCTTTATGGATTAAAATCAGACTCTGCATCAACTATGTAATTTTCCGTGGAAGTTTTGACATGGATCCCCCTCCGGCATGCCACAGTCCAGGTGTTAGTCCCCTTAAAACAACTTTTCCATCACTATTGTGGCCAGAAAGAGTCACTGTGTGTTTTAGAATCCGCCTGCCCATTGAAGTCTATGGCGGTTCGCCGGGTTCGCCGGTTCGCGAACATTTGCGGCGGTTCGCGAACAGAAAATGTTATGTTCGCGACATCACTAAATATATATATATATATATATATATATATATATATATATATATACATATATTTACACAGTGGTGCCTTGATACTAGTCATTAGTTGGTTCCAGAAGGCATGACGAGTGCCAAACAGGAAGTAGACTACAGGAAGCGTGATGGGTACCAAGAAAGCATCATACAGCTGATTAATTAGCAACACCTGCTAACTATACCTAATTAATCTATTACACAATGTTTCCTCATGCCTGTTCCTTCCTCATTAAATCCTGTCTTTTCCTCAAGCTCCTCTTCTCAACTTTTCCACATCATGTCTCCAACATAACCATCTCACCTTCCATGCTCTCTTCTCCTCTTTTATGCTCCCATGAGCTACTCTCATTCCTCCATTCACTATCTCCTCCCCCTTCTAAAGCTCATAAGAAGAAACACTTCTGGAAGTCCAAATCCCACCTCCTCTCCCTCTCTTTCTTTCTTCTGCTGGCTTCTTGGAACATCCCTCCTAACACAGGCCCCTCACCTTCCACTCACAGATTATACTATCTGACCACTAGGGGCAGAAGACATATTACATACTAGGATCACTTACCAAATTACTTTCTCAGATGCTTTCCTTTTCCATCTATATGAAAAAGTATTCTAACTTTGCATACCCTCCTACCTAATGAAACTTCACTTTCTTCCTTACCCTTGCTATTTCTTATTTGCCTCTTCCATCCCCTTTAGATTGTAAGTAGAGAGTTTTCAATCTTGTAGAGTGCTTTGGAAAAAAAAACTTTCTACAAAGATTCTAAGCTCAAAACAGTTTTTGCAGTTTGTTAAAATTATATTTTTCTTTCTTCTTTTCCCCTGTATTGCGCTACGGAATATGTTGGCGCATTACAAATAAAAGTAATAATAATAATAATAATAATGTGTCCAACAATTTCTGCTCGCGAAAACACGTTGAATACCAAATTCAATTAGTTCTGAGACAGACGAGTACAATATATATATATATATATGACAGATTCACTGTCACGCTCAGGATCCGTGCCTTGTTTTCCAGCATCACAATAGAGTACTCTGGAGCCTTTTGTATGGTTTAACAGATCTCACGGTTTATTTGTCAGCAAATAGAAAATAATCAAAACAGAGAATAAATCCTAGCTTCTCTTTGAAGCACTACCTATACTTTTAACTGCAGTTCCCTCACTGCTCTACTGCAATTCATCATACAGTCCAAAACACAGGCCTGCACACTTGCCTGTTTTAGAGTCCACTCCCTTCAGGGTCTGCACTCCATCTGCAGAGGAGCTGTGTCTCTTTCACCTCTCTGATCACGCTGGACACTTTTCTCAATGTCTCTCAACTGTGCTGTCTATGCACTTCAGCCACACTGACTTTCCAGGTCTCACTGACCTCTTTCTCATCACAGAGAGGTCTCAGGCTTCCTTTGCCTCTTCACAGGCTCCAAACTTCCAAAACAATCCTCCAACTGGAGGTGGCAGCAGGCCCTGATTGCAGCCAGACCCCTGCATTTTGAGCAGGTTGTTAACTCTCTCACTCCTGTAGAGAAGTCTTGAAGAGCTCTCTTCTGACCCCTGGTTGCACTTAACCACACATCCCCCACCCCAGCTCGACTCCATGGGGTTGAGCGTCCAACGCTGTGAGGCCATATCTGCGATCAAAACGCATCCTCTGTACTGTCTTCTTTCCGCACTCTTCTCGTCACTGTTGCACGAGTGAGACTTTATCTTAATGATTGGAAATACCGCTGCACCATCCTTTGGTGCTCTCTTCTTTGGTCTGCTAGGAGCATTGCAAAAACATGTTGTTACAATCTCTTCATTCAGTTGCTCCTTCAAATTACTCAGTTGGGTACTTGTGTCTGGCTCAGATAGGAGCTAGTTCTCTGGGGTCGATCTGTACAACTCTTGGTCAACCTCTGTGACCCCTTGAGCTTGTCTGTCTCCCTTCAGACCTTTCTGTAGGGTCTCCAGTACTCCCTTGTTAGGTTCATCATCATCATTTCCACCTGCCCAATGGAACAGCAACTTCTTGTGTTGCTTTTCTTCTCTTCTGTCCTGGTTCTCTCTGTTCCAGGTGCTCCAATTGGCTGGCTGATAACTCTCACCAAAACATATCAGCTTCATACGACCATGTTTCTTCAGTTCTGGTACAGTAACCTTCGTAGACTCCAAAAGCATGTCCTCTCTGAGGGCTGCTTCTTGGGCCTGGGTCTGCACCTCATCTTTCTTTCTGTTCACAGCAGGCCTACTTGTTACCACTGTGCTTCCAATCCTGCAACTCTTTATCTCTGCTAGGAAGGATCTCTCAGACGTTTGGTTTTGCTGGAATGTCTCCAGCTGTTCAGCAACTCCAGGCTGACACTCAGCAGATGGGCTAGTACACTTCTTAGTGGCCTCTTGAATTATAGATTCCTGGAAAACACTTTTATTTTTGGCATCCTCAGCCTTCATCTATATTATTTCTTCTTTTAGTGGCTTCTCTACTTGCTTTGCCTCCAAGGCTTCCAGCTTTTCATCTTCCTTGGCTTCCTTCAGCCGCAGTTTCTCCTCATTAGCTTGTTGCAAATCCAGTTCACTCTGCTTGTACTGGATCTTTTGCTGCATGTTCAACTGAGGAACCTCCTCTGACTCTTCTATCAGGTCCTTCCTGAATATCTTTGGCTGCTCAGCCATGTTTTCTTTACCATTCTGTCTTTCCTGTACAAGCTCCTTCGCTATGCCTCGCATATGAGCTTTCTGCAAAAATCGCTCTGCATTCAATGTAGCATCTTGTGCACACAGTTACTGAAGATCAGTGTTAATCTCTTCTGAACAAACAACACTCTGCTGCGCTCTAAATCGTCTCACTTGCAGCTCCTTCTGCAGTCTCTTGTGCCATCTTAGCAGTCACTTTTGGTCCTGCTGCCGTCTCATTCGTGGCTCCTGGCGTCTCATTCGCGGCACTGAACGGTGGTTTTTTTCACTCTCTCTGCCATCCACCAGGCCTCTAACTCCTGATTTCCTCCTGCATCAGGCTCAGTTTGCCTTCCCTTAACAGGAAAACTGCATTTTAAACTTGGGCAGACTAGCATGCCCCTTGGGTAGTGATGATTCTGTCTGTCAAAAAAATCCAAGGAGTGCAGTCTCTGTACTCTTTTCACTCCTACTCTATCAATGATCTCTTCTTTCAGGATACAATAATTAATTGCCTTTTCTTCAGGCAAATCACAATATGCTCTCTGTGCTTCTCCACACAGATAGAGATCCAGCACTGTGGCCCAGTGCTTTTTAGGCCAACCTTCCCTAGTGGCAATCATCTCAAAGTTCAGGAGATATGTTTCAATGTCATCGTGAGCTGTCATCCTCTTTAGGGAGCGATTAGGATTCATGCTTCCACTTGCTTCTGTAATCACAGTATTAGTTGCAGACTTCAGTTGCTGCAGCTGCACTTTCTGTGCCTCCAAAAACTCTTTCATTTGGACTCTGTCCTCTACCACTCTATGATTAGGAAGGTAGACAGGGTGATTTGTCACCCAGATCCCAGCAATCGAACAGTTTACTGTCTCCCGGGTGCTCAGGTTCGTCATGTTGTGGATCGGGTAGACAAATTATTGGGAGGAGCTGGAAATGAACCAGCGGTCTTGGTACATATTGGTACCAATGACAAAGTTAGTGTAAGAGGTAGTGTCCAAAAGAATGATTTTAGAGAACTGGGTAATAAGCTGAAGGCAAGGACCTTCAAGGCAGTATTTTCTGAGATATTACCAGTGCCACGTGCTAGCCCAGGGAGGTTAATGCATGGCTAAAGATGTGGTGCACTAAGGAGGGGTTTGCGTTTTTAAAGCACTGGGCTGACTTCTCACTTCGGTGCAATCTCTACAGTAGGGATGGATTGCACCTTAATGATGAGGGAGCTTTTGTACTAGGGGTTATAATGGTAGAAAGGCTGGAGTAGTTTTTAAACTAGTAGGTGGTGGGGAGGGACTAGATATAAGTAATGGGGTAGAAAGTGTAGAGGGTCTAAGGGATGAATTAACAACTCATAGGGCAGGAGATAGGGGGAGGGGTAGTATAGTCAATAGGGAGGTAGTACTAAGTAATTCAAGTACAGTGGCAGGCACTTCAGAACTACACACTCATAACATAAGGTGTATGCTTGCTAATGCCAGAAGCTTGCCAAAAAAAATGGGAGAGTTAGAATTATTAGCAATTAATTTAATAGGCATTACCGAAACGTGGTGGGATAAATCTCATGACTGGACTGTTAATCTGGATGGTTATAACCTGTTTAGGAAAGATAGAGGCAATGGTAAAGGAGGAGGAGGGATTTGTCTGTATGTTAAGCCTGAATTTAAGCCTATAGTCAAAGAAGATATTTATGGTGGACCTAGTGATAAAGCTGAATGTTTGTGGGTAGAGTTAAATAGCGGAGCAGCAAATTCCAAAAGAATATTAGTAGGAGTATGCTATAAACCCCCAAATATAGCTGAAAGTGAGGAAATACAATTATTGTTACAGATTGAAAATGCAGCTAAGCATGGGCAAGTTCTAATAATGAGAGATTTTAATTACCCTTAAATAAACTGGATAAATGAGACCAGCAGTTCACTCAGGGATCATTATCTGGCCCAGGTTGTACAAGAGCCTACTAGAAATGAAGCGCTCTTAGATTTACTCATCACAAATAATATTGATATAGTATCAAATGTTGGAATAGGGCAACCTTTGGGAAACAGTGATCACAACACAGTCTCATTTGAGATTGAATTAAAAAAACAACATTTTAAGGTGCCAATGAAAACTCTTAATTTTAAAAGGGCAGATTTTAACGGGCAGCAATACAAAGTATAAACTGGGACAGAGAACTGGCAGGTAAAAATACTGAACATAAATGGACAACATTTAAATCCTTACTAAATATACTTACACATCGGCATATACCGTGTGGGAATAAAAGTAAAAGGAGTAAATCCCATCCAATGTGGCTTAACAATGATTTAAAGATCAAGATAAGGAGTAAAAAACAGGCATTTAAATTATGCAAACAAGAGGGGACAGAGACTGCTTTACAGGAATACAAGGAAATCAACAAGGCTTGCAAAAACGCAATTAGACTGGCTAAAATAGAAAATGAAAAATTAAATGCAAAAGAGAGTAAGACTAACCCTAAAATATTTTTTAACTATATTAATGGGAAGAAGGCGAGGAAGGAAGCTATAGGAACATTACAATGGGACACAGGCCGTCTGATAATTAGTGACCAGGAAAAGGCAGATGAGCTAAATAGGTTCTTTTCTTCGGTATACACAAGGAGGTACCAGTGGTTGGGACACGGCAACATAATGGGGCTACACTAACTGGCCAAATAATTGGTTAATACAGGAAGTAATCCAAAAGAGGTTGGAAAAAATAAATGTTAATTCAGCACTTGGTCCTGATGGAGTACATCCAAGGGTACTAAGGGAACTGGGCAAATCCATGGAATTATAGACCAGTGAGCCTCACTTCTGTAGTGGGGAAGCTTTTAGAAGGGTTAATAAGGGATAATATACAAGAATATGTCTATTTGAACAGGATTATAAGTAGGAGTCAACATGGATTTATGAGAGATAGGTCATGTCAAACAAATCTAATTAGCTTCTATGAGGAGGTTAGTAGGAACCTGGATCAAGGCAACTCAGTGGATGTAGTCTTTTTTGATTTTGCAAAGGCTTTTGATACAGTGCCACATGGGAGACTATTGGGCAAACTAAGGGATACAGGAATTGCAGTAAATATCTGCTCATGGATTGAGAGCTGGCTAAAAGACAGGAAGCAAAGGGTTGTTGTAAATGGAACATACTCCGATTGGACTAATGTGGTAAATGGGGTTCCTCAGGGTTCAGTATTAGGTCCTCTCCTTTTTAACATATTTATTAATGACTTATAGGTAGGATTGGAGTATGGTGTCTCCATTTTTGCCGATGACACGAAGTTGTGCAAGGTAATTAAATCAGAATCTGATGTGCTTTCCCTCCAAAGGGATTTTCATAAAATTGAGGAATGGGCATCTAAATGGCAAATGAGATTTTATATGAATAAATGTAAAGTTATGCATCTGGGAAGGAAAAATAACCATGCATTTTATAATATTAATGCAGCAAATCTAGGTGTATCCGATATTGAAAGGGATTTGGGAGTGCTTGTGGACAACCACCTAGGTAACAGTGCTCAAAGCCAAGCAGCAGCTGCAAAGGCAAATAAAATATTAT
Source organism: Discoglossus pictus (assembly GCA_027410445.1). Classification (NCBI taxonomy): domain Eukaryota; kingdom Metazoa; phylum Chordata; class Amphibia; order Anura; family Alytidae; genus Discoglossus; species Discoglossus pictus. The sequence goes on along the minus strand of CM050164.1, from coordinate 200,439,000 downwards.
CATGTATTAAGAAGGGTATAGAAGCCAGGGAAGCAAATATAATTATGCCACTATACAAATCTCTAATACGCCCTCATTTAGAACATGGAGTACAATTTTGGGCACCCCTTCATAAAAAGGACATTTTAGAGCTGGAAAAGGTACAGAGGAGGGCAACAAAACTAATAAGGGGAATGGAGGGGCTAAGTTATGAAGAAAGACTAACCAAATTAAATGTATTTTCTCTAGAAAAAAGGCGTGTATGAGGAGATATGATTACCTTATATAAATACATCCAGGGTCAGTATAAAGATTTGTCAAGGGAGATTTTTGTGCCAAGAGGTTTTCAACTGACAAGAGGACATCCCTTGAGGTTAGAAGTAAAAAGATTACACCTTAAAGAAAGAAAAGGGTTCTTCACAGTAAGGGTGGTTAATCTGTGCAATTCTCTACCAGAGGAGGTGGTGACAGCAGATTCGAAAGATAACTTTAAAAGGGGAATGGATTTATTTCTAAATAAAAAGGGAATTCAGGGTTATCATGGATAATTATAGAGGCAGTATAAATCCAGGGAGAAGTCCCGTCGCCGGTGTCTGGGATCAGGAGGGAATTTTTGTTTTATACAACTAATTAATTAATAGTTAATCTGCATATTGCAGATCAGAGGAGATCTTAAAAGGTTGAACTTGATGGACTGAAAGTCTTTTTTCAACCTTAAATACTATGTAACTATGTAACTATGTAACTTGTCTCCGTCTCTGCTCTGTGGCCTCACTCACGCGGATTATATCCTCTTTTGCTTGCCTCTGCCATTTCTCTGTGGCCTCTCTCAGACATGCAGCAGCATCTCTTAGTCTATCATCGTTTGCAGCATGGGCTCTGTCATCTGCAATTTCTTTCAGCCATTTCTGCTGGTTTTCTTGCTCACAAGCTCCGCCCATTTTCTGGCATGTAGTGGCATCTATGAGGGCTTTCAATAGTTCCTCCATTATTATCCTGTACTGTGGGCTGTCTTCTTAAACACAGACAATTTTCTATCCCACCTCTGCCACCATAATGTGACAGATTCACTGTCATGCTCAGGATCCGTGCCTTGTTTTCCAGCACCACAGTGGAGTACTCTGGAGCCTTTTGTATGGTTTAACAGTTTTATTTGTCAGCAAAGAGAAAATAATCAAAACAGAAAATAAATCCTAGCTTCTCTTTGAAGCACTACCTATACTTTTAACTGCAGTTCCCTCACTGCTCTACTATAATTCATCATACAGTCCAAAACACGGGCCTTCACACTCACCTGTTTTAGAGTCCACTCCTTTCAGGGTCTGCACTCCATCTGCAGAGGAGCTGTGTCTCTTTCACCTCTCTGATCACGCTGGACACTTTTCTCAATGTCTCTCAACTGTGCTGTCTATGCACTTCAGTCACACTGGCTTTCCAGGTCTCACTGACCTCTTTTTCGCCACACAGAGCTGTCTCAGGCTTCCTTTGCCTCTTCAAAGGCTCCAAACTTCCAAAATAATCCTCCAACTGGAGGTAGCAGCAGGCCCTGATTGCAGCCACACCCCTACCTTTTGAGCAGGTTGTTAACTCTCTCACTCCTGGGGAGAAGTCTTGAAGAGCTCTCTTCTGACCCCTGGTGGCACTTCACCACAATATATATATATCTATATATACAGTATATATATATATATATATATATATATATATATATATATATCACATATTATATTTGTCAAACTGCGAGTCGTTGTCACGCTGGTGGAGGCTCCAATGTCACCTGTAATGAGCCAAAGGCTCATTGCAGTCCGCATTTGCGGAGGTGAACGCTCTACGGCGCCTCACCCTCGGTACCCCCCCCCCCCCCCCCCCCCCCCACCAGAAAAATAGGACTTTCATCCAAAAAAACGACCGCAGGACTTAGAAAAAAAAAAAGGCGGGGTAAGGAAATAGGGACTTAGAAAAAAAAAATCCGACCCGCGGGATTTAGAAAAAAAAAATATGAGCCGGATTAAATTAAAACGAGGCTATACAACCCCAAACCGCGCATAACAACACCAAGCACATAAGACTTTTACCCAGGAATATACAAGGTACAAAATAGGAAGGATGGAAAATTATCCACACTGGCGTAGACAATCGCCGTCATTTTACTAACTTGCAACTAATAACATTACCATTCTAAAATGGCGATTTACACAACTAAACAAACTGTTTGTCCTCACGCACGCAGCCTATTTACACTGCACACTTGACACATTGCTGACACTTACACCTCAGGTCAGCAACAGTCCAAATGTACATTGTAAGCTGTAGGAAAATCAAAACAGATTGTTAGCTTTTCAGGATATTGATTGCTGGATATATTAATTACAAAAAGGTAAAGTATATTAATGTATTTGTTAATTAATTAATTACCATTAAAAAATATATATGTATAAAAAAAATAATCAGGGGAGAGGATTGCAATGAGCACCAAAGGCGTTCAGTGCGGGGCTCACAATGAGCGCTGAAGGTCCTCAGAGCAGCAAAAGTACATGAGGGGAGAGGCTCACGCTGAGAACCAAAGGCGCTCAGTGCGGGTATTCCAATAAGCGCCAAAGGTGCTCAGATGACCAAAAGTACACAAGGGGAGTCGCTACTGTATATATATATATATATATATATATATATATATATATATATATATATATATAAAGTAAATAAATTGTACACTGGTGTTCACATTTGAATGTCTGAAATAAGTTAGAAAAATGTGTTTCCTGCTCAGAATTCCAAGAAATACAGTTATTACACTGCATTCTGGGAACCTGGGCAGGGACATGCAAATGTGCCCACAAAGGCTTTGCTCTTGTATTTCTTTACCATTTTAAACATGGATTATACACAAGGTAGGAATCCTACTCACGTCCAGCTATTTCAAGGTAACTGCCTATCATCATTGTGGCGCCGGTTCCTAGCTTGTGTCGTAGATTATTTTGAGGAGGAAGTTTACAGCAACATTCATTTAATGTATGTGGGGGCAAAAGAGCGATAGAAGCCCTCCACCATTTATCTCTCTATATATATATTTGTTAAATAAACTCATTAACATATCAGTCACACATCTCAGAGTGGTGACATTTTGACACAACTGTGCGTGATAGGTAAGTATGCTCTTCAGTAAATACAGTTTAAAAAAATATTTATCTCACGCCAATATTGGAGCTTTTGCACCTCTTGAACATTTGCAGCCTTATTAAATTGTGATTCTGTAAATTTAAAAGGGCTCTATTTAAGCACACAGCATATTTTTTTACAGAAGTTTTTAGTTAGTGAGCTTCTATCCAAAAGCAAGGTCTTTACTAACTAACAACTTCTGTAAATAAAATATGCTGTGTGCTTATATAGAGCCCTTTTAAATTTACTGAATCGCAGTTTAATAAGGCTATTGGTTACTCCCCAGATTGGCCAGTTTATGAATGAGATTATGTAATCATTGATATGAGGCTGGTGCAGTATTTATATTCTGTGTTACCACTTAATGAGCAGTTCTTTTGCAGTCTCTTACAAAAGAAAAAAAACAACTCCTTGGCTCCATGAACACAACCATGACACACATTCCTGTTCAACATAATTCTTTATTCGGTAGTGTCCATGACCTGTGACAGGGACTGTTAAGAGAAAGAGAAATCCATGCATAAACTTAGCTAACTTTAGAGAACAGAAGTGCTAGAATATGATTAATGGAGCATGTCAAAACAGTGGCCATCTTAACAGTAAAAAAACAGGTAAAACGCCAATTCTCTGTCTACTTGATGAATACATACTGTCATGCAGTGGATGTGCGTTTGCAAATTGTTGGACGTCTGTGCACAGAGCAGAAACCCCTCCAGAGTCACCATGGCATGAAAGTTATGTCACGCTCTGCTACCATAGCATACCATGCATCCTTCCTTCATTACTCCACTGAAACATCATGCTCTGGGAACCTGCACCTTCCTATTCTGTATTTGTATGCTTTATCACACAGTGGGTCTTGATCTTTTAGAATTGAAACATTGTATGACATTCATACAAAATTTGCTGATTCAGAATAAAAATGCATCCATGATAAATCTGAAATCTAACTTTAGCTGTTCATTATTTTCAGATTTAAAGGCTTAAAAACATTAAAACCCAATATGTTTTGTGCAAAATTGTCCCCACGCATAACCACTGCTGCTATTTGTTCAAATGTTCAATTTACTCTGTGGTTGAATTCTAGTTTAACCTTATTCTGACTGTATAAAAATGCTGTACTACCAGATAATAATGTTGAACAACCAAATAATAATGGTCTAGAACTGTAAGATAATTTCAGTTACTTAGAGCTGTATAATAATAATGCAGAACTGTATAATAATTATGTAGAACTCTATAATAATGATGCAGATCTGTGTAACTGTTTTATAATGTAAAATAATCACATTGCATTGTAAAATGATGTAGAGTTATATAATAATCTTGTAGAAACTTAAAATAATGCTGTGTTGATACCATGGGCGTAGGCGCCCAACAAAATCTGGGGGGGATGATTCAACAAGCAGTGTCAGATCTACTACTGGTACACCCGGTGCAGAGGCCCTGCTCCTGGGGAGCCCCATTGCTGCAGTGCCCCTCAAAGCCTTTTTTTTTCTTTAATTTCTTTGTTTAAATTCTGAATTCCCCTGCCCCCAAAATAATTTAAAATTATATATATATATATATATATATATATATATATATATATATATATATATATATATTTATATACAATATATATACATACAGTGCCTTGCAAAAGTATTCACCCCCTTGACTTTTTACCTATTTTGTCACATTACAGCCTTAAGTTCAATGTTTTGTTAATCTGAATTTTATGTGCTGGATCAGGACTAGTAATGTCGCGAACATCAAATTTTCGGGTTCGCGAACCGCGGACGCGAATTCCATCAAATGTTCGCGAACGGACGAACATCGGCGAACCGCCATAGACTTCAATGGGCAGGCGAATTTCAAAACCCACAGGGACTCTTTCTGGCCACAATAGTGATGGGAAAGTTGTTTTAACGGGACTAACACCTGGACTGTGGCATGCCGGAGAGGGATCCATGGCAAAACTCCCACGGAAAATTACATAGTTGATGCAGAGTCTGGTTTTAAGCCATAAAGGGCATAAATTACCTAACATTCCTAAATTGTTTGGAATAACATGCTTTAAAACATCAGGTATGATGTTGTATTGATCAGGTAGTGTAAGGGTTACACCCGCTTCACAGTAACAGACCAATCTCCCCGTTTAATGCACCTCAACAACCGCAAACAGTCCCTTTGCACAACCGCAAACTCCCCATTTGCACAAGGTTGGATACCAAGCTAGCCATGTCCCGTTCCTTGTCCTCACTGATGTCATTGAATGTCTCTTCCTCCACCCAGCCACCAAGGGTCCCCGAAAGGTGACAACAAGCCCCCTGGGACGCCTGCTGTGTTTGGTCTTCCACCTCCTCAAAGCCATCTTCCTCCTCTGACTCCTCTTCTTCAGACTCCCAGAGTCTGGCGGCTTACACTGCCCAGCATGGAAGATTATACACTGGTCAGAGTCTGGGGGCTTCCACTGCCCAGCATGGAAGATTATACACAGGTCAGAGTCTGGGGGCTTCCACTGCCCAGCATGGAATATTATACACAGGTCAGAGTCTGTGGGCTTCCACTGCACAGCATGGAATATTATACACAGGTCAGAGTCTGGGGGCTTCCACTGCACAGCATGGAAGATTATAATTGTTGCCTCTGTCTGCGTTATTATAAGGTGTGTACTGTTAAGTAGTACTATTCCTATTGGTTTAATCCCTGTTACGTCCACTATTAGGGGACGTGTATATGGCATGGATTTTTGGAACAGGGGGATGGAAAAAGATGCTTGGTCGGACCTCCTATTTCTAATTTGGGGCACTGCACGTGCAATCTAAGGTGCCACCAGATAGGAGAGGTGTATTAAGTTGTACTACTCATTACTATCAGTTTAATACATGTTATGTTACCTATCAGGGGACGTGTATATGGCATGGATTTTTGAAACAGGGAGATGGAAAAAGATGCTTGGTTGGACCTCCTTCTTCGAATTTGTGGCACTGCACGAGCAATCTAAGGTGCCACCAGATAGGAGAGGTGTATTAGGTTGTAATACTCATTCCTATCAGTTTAATACCTGTTACGTTACCTATCAGGGGACGTGTATATAGCATGGATTTTTGGAACAGGGAGATGGAAAAAGATGCTTGGTTGGACCTCCTACTTCGAATTTGGGGCACTGCACGTGCAATCTAAGGTGCCACCAGATAGGAGAGGTGTATTAAGTTGTAAAACTCATTCCTATCAGTTTAATACCTGTTACGTTACCTATCAGGGGACGTGTATATGGCATGGATTTTTGGAACAGGGAGATGGAAAAAGATGCTTGGTCGGACCTCCTACTTCGAATTTGGGGCACTGCACGTGCAATCTAAGGTGCCACCAGATAGGAGTGGTGTATTAAGTTGTACTATTCATTCCTATCAGTTTAATACCTGTTCCGTCACCTATCTTACCTCACAATAGCACATTCTATATGTCATCAACCGGCCTGTGTGTATTTAGAGAACCACACTTTAAGGCCCTTAACCTGGGACAAGGTGGCTTGGCTATCAGAATTGCCTGAGAGCCTTAAAAACTCGCCAAACCCCCTAATCAGACACTCACTATCATACTGGAAATGGGCCAAGAAACACACGGCTTTGTTCCCTGGATCCACCCAAATGACCCCAATTCTTGACCACCCTCAGGCCCGAAACACATGAGCACAACATCACAACACTGGTGGAGGTCAAGGAAACTAGATAGACTGGGAGACTGGTTAGTAAAGGGCCAGATGCTCACCTATGAGGAACTGAGGGACAAGCATGAGCTTCCGCTGTCAGAACATTACAATTACTGTAGGCTGAGGCATTTCACACACTCCCTGACCCAGAAACAAGGGACACCGGTCTTAAATTGGTTCTCCAAAATTTGTAAAGATAAACCTCTATCAAGGGGGATCATTGAGTCGCTTTACAAATATAAAACATTTGTTACTGGTTGAAGCGACACTGGGGGAAGGACCGGAGTGGGGGAGCCCTGGAGACCCTTCAGAAGCAACCGGCGGCAAAATCATCCCAGGAAAAGAGAGGTCACTTACTGAAGCCTGCCCTAGGGTAACCCAAGGGTGATTGCCCAGGTTAGATATTGTAAATAATAAGCTAATGCTGCTGGAGGGATGATAGCTAATAGGACTTTGGTGTTTCCTGCAGATATACTCTTTACTATTGTCTGTTTTACCATGTTTTAGGTATCTCTTAAATTGCAATCACAGTAAAAAATAAGAAAAAATATTAACCTAAAAAGTAAAAATAAGAAGGAATAGCCAACTAACTTTCACAATATGTCTCTATTGTAAATATGTATTTTTGCACAACTGTTATGCAAGACTGTTCAAAAATGCTTTATTTTTCATTACATGCTGTACGCCTTCTAAAATAAAATAATTTAAATGCAAAAATTAGGTGTTGTTGCAGCGACCAGAAAAATTGATGGACAATGATGGATAATTAATAGATTAGTTTGCCAGGCAGAAAGTGCCCTAAAACATTGCGTCTTGAACCCTAGTTGGTGGCGGATAAGTCACGCAAGTCATCCGGCATTCAGGGATAAAATACAGCAGCGTGTGGACCATTATTAGCTCAAGGCAGCTCATCTATCAGGCCTTTTTTAATCGAATGTATCGCCCACTGTCAGTCCCTTCGGGATCCATCCCTCATTCATCTTAATAAAGGTAAGGTAATATAGACTTTTTTGACCTAGGCGACTTCTCTTATCAGTGACAAAACCTCCTGCTGCACTGAAGGTCCTTTCTGACAGGACACTTGAAGCGGGGCAGGACAGAAGTTCTATGGCAAATTGGGATAGCTCAGGCCACAGGGCAAGCATGCACACCCAGTAGTCAAGGGGTTCATCGCTCCTCATAGTATCGATATCTGTAGTTATGGCGAGGTAGTCTGTTACCTGACGGTCGAGTCGTTCTCTGAGGGTGGACCCAGAAGGGCTGTGGCGATGCATAGGACTTAAAAAGCTCCCCATGGCCTCCATCAACAACACGTCTGTAAAGCGTCCTCTCCTTGCCGGCATGGTCATTGGAGGAGGAGGATTATGTTCACCTCTTCTGCTGATAGATTGCTTTTGTGCTGTGACATAACCCTTAAACGCTGTGTAAAGCATACTTTTAATTTATTTTGGTAGTGCTGCATCCTTTCCGACTTGTGGTAATTCGGAAACATTTCAGGCACTTTCTGCTTATACCAGGGATCTAGTAGCGTGGACACCCAGTACAGGTCATTCTCCTTCGTCCTTTTTATACGAGGGTCCCCCAACAGGCACGACAGCATGAAAGACCCCATTTGCACAAGGTTGGATGCCGAGCTAGTCATGTCCCGTTCCTCGTCCTCAGTGATCTCACTGAAGGCATGTTCTTCCCCCCAGCCACGTACAACACCACTGGTACCAGATAGGTGACAACGAGCACCCTAGGATGCCTGTTGTGGTTGGTCTTCCTCCTCCTCCTCAAAGCCACATTCCTCCTCTGACTCCTCTTTCTCACAATCCTCTTCCAGCGTTGCCGCAGGTCCAGCAAGCAATGCTGATAAGGCTGTTTCTGGCGGTGATGGTGACCACAACTCTTCCTCTTCCTCTTCAAGCTAATCAACGGCCTGATCCAGCACTCTTCGCAGGGCACGCTCCAGGAAGAAAACAAATGGTATGATGTCGCTGATGGTGCCCTGGGTGCGACTGACCAGGTTTGTCACCTCCTCAAAAAGACGCATAAGCCTACAGGCATTGCGCATGAGCGTCCAGTAACGTGGCAAAAAAATCCCCAGCTCCGCAGAGGCTGTCCTAGCACTACGTTCATACAAATACTCGTTAACGGCCTTTTCTTTTTGGAGCAGGAGGTCGAACATTAGGAGTGTTGAATTCCAACGTGTCGGGCTGTCTAAAATCAAGCGCCTCGCTGGCATGTTGTTTCTCCGCTGGATATCTGTAAATGCGCCATGGCCGTGTAGGAACGCCTGAAATAGGCACACACCTTCCTGGCCTGCTTCAGGACGTCCTGTAAGCCTGGGTGCTTATGCACAAAGTACAATCAGCTTATACACATGTGCCATGCACGGCACATGTGTTAACTTGCCCAAATTCAATGCCGCCAACAAATTTCTTCCGTTGTCACAAACCACTTTGCCGATCTCCAGTTGGTGCGGAGTCAGCCACTGATCCACCTGTGCTTTCAGGGCGGACAGGAGTGCTGGTCCGGTGTGACTCTCTGCTTTCAGGGAAGTCAACCCCAAGACGGCGTGACACTGCCGTATCCGGGATGTGCAATAGTACCTGTGGAGCTGGGGGGGTGCCGTTGATGTGGAGCAAGAAATAGTAGCAGCAGAAGAGGACTCAGCCGAGGAGGTTATGGAAGAGGATGGAGTAGGAGGAGTAGAGGAGGTGGCAGCAGGCCTGCCTGCAAGTCATGGCGGTGTCACCAACTCCTCTGCAGAGCCACGTATTCCATGCTTGGCAGCCGTCACCAGGTTTACCCAATACGCAGTGTAGGTGATATACCTGCCCTGACCATGCTTTGCAGACCAGGTATCCGTTGTCAGATGGACCCTTGCCCCAACACTGTGTGCCAGAGATGCCATTACTTCCTTTTGCACAATCGAGTACAGGTTGGGGATTGCCTTTTGTGCAAAGAAATTTCGGCCGAGTACCTTCCACTGCGGTGTCCCAATAGCTACAAATTTTTTGAACGCCTCAGACTCCACTAGCTTGTATGGTAAAAGCTGGCGGGCTAAGAGTTCAGACAAGCCAGCGGTCAGGTGCCGGGCATTGGCTTTTTACGCTCAAACATGTCCTTGACAGACACCTGACTGTGGGCAGATGAGCAGGGACTGCTCAGGATGAGACACGGAGTGGCAGATGGTTGAGAGGGGGCAAGCAGGGCAGCAGTGGTTGACGTGGCTGAAGATGCTGGACCAGGAGGAGGATGGCGGCTTTGACTTTGTGTGCTGCTTGTACTGATGTGTTGATCCCATAGGCGTTTGTGATGTGACATCATGTGCCTTTGCAAAGAAGTTGTACCTAAGTGGGTGTTGGACTTCCCACGACTGATTTCCTTTTCGCACAGGTTGCAAATGGAATCACTGTTGTCACAGGCAGACACACGAAAAAATTGCCACACTGCTGAGCTCTGCAATGACGGCATTCTGGTGGTGGCAAAAGCATGCGTTGACTGGCGTGCTGTCTGGCTGACCCCGGGTGCCGATGCATGCTGCTTCCAACTCGTCTCCTCCTCCTCTCTGTCTCCCCATCTGAACTTTCCTCCTGTTCTTCTTCTCTTATAGCGGGCACCCACGTGACATCCACGGATGCATCGTCATCATCAACCGCTTCACTTGTAATGACAACTCAACAAAGGAAGCAGCACCGGGTACAACATCATCATCATCATCAGACCGTACGTCCATGTGTGTAATGCTGCCTGACTGGGGCATATCCCTGGTATCTACATCCTCTGGCACTAATGTTTGTGCATCACTCATTTCTTCCAACGGATCTGTAAATAACACTGCTGACGGATCAAGTGAAGTGGCTGTGGTGCTAGTGTTGGTAGTGGCGGCCGGCGGGCGAGTGGTAACTGGAGAGGTGCCCGAAGCTAAGCTGGAGGAGGATGGTGCGTCTAGGTTCAGAGCGGAAGCTGTAGAAGATTGGGTGTCCTGTGTTAGCCAGTCAACCATGTCCTCAGAACTGTTCAAGTTCAGGGTACGTTGCCTCTGAAAACTGGGCATTATTCTAGGGCCAAAGGGAATCACAGCACCACGACCACAACGGCCCCTGCGGGGTGGCCTGCCTCTACCTGTCATTTTTTTTATGATTAGTGATACTATGCGTGCAAGCTACTGTGACACCAGATATGAGTGTCACTGCGCACTGGCAAAAGTTGGCAGACTAGATGCAATAGGCCTCACACACACGCCTGTAGGCAGGCTACTGATATTCAATCGATTACAGTAAAAAAAAGGGTTGTTTTATTTCACTGCACACTACGGTTGCACTAGATATAAGTGTCACTGTGCACTGGCAAAAGTTGGCAGACCAAATGCAATAGGCCTCACACACACGCCTTTAGGCAGGCTACTGATATTCAATCGATTACAGTAAAAAAAGGATTGTTTGATTTCACTGCACACTACGGTTGCACTAGATATGAGTGTCACTGTGCACTGGCAAAAGTTGGCAGACTAGATGCAATAGGCCTCACACACACGCCTTTAGGCAGGCTACTGATATTCAATCAATTACAGTAAAAAAAGGGTTGTTTTATTTCACTGCACACTACGGTTGCACTAGATATGAGTGTCACTGTACACTGGCAAAAGTTGGCAGACTAGATGCAATAGGCCTCACACACACGCCTTTAGGCAGGCTACTGATATTCAATCGATTACAGTAAAAAAAAGGGTTGTTTGATTTCACTGCACACTACTGTTGCACTAGATATGAGTGTCACTGTACACTGGCAAAAGTTGGCAGACTAGATGCAATAGGCCTCACACACACGCCTTTAGGCAGGCTACTGATATTCAATCGATTACAGTAAAAAAAGGGTTGTTTGATTTCACTGCACACTACGGTTGCACTAGATATGAGTGTCACTGCGCACTGGTAAAAGTTGGCAGACTAGATGCAATAGGCCTCACACACACACTTGTAGGCAGGCTACTGATATTCAATCGATTACAGTAAAAAAAGGGTTGTTTTATTTCACTGCACACTACGGTTGCACTAGATATGAGTGTCACTGCACACTGGCAAAAGTTGGCAGACTAGATGCAATAGGCATCACACACGCCTTTAGGCAGGCTACTGATATTCAATCGATTACACTAAAAAAAGGGTTGTTTGATTTCACTGCACACTACGGTTGCACTAGATATGAGTGTCACTGTGCACTGGCAAAAGTTTGCAGACTAGATGCAATAGGCCTCACACACACGCCTGTAGGCAGGCTACTGATATTTAATCGATTACAGTAAAAAAAGGGTTGTTTTATTTCCCTACACACTACGGTTGCACTAGATATGAGTGTCACTGCGCACTGGCAAAAGTTGGCAGACTAGATGCAATAGGCCTCACACACACGCCTTTAGGCAGGCTACTCATATTCAATCGATTACAGTAAAAAAAGAGTTGTTTGATTTCACTGCACACTACGGTTGCACTAGATATGAGTGTCACTGTGCATTGGCAAAAGTTGGCAGTCTAGATGCAATAGGCCTCACACACACGCCTGTAGGCAGGCTACTGATATTCAATCGATTACAGTAAAAAAAGGGTTGTTTGATTTCACTGCACACTACGGTTGCACTAGATATGAGTGTCACTGTGCACTGGCAAAAGTTGGCAGACTAGATGCAATAGGCCTCACACACACACCTGTAGGCAGGCTACTGATATTCAATCGATTACAGTAAAAAAATGGTTGTTTTATTTCACTGCACACTACAGTGGCACTAGATATGAGTGTCACTGCGCACTGGCAAAAGTTGGCAGACTAGATGCAATAGGCCTCACACATATGCTAGCAGGCTGGCATATGCAACTAGATTACACAGAAAAAAGTAATAAGATAAAATAAAAAGTGCTTTTTGGGTTGCTGTCCTTGCAGCAGATATCAAAGGACTCCTTGAGGTGTGTAGTTAAAGCTAAATACACAGCCTGGCTATCTATTTCCCTATTAAATCAGCAGAAACAAAATAATAAAATAAAATAAATGATGTTCTAGCCCTAAAAAGGGCTTTTTGGGTTGCTGTCCTTGCAGCAGATATCAAAGGAGTCCTTCAGGTGTGTAGTTAAAGCTAAATACACAGCCTGGCTATCTATTTCCCTATTAAATCAAGAGCAGGTAGAATATATCTCCTCTCTCCACGAATGCAGCTACAGAATGATTCTAAAATGGAGGCTATCATACAGATGGAAGGCCCTGGAAGGGAGTGTATGCTGCTGATTGGCTGGAATGTGTCTGCTGACTGTAAGGTGCAGGGTCAAAGTTTCCTCAATGGTAAAGAATAGGGGGCGGACCGAAAAGCGCATATGTTCGCCGTTCGTTGCGAACGCGATCATGCAAAAATCGCCGCAAATAGTTCTCCGGCGAACTGTTCGGGACATCACTAATCAGAACACAATAGTTTAAGTTGGTGAAGTGAAATGAGAAAAATATATGCTGTACATACAACTATTTTTTAGAAATAGAAAACAGAAAATTGGCATGTGAGTGATGTATCCACACCCTTTTGTTGTGAATCCCATAAAAAGCTCTGGTGCAGCCAATTACCTTCAGAAATCACATAATTAGTGAAATGATATCCACCTGTGTGCAATCTAAATGTCACGTGATCTGTCATTACATATACACACCTTTTTTGAAAGGGCCCAGAGTCTGCAACACCTAAGCAAGATGCACCACTAACCAAACACTGCCATGAACACCAAGGACAATGTTGTTGAGAAGTACATGTCAGGGTTAGGTTATAAAAAAAAATATCCAAATCTTTGGTTATAGCCAGGAGCAAATGGAAAGAACATGGCACAACGGCAAACCTGCCGTCCACCAAAACTCACAGACCAGGCAAGGAGGGCATTAATCAGAGAGGCAGCACAGAGACCTAAGGTAAACCTGAGGGAGCTGCAGAGTTCCACAGCAGAGACTGGAGTATCTGTACATAGGACGACAATAAGCCGTACGCTCCATAGAGTTGGGCTTTATGGCAGAGTGGCCAGAAGAAAGACATTACTTTCAGCAAAAAACAAAATATGCTATGACTGGCGCAAACCCAACATATCATATCACCCAAAGAACACTATCCACAGTGAAACATGGTGGTGGCAGCATCATGTTGTGGGGATGTTTTTCAGCAGCCGGGACTGGGAAACTTGTCAGAGTTGAGGGAAAGACGGATGGTGCTAAATACAGGGATATTCTTGAGCAAAACCTGTACCACTCTGTGCGTGATTTGAGGCTAGGACAGAGGTTCACCTTCCAGCAGGACAATGACCCCAAACATACTGGTAAAGCAACACTTGTATGGTTTAAGGGGAAATATGTAAATGTTTTGGAATGGCTTAGTCAAAGCCCAGACCTCAATCCAAAAGACAATCTAAAAGATTGCTGTTCACAAGCGCAAACCATCCAACTTGAAGGAGCTGGAGCAGTTTTGCAAGGAGGAATGGGCTACAATTCTAGTGGTAAGATGTGACAAGCTCATAAAGACTTATCCAAAGCGACTTGGAGCTGTGATTGCCGCAAAAGGTTGCTCTACAAAGTATTGACTTTAGGGGGGTGAATAGTTATGCACATTTACTTTTTCTGTTATTTTGTCCCATTTGTTGTTTGCTTCACAATAAAAAAAGAAAAACATCTTCAAAGTTGTGGGCATGTTCTGTAAATTAAATGATGCAAATCCTCAAACAATCCATGTTAATTCCAGGTTGTGAAGCAACCAAACACAAAAAGAAATGCCAAGGTGGGTGAATACTTTTGCAAGGCACTGTATATACAGTATCTCACACAAGTGAGTACACCCTCACATTTTTGTAAATATTTTATTATATATTTTCATGTGACAACACTGAAGAAATTACACTCTGCTACAATGTAAAGTAGTAAGTGTACAACCTGTATAACAGTGTAAATTTACTGTCCCCTCAAAATAACTTAACATACAGCAATTAATGTCTAAACCGTTGGCAACAAAAGTGAGTACAACCCTAAGTGGAAATGTCCAAATTGGGCCCAAAGTGTCAATATTTTGTGTGGCCACCATTATTTTTCAGCACTGCCTTAACCCTCATGGGCATGGAGTTCACCAGAGCTTTACAGGTTGCCACTGGAGTCCTTTTCCACTCCTCTATCATAACATCACGGAGCTGGTGGATGTTAAAGACATTGCACTCCCCCACCTTCAGTTTGAGGATGCCCCACAGATGCCCAATAGGGTTTAGGTCTGGTGACATGCTTGGCCAGTCCATCACCTTTACCTTCAGCTTCTTTAGCAAGGCAGTGGTCGTCTTGGAGATGTGTTTGGGGTTGTTATCATGTTGGAATACTGCCCTGCGGCCCAGTCTCCAAAGGGAGGGCATCATGCTCTGCTTCAGTATGTCACTCTACATGTTGGCATTCATGGTTCCCTTGATGAACTATAGCTCCCCAGTGCTGGCAGCACTCATGCTGGCCCAGACAAAACATATATAAACATATGTCTATATGTGTATATATGTTTTCTATAATATGTTGTGTTGATTCCCCATATACTGTATGCATTTACCTGATGATGTCAGATTCTGCATCCGCTCTCTCTGCATCGCTGTTTACATTCAAACTGAGGGTTTCATATCATATCAGTGTTTTTGTGCTCTTTGTGCCTTGTCATTTAGGGATTATGTCAACTACCTTTCCTCAGTATAGATGTATACTATTGGTGGTGGAGGTGTCATACATATATATATATTTAAAACATACCCATTGCTCTAAATTTACATGCTTTCTTCAGAACAGATACCCCTGGACTTTCTCTGCTGAGAAATCTTGGAAAGAGCAACTGTAGAGAAACTGGAGAAAGACAAAAATGGATGTTTAGATTAGAACAGATGAATCACATATATAGTTGTCAGCAATGCGGGTTGTTGCTAACGCTTGCAGGCTCGAGGGGCCCGCATTTGCGGAGGTGGAGGCTCTACGGCGCCTCCCAAACGGTTACAAACGACCACACAACCGACACTTTCAAAAAACACATATTTGAAAAAACACATACACACGCAATTACTAACTACGGACTTACCCAAAAATATACAAGCCGCAAAAATACGACCTTAACAGGCAAAACGCAAACAGCGGCAAACATAAATAAAAAAATAAATACACACAAAAATAACATAAAAACCTTACCCACACCAAGGGGGGACACCCAGAACCTCTGCAACCCAGCTTAAATATCCAATTCTGTAAAATTTACAAAGTTTAGCCACTCAAAAATCTCCTAAGCAAGAGAAAAAATGGCTGCCGAAAAAAACGAAAACGAGGCTCCACAAGCCCTGGACTTCCTTGCCACGTACAACACCCAAGAAGGGATCCGAGATAAGCTTGGAAACCCGCATTAACCCCACATTAACCCTCGCAGGGTGGGGCCCTGATCGCATGCGATCGGGGACCCCCGCTGCAATGAAACTTCAAAATTCCCGCCTTACAGGTCCTTAAAGGACCATAAAGGTCCTTAAAGGACCTGTAATAAAAAAGAAATAACCCTATGACTCATGGGGCTCTATACAGATCTCCATCAACCCCTAAAAAACCCTGTCACTCATGGGGGTCAATCCAGACCCCCATAAACCATTAATTAACCCTGTCACTCATGGGGGTCAATACAGACCCCCATAAGCACTTAATTAATCCTGTCACTCATGGGGGTCAATACAGACCGCCATAAGCCAATAAATAACCCTGGCACTCATGGGGGTCAATACAGATCCCCATAAACCCTTAATTAACCATGTCACTCAGGGGGGTCAATACAGACCATCATAGGCACTTTTACTAACCCCATCACTCATGAGGGTCAATACAGACCCCCATAAACCTATAATTAACCCTGTCACTCATGGGGGTCAATACAGACCCTCATAAGCCCTTCATTAACCCCGTCACTAATGGGGGTCAATACAGACCCCCATAAGCACTTAATTAACCCCGTCACTCATGGGGATCAATACAGACCCCCATAAGCACTTAATTAACCCTGTCACTCATGGGGGTCAATACCGACCCCCATAAGCACTTAATTAACCCCGTCACTCATGAGGGTCAATACAGACCCCCATAAACCTATAATTAACCCTGTCACTCATGGGGGTCAATACAGACCCCCATAAGCCCTTCATTAACCCTGTCACTCATGGGGGTCAATACAGACCCCCATAAGCACTTAATTAATCCTGTCACTCATGGGAGTCAATACAGACCCCCATAAACCTATAATTAACCCTGTCACTCATGGGGGTCAATACAGACCCCCATAAGCACTTAATTAACCCCGTCACTCATGGGGGTCAGTACAGACCCCCATAAGCACTTAATTAACCTCATCACTCATGGGGTTCAATACACACCCCCATAAGCACTTAATTAACCTGGTCACTCATGGTGGTCAATACAGACCCCAATAAGGACTTAATTAACCCCATCACTCATGGGAGTCAATACAGACCCCCATAAACCTATAATTAACCCTGTCACTCATGAGGATCAATACAGAACCCCATAAACCCATAATTAACCCTGTCACTCATCAGGGGTCAATACAGACCCCCATAAGCCAATAAATAACCATGGCACTCATGGGGGTCAATACAGATCCCCATAATACATTAATTAACTCTGTCACTCATGGGGGTCAATACAGACCCCCATAAACCCTTAATTAACCATGTCACTCATGTGGGTCAATACAGACCCCCATAAACCCTTAATTAACCATGTCACTCATGGGGGTCAATACAGACCCCCATAAACCCTTAATTAACCATGTCACTCATGAGGGTCAATACAGACCCCCATAAGCACTTAATTAACCCCGTCACTCATGGGGGTCAAAACAGACCCCGATAAGGACTTAATTAACCCGGTCACTCATGGGGATCAATACAGACCCCCATAAACCCATAATTAACCCTGTCACTCATCAGGGATCAATACAGACCCCCATAAGCTAATAAATAACCATGGCACTCATGGGGGTCAATACAGATCCCCATAATACATTAATTAACTCTGTCACTCATGGGGGTCAATACAGACCCCCATAAACCCTTAATTAACCATGTCACTCAGGGGGGTCAAAACAGACCCCCATAAGGACTTAATTAACCCTGTCACTCATGGGGGTCAATACAGACCCCCTTAAACCCTTAATTAACCATGTCACTCAGGGGGATCAATACAGACCCCCATAAGCTAATAAATAACCATGGCACTCATGGGGGTCAATACAGATCCCCATAAACCCTTAATTAACCATGTCACTCATGGGGGTCAATACAGACCCCCATAAACCCTTAATTAACCATGTCACTCATGGGGGTCAATACAGACCCCCATAAACCCTTAATTAACCATGTCACTCAAGAGGGTCAATACAGACCCCCATAAGCACTTAATTAACCCCGTCACTCATGGGGGTCAAAACAGACCCCGATAAGGACTTAATTAACCTGGTCACTCATGGGGATCAATACAGACCCCCATAAACCCATAATTAACCCTGTCACTCATCAGGGATCAATACAGACCCCCATAAGCTAATAAATAACCATGGCACACATGGGGGTCAATACAGATCCCCATAATACATTAATTAACTCTGTCACTCATGGGGGTCAATACAGACCCCCATAAACCCTTAATTAACCATGTCACTCAGGGGGGTCAATACAGACCCCCATAAGCACTTAATTAACCCCGTCACTCATGAGGGTCATTTCAGACCCCCATAAGGACTTAATTAACCCCGTCACTCATGGGGGTCAATACAGACCCCCTTAAACCCTTAATTAACCATGTCACTCAGGGGGGTCAATACAGACCCCCATAAGCACTTAATTAACCCCGTCACTCATGAGGGTCATTTCAGACCCCCATTAACCCTTTAATTAACCCTGTCACTCATGGGGGTCAATATAGACCCCCATAAGCACTTAATTAACCCTGTCACTCATGAGGATCAATACAGACCCCCATAAACCCATAATTAACCCTGTCACTCATCAGGGGTCAATACAGACCCCCATAAGCCAATAAATAACCATGGCACTCATGGGGGTCAATACAGATCCCTATAATACATTAATTAACTCTGTCACTCATAGGGGTCAATACAGACCCACACAAACCCTTAATTTACCCTGTCACTCATGGGGGTCAATACAGACCCCCATAAACCCATAATTAACCACATCACTCATGAGGGTCAATAGAGACCCCCATAATACATTAATTAACTCTGTTACTCATGGGGGTCAATGCAGACCCCCATAAACCCTTAATTAACCCTGTCACTCATGGGGGTCAATACAGGGTATATTATGACCCTGATGGGGCTGTTACAACCCTAACATTAACCACATAAGTGCCATGACGGTCCTCAAGGACCATCATGACACTAACTATAAACACACTGCACTATACCCCCTAATAAAACATTAAATCTAAACTAAACACCCTCTACACTAACCTATTAACACCTACACTACCTACCTACCTACCCCCTAATATAACCCCCCCCCCCCCCCACCACCACCACTCTAATTACAGGGGGGGGAAATTAAGTCACAAAAAAAAAAATCTACATTACAGAAAATAAAACAACCTAAGTCACAAAAAAGAAAAAAGGAACATTACAGAAAATAAAAAAATACTTTAACCCGCCCCCCCACTACAGAAGAAAAAATACACACCTGAAAAGGAAATACATACATAGAACACATACAATACAATACAAATAAAATAAAATACAATACCCTGTATCTATCTAACATAATATCAATCCTATCTATCTAAAATACATCCCCCAATCTATCTAATATACAATAAATCCTAACTATCTAAAATACATACCACTATCTATCTAATATACAATACATCCTAACTATCTAAAATACATACCCCTATCCATCTAATATACAATAAATTCTAACTATCTAAAATACATACCCCTATCTATCTAACATACAATAAATGCTATCTACATACAGAACCCCTAATTCTAACCTAAAATAAAATAATTAGGACCACTTACCTTTGCAGATGTCCCTTCAGATCACCAACCTGGGGGGGGGGGGGGGGGGGATTAGTACAACACATTTACATACAATAAATAAACATTATAAACATTCTAAATATTCTACTCACCTTTCCAACATGTCCCCGTCCTCCTTCTTTTCTTCTCCGGTGGGTGAATACTTTTGCAAGGCACTGTATATACAGTATCTCACACAAGTGAGTACACCTTCACATTTTTGTAAATATTTTATTATATATTTTCATGTGACAACACTGAAGAAATGACATTCTGCTACAATGTAAAGTAGTAAGTGTACAACCTGTATAACAGTGTAAATTTACTGTCCAAATGGGGAGTTTGCGGTTGTGCAAAGGGACTGTTTGCGGTTGTTTGCGGTGCATTAAACGGGAGATTGGTCTGTTACTGTGAAGTGGGTGTAACCCTTACACTACCTGATCGATACAACATCATACCTGATGTTTTAAAGCACGTTATTCCAAACAATTTAGGAATGTTAGGTGATCTATGCCCTTTATGGCTTAAAACCAGACTCTGCATCAACTATGTAATTTTCCGTGGGAGTTTTGCCATGGATCCGCCTCCGGCATGCCACAGTCCAGGTGTTAGTCCCCTTGAAACAACTTTCCCATCACTATTGTGGCCAGAAAGAGTCCCTGTGGGTTTTAAAATTTGCCTGCTCATTGAAGTCTATGGCGGTTCGCCGATGTTCGCCCGTTCGCGAACATTTGATGAAGTTTGCGTTCGCTGTTCGCGAACCCAAAATTTGATGTTTGCGACATCACTACTGCCCATCCTAGCCCACTATTTTCCCTCTGATATGATATGAACAATGACCAGCCACATCCACAACTATGATTCAAAATCTGACACTTCACATTAACCCCCCACTTATTGTATCAAGGATGTGCTTAGTTTCCTTTAGTTTTATGAGCAATAATCATTGCTAGACTATACAATGCAGGGCCCTCAACTCCTTTTGTATCTTTATGTTTAAGTATGTATTGTCATTAAAACTTCAACCAATGCTGTCATATATTTTCAAAATATGTTGTTACAGACCCCCTAATAGTTGAAAGAGCTTTGGATAAATATGCAATAAAAAGCAAAATAAATAAATGATAACGCATGCCTCAAACCATTTGAAATGGCCAAAGAGAGACACTTACATTAGCTTTGTGGTGGTGTATTCAGTACAATGAGCAAACAGTCCTTGTTTTAGATAATTCAAATGAGCACGTTGCATTATTATTACTGAGTATTTATGATATGCTAACATTTTAGCTGTAGAGTTTGAGGTGGTCAGCCAACTCTGAAGGCTGTGAGGACCATGCACTTGCAAGTTCATAATCTAGAAGGGCCGGCGACATAAAGGGGAAACATAATGTTAGGTTGGAGATGTGAGGAAAAGTTGTACAATAAGGTAGTGCCCAGATCACAGGGCATTGAACACTTGTAATATGGGAACAGTGGTGTGAATAAGGAAGTACAGTGACATATCAGTAATGATATGAGTGACAATGCTGGGTGGTGCAAGGTGGCCTAGATGCAGGTATGGTCTAGTATGGGATGCATCAGTATGGTGTTGGTGTAAATGTTTGGGATAAGGTATCCTTTATGGATGCATTTTTGGGGAATTTTAGAGGATTGGAGAGAGGATGATTTCTTGTTGAAGTGAGTTCCAAAGAAGGTGTCAGAGGAGGTTTGAGAAGAGTGAAGATATTTGGAGGAGCGAATGGAATATGCAGGTGAGTATTTGTAAATGAGGGCTGAGATGTGTGGGGAGTGAAGCAGCATCACAGTCTCACTGTTTTTTCAGGAAAAGAAAGTAAGGCATATTCTGATTTGAGAAGTTTTTTCCCTTCAAATTTATCTAACAACTTAACAGAATTCAGGAAGGCACATCTTCCCCAAGAAGAGCAATGCAAGAGCAAGAGGTCATTATTTGAGTTTGGAACAAAACAATTTAGAGATAATGTTGGAAAGTACTACTTAAATGAAAGGATAGTGAATATATGTTGGGATCTAAACATAGTTAAGAAATGTAAGCATGTCTGGCATGAGCAAAAGGTTTTTAGGTAGATAGAATGGACAGAGTAGATGGGCTTTTTGGCTCTTAGCTACCATCAAAAGTATATTGAATAACTTTCCCCTTCAAATGAGGGGCATTTGTGATACTGGGAGAGACATTGGGATTTTACCCTTGAAATAGGGACAACCCATCCAAAAGTGTAACTCCTTCCCTGCCAGGTGCAGAGAGGCCTGCTGTGTGGCTATGAGACCTCTTCAATGTCAGTAAACCCTTCTAAGAACAAAAGTGTGATTTTAAAATGTACCACCAGAGGGCCGCAAGTTAAATAGGGAAATGTTGTGGATATCTAGCTATTAATGAACACACTATTCTTCTAAATTATGCTACATTTGTGTTTCTGTAGGCCTTCCCTTAGCCTTATTAAAATATTCCTCACATAACATATTTTTAAAGAATTTTAAGGAGAAAAAATAATTAAAATAATCATATACTACTTATGTGGAATGCCTGAGATCAAGGACTCTCACTGTATAACGTTATAAACTGTGGGAGAGAGTGTTTTGGAGTATTTTTGTTAAATGCATGACATGTTCATAAACATCTGCACTGTTATATTAGCTGGTAAATTTGACAATGTACATAAATAGTGTCAACTTAAATAATGTGATTGTATACACAAAGCAGGTAAGTAAGTTTACAAGTGGATTTACCTTACAAGTAAAGGCTGATAAATTGCAGAGTGCACGAAGTGTGCCCAGGTGAGAGGGGTGTGGCTTGACTGTTAAACTAGGATAAAGGATTTGTGAGCTGGTTTGGGGCCTGTTTACAAGTGGATTTACCTTACAAGTAAAGGCTGATAAATTGCAGAGTGCACTAATTGTGCCCAGGCGAGAAGGCAGAAGTTAATAGAAACCGGAGAAGGGGAACTTGTGAGCTTGCAAACATTTTCAGTATCAAGTGCAATTCTAGTAAAAGCCTAGGAGTTTAAATAAAAGGAGGGCCTTCAAAGAAAAGGGAGGGCAGATTTATAGTGCAAAGGAGGAAAACTTTATATAAATATATTATATTATATTCTTTATTTTTCCCACTGAAATTTCGTAGACAATAATAATAATTATGAGTCAGTCCAGTGGCAACCTTATTCAGTGTACATCCTGTCAAATGTATGCACTACTGGAACAGATGATCCAGGGTCCATACCTCTGTGACAGGTGTGAGCATGTTGCCTCTTTGGAAGCTCAAATTGAAGATCTGGAGAGGAGAATTGCAGCACTTAGTGATATTGCTCCACTGGAAAGGGAGTTGGTGCTCACGGAGCACAGTTTAGCTGGGCCTAGTATGGAGGGAGGAGCTGGGGGTAGTGAGGATGGCCAGGGAGGTAGCTGGGTTACAGTTAGAAGGGGAATCAGAGGGTACAGGAGGAGGCAGGCCAGTTCTGAGTTGGCAAACAACAACAGATTTGCCAGATTGAGTGAAACTGTTGGCGATGTCCATTCAGGAATGGCAATGCCAGATAGAGCTGTTCCCTCTAACAGCCGGGCGAACAGCTCTACTGGAGAAGAGGGAGGGCAGAATAGGCAGAGCAACAGACATGTTTTGGTGGTAGGGGACTCTATTATTAGGAAGGTAGACAGGGTAATTTGTCACCCAGATCCCAGCAATCGAACAGTTTGCTGTCTCCCGGGTGCTCGGGTTCGGCATGTTGTGGATCGGGTGGATAAATTATTGGGAGGGGCTGGTAATGAACCGGCGGTCTTGGTACACATTGGTACCAATGACAAAGTTAGTGGAAGATGGAGCGTCCTAAAGAATGATTTTAGAGAATTAGGGAATAAGCTTAAAGCAAGGACCTCCAAGGTAGTATTTTCTGAGATACTACCAGTGCCACGTGCTAGCCCAGGGAGGCAGAAGGAGCTTAGGGAGGTTAATGCGTGGCTAAAAAAGTGGTGCAGTGCAGAGGGTTTTGGGTTTTTAGAGCACTGGGCTGACTTCTCACTTGGGTACAATCTCTATAGCAGGGATGGATTGCACCTTAATGATGAGGGCGCTTTTGTGCTAGGGAATAGGATGGTAGAACGGCTGGGGGAGTTTTTAAACTTGTAGGTGGGGGGGAGGGACTATATAGAAGTATTGGGGTAAATAGGGTAGAGAGGGAAAGGGATGAATTATTTACCCATGGGGGAGGAGAAGGGGGGAGGGTTACAATAGAAAGTAGGGAGATATTAATAGGGGCCTCAAATACAGTGGCAGGCACTTCACATCAGCAGAGCCATAGCAACATAAAGTGTATGATTGCAAACGCAAGAAGTTTGCCTGGGAAAATGGATGAGCTAGAAATATTAGCAGTACAAGAAAAATGGGGCTTAATAGGCATTACGGAAACATGGTGGGATGAATCTCATGACTGGACTTTTAATCTGGAATGTTATAACCTATTTAGGAAAGATAGGGGAAATGGTAAAAGAGGAGGAGGGATCTGTCTTTATGTTAAGCCTGAATTTAAGCCTATAGTTAGAGAAGATATTTATGCTGGCACTAACGGCATCATTGAATCCTTGTGGGTTGAGCTAAATAGTGGAGGAGCTAATTCTAAATGCATATTGGTGGGAGTATGCTATAAACCCCCAAATATAGCTGAAAGTGAGGAAATACAATTATTGTTACAGATTGGAAATGCAGCTAAGCATGGGCAAGTTCTAATAATGGGAGACTTTAATTACCCTGATATAAACTGGATAAACGAGACCAGCAGCTCAGCTAAGGGGAGCAGGTTCTTGAGTACACTCAGGGATCATTATCTAGCCCAGGTAATACAAGAACCTACTAGAAATGGGGCCATCTTGGATTTAGTCATCACAAGTAATATTGATATAATATCAAATGTAAAAATAGGGGAACCCTTGGGGAACAGTGATCACAACACAGTCTCATTTGAGATTGAATACAAAAAACAGAGTTGTAAGGGGCCAACAAAAACTCTAAATTTTAAAAGGGATAACTTTAATGGGCTACGGGCAGCAATACAACATATAGACTGGGACAAAGAACTTACAGGGAAGAATACTGAAAATAAATGGACAACATTCAAATCCTTACTAAATAAACATACTCGTCAGCATGTACCATGTGGAAATAAAATAAATAGGAGTAAATCACATCCCATGTGGCTTAACAATGACTTAAAGATCATGATGAGGAAAAAGAAATATGCATTTAAATTATACAAGAAGGAGGGAACAGAGGCATCTTTATGTGACTATAAGGAAATCAAATTTGGGTGAGGGCAAACCTTCAGAGACGGCTGGTCCATTCTCTTTCGCCTCTCACTTCAATCTTTTCAGATAAAAAATTGTATCTGACATGTTGGACAGATTAAATTCCTGGTTCAGGAACGGCTCTCTAGTATTCAGCCCAGATGCAGAGTGAACATAATATCCCAGCAAAATAAACTTTTAACCACGTTAAATTTAGACATTGGGTGACCACAAACAGTAGAGAATATGGCCCTCCTAGTTCATCCTGGCTTTCAGCAGTCTGCCTAAAATTTCAATTGTCCAAAGGAATTTTGGGGTCACTTTACAGAATATTGAGGATACCAGACAGAGGATACAAGCCTTCCCATGTTCTCAAGTGGGAGGAGGATCTGGGTCATGTCTGGGAGCCTGAAAAATGGACAGAGGCCTACTCTACTCTTTCCCGAGGCGCCATTACATTTAGTCTCTTAGAGACCTCAATTAAAATCTTACACAGAGCTTACTACACTCCATTAAGAATACATACAATTACAAAGTCTAGATATAAGCTTTGCTTTAGAGGGTGCCAGCTTGAAGGTGACTTTATACATTCCTGGTGGTATTGCCCAATTGTTCAAGGGCTGTGGTTCAAGACTCTTCGCTTAGCTTCAGGACTACTCAACGTCTCGCTAAAACCCACTATGGAGGTATGTCTTTTAGGTATCCATGATCCTAAATTAAGCTCCACTCAAAACAAACTACTCCAATTCTTTATGCTAGCGACTAAAACTATTATTGTCAGAAATTGGAAATCCCCTTCCCTGCAGCGTAGGGATGTAATAAACAAAATTAATTACATACTGATCAATTAAAGGCACATATGCTTAGCGATACTTCACTGCTGTTCCTCAAGATCTGGGAACCCTGGATAGCTTCTTCCAAAAGCATAACAATCACATAACTCTAACAGAGAGCTCTTTGATGTACTGACTTATGGGAAGCAGGAGGCGGTCTGGACCTGGGTGCTCTCTGACACTCTATGGGTGCTCTCTGACACTCTATGAGGTATGGTGCAGACAGACCGGGGCAGGGTGATCACCTAGTCACAGAGTTACAGCGGATCCCAGGGGTGGCTATCTCAAAAGACCGAGACATGGGTAGTTACAGGGTAATGGATTTAGCCCTTCCAGAACAGTTGGGTGATGCTGACAGTGACTCATCATTTGGAGTGCCTGCACGCCTTCCAGCAAGGCTGAGGAGCAGGCAGTTTAGTAATAGTTCTTCTGGCCTTTCCAGGAGGACGGGGGATAGGTTCCGCTCACAAATCCATTGTTCTTGCCGGTGCAGCTGCACATGCTCTGGTTCTGGGGGGGAGGCTAGTTCCAGGAGGAGACAGGAGAGGACCCCTCCTCAAGAAAGACGAGTAGTGAAGATGGCTGTGCCTGCTACCCAAGGCTCAGGTGAGGCTGAGGGACCAGTCAGGTGTAGGGGTCAGCTATA
Source organism: Discoglossus pictus (assembly GCA_027410445.1). Taxonomy (NCBI): domain Eukaryota; kingdom Metazoa; phylum Chordata; class Amphibia; order Anura; family Alytidae; genus Discoglossus; species Discoglossus pictus. Next base: position 200,412,298 of record CM050164.1, on the reverse strand, counting down.
ATGTGGAGACAGGGCAACACTTAAGTGGTGACCGGGTTAAAGGAGCTTTTGCAGTGCCATAATAAATATTTCTGTACCAGAGCTAGGGCAATGGGTACCAAGCCTGGCGGGTAGAGCATGGGCCGCGGGCGGGACCGCAGGGCAGCCAAGTGTCCGGACGCCACTGGCTAAGGTGATGGGTTTAGGGGGGCTGGTTGGAGCTGCCTTCACCTACACCTACGGCATTGGCAAGGTTGCAGGGGAATCCCTCAGGCCAACGGTTATATGCCTTCTCACCCGAAAGAAAAGGGCTACCGTAGCGACGGTGAGGAAAAGCGGGGGAGCGCAAAATGTATTCCCAGGACGTTTGATAATTGGCTTCAAGCATTCCCTAAGCAATGATCCGGATTGTTCGTTTACTTGGATGACATCAGAAGTGCATACCGCACTTATGGCGGGCTTGCAAGGTGGAGATTTGATGAAGGATTCCATCAATGCATGGCATCCAGGCCCACAATGTCATGGAGCGAGAAGGCAGTGGCCTACTGGCTCAATGCCATGACACCAAAGAGAGCAGCGTTGCCCTTTCGGAAAGGGGCTGGCAGCAACCAAGCTCCTGCCCCAAGGGCGACAGCAGCCAGGAGGGTCTGCTATGCCTTTAATGAAGGCATTTGCAGATGGACTCCTAACTGCCGGTTTAGACACGCCTGCTCTGCCTGCGGAGGAGAGCACCCGTTGGCACAGTGCAATCGGCAAAAAGAGGGCGGAAGACCCAACGAACAGGTTGCAAAAGAGCAGAATTCCAGTATGTCCGCACACAATGCTGCTGAGGGAGGATCACAGTGGTAAAACTGCTGGAGGGTTTCGGGGCGGTTTCAAGATCCTGTGCGTGACCGTATGTTCTGTCATACGCTTCCTTTGACTCAGCCACCATGATAGTGCGAAAGCTCTGTGGGGGTGGGGGGGTGGTGACTGATAGCCAAGGTGGATATTGAATCCGCTTTTCGCCTGCTGCCGGTGCACCCGGATAGCCAGCACCTACTGGGTTAATGCTTTGAATGTGAGTACTTTTTGGACCTCTGTCTACCGATGGGGTGTTCCATATCGTGCGCATACTTTAAAGCTTTCAGCTTGTTTCTGCAATGGGTTACATGTAAAGAGTAGGGCTTTGCCAGTGTCACCCATTACTTGGACAACTTCTTGTTTGTTGGTCTGGCAGGGAGGGGTACGTGCGGACATATCCTGGAAACATTTACATGGATGGACGGAGAATTCAGGGTACCTTTGGCACGGAAAGGATTGGAGGGCCCATGACAAGGTTGTCGTTTTTGGGCATATGAATAGACTCACAATGGATGGAATGTAGCCTGCTCATGAACAAAGTGGTCAACCTATCGGAAGAACTGGAAGCAATGGCGGGTAGGCTTCAATCCATTCTGGGTAAGCTGAACTTCGTCTGCCGGATAATTCCTATGGGAAGGATTTTTAGTCGTAGGCTCACGCAGGTGACAGTAGGCATAAAACGACTACATCACTTCATTAGCATCACCAAGGCTATGAAGGATGATGTCAGGGTCTGGCTCTCCTTTCTGAGCACATACATCTTCAAGAGCTGTCCAATGAGGCATTGGAACTATACACGGATGCATAGTTTTAGTGTGCCTACGCCTTAACATCTGGTTTAAAGCCAGACATGTCCCGGGATATTAAAACGGCAACGCTGATGCCCTCTCTTGTTTGCAGTGGGATTGCTTCTGGTCTTTGGGTCTGGCGTAACAGAAGGATGGAGAATATATTCCTCTGCAACTTTAGGAGCTTGGAACAGTGATAGAGCTTCCCTGGTCAGGAAATCACTGGCCCAACAACATGGAGTGGGTACAAGAGAGTATGGGATAAGTGGCATGACGTGGTAGCGGTGGCAGGTGGTGCAGACACAGAGGAAAGGATGGTTGGTGTCTTGTTGTGGTACTTAATCCGATGCAAGGACACCAGGGAGTTGGTGGTGTTGGTTAGGCATCAGGTGGCGGCCCTAGCTTTCATGTTTAAGCTAGCCGGGCTACGGTACCTGACAAGTATGGTCACGGGTGAACACAGTCACGACAGGAGGTGCCCTATGACCTTCTCATTGCTCTTGAGGTTGTCAGCAGTGCTGGGTGATATCTGTACTATCGCCTACGAATCCTTGCAGTTCCGGACCAAATTTTTGCTTGCATTCTTTGGAGCGTTTTAGATTGTGGAACTGATGGCGACGAGTAAGCAAGGATTGGGAGGCAGCTGGTGGATGTCTGTCTTCAGGATGACAGAGTAACAGTTTGGTTGCAGAGGTCCAAGACAGATCAGGCAGCTAAAGGGAAGGAGGTCAGTCTACTGAGAGTGGGTACAGACTGTTGTCCCTGTGAATGTTTAAGGCTCTCCCTACAGCGGCGCCCTGGAGTAGCGGATCCGCTTTTAGTGCACTGAGATGGTCTGGCACTCTCCTAATTTCAGTTTGCTAGGGTACTGAAGTTCGGCTTACAGCTTTTGGGTTTTAACCAGTCTGAATTCTGGACCCACTTGTTTCGCATAAGGGCTGCCACGAGACAGAGCGTGTGGACATGCCTGATGCTATGATAAAAAGAATATGGACATGGGAATCCAGACAAATTCTGACTTACGTGGGACCAGCCGGGGTTTACTAGCTGCAGCTAGCGGAGTGTAACACTGTCATTATCGTTGCAGGCCAGAGGAGACAGCTATGGATTGTGGGACATGCCTACGTGCATTGAGTTCCGGATCATGTCATGCAGGTGAGGTGGATCAGAGTCCGAGGTTTGCTCTGGTCTCAGGTGAGTGGGTTGTTGGATTCCCATGCCCACTCTAGCGTGATGCTGATACATATTGGGGGTAATGACCTAGGTACTGTCCCAATGAAAAGATGGTCAGGGACATGAAGCCGGACCTGTTAAATTGGTTGAATACGTTTAAGGGTGTCTTCTTCATCTGGTCTGAAATGATTAAAAGGAGGGTGTGGAGGAGTGCTATGAACTCCGTTAATTTAGACAGAGCGATCCAGGAAGAAAAGAAGGGGTCCTTTCCCCCCTTACCTCAGGTGCTATGTAAAGGACAGGATTGGTGCCCTGGGCGCATGCTCAGGGCGTGAGGTCGCTACCACCAGCCAGGCTCATCCTCCTAGTATTTTTTTGTTATATCAATAAATATGCTCTGGACAGTTTTACTCCCAACCTGGTGTTCAGTATCATCATGTATTAGTTATAAGTTAAGGGTTCTAAGAGGTGGGGTTGTTAGTCTATCCGGGCACCAATAGGATCTCGCTAGGTCAAGAGATAGGATACATTGATGAACCTTCATCCAAAACATTAATGCATGTGCTGCAGAATAGTACTTAATGTAACATCAGATATTGGATGTTTGATTATTATGAGACATGGCCGCATGGCAAAAGTAGAACTATACACAGTGGTACTCGCTGTGACAGAAACAAAAATACAAGTTAATAAAGATAAAGAAGTTACCCAGGTTATTTTTCACATCCCCTTTCACATTATGTAACTTACGACTGTACGGTGACAATAAGACCCAAAGAGGTGTATGCGGTATAGGTAATGATGGCGTATGACTACATGTTGACTGCCTGTGACTAAATGTTTTATATATATATACTGTATATATATTTATATATATATATATATATGGATATGTCAACAAATGTAAAGAAATATATGACAAACAGTTAGCCGCATTAACTTTAATATGAACAACTCTGCCACTATAATGTGGTTACACAATTCACTTTCGTGCTGTAGGTAAAGTGGGAATGTGTCTGGAGGGATGCCGCACTACTGGCTATGGTGATGAGTGGTCCTGCAGGTAATGTAGTAGGAGTGGTCCCTTTGCTAGAAGTCCCCAACTGGAAGCTGGCTGGAAATTGCAGTGTGATGTGTAGGACATTTAACTGCCATACACCGATATTTAACACTGTTCTGTATATAAACGTTAACTACTGTATATATACACCGATACTGAACATACAGCTCTGTTTAATAATGATGAGTGCTCTTTAAAACACATATCCTTATTATTGATACCCCTATTACCAACTAACACCTCTACCTCTCAACAACAGTGATTTTAAAATGTTCAATAGGTGTAAAATAAAAAGCTTAAAACCATTGTGCTGCCCTTGTAAGGACTCAGGGGGCATGTATGTGGCCCTTCAAATTAAATAGGTTCCCTGTCATTGATCTATCACATATAATAGTTGTCAAACTGCGAGACGTCGTCACCATTTGTGAGCTCGCAAAGCGAGCTCGCAAGAACTGCATCTTTCGTGAAGCGAGGGATGCAGTTTGGTAGGGGCCGCATTTGCGGAAGGTGGAGGCTTTACGGAGCATGACTTAGAAACAACCCCACCCCACACACCTCTAAACTCGCAGCACTTAGTCCTACAGCGCCCCAAACCACCCCACACAACCGTTAACTCGCAGCACTTAGTCCTCTCATTCCCCTCTCCCTCCCCTGTGTCTTCCAAAACACTGCACTAACCCCCCGAACCGCGCAAACACAAAAACACTAAAAACACACTAATAAACCCCAAAATTATAAAAAAAAACACTCACCGACAGCACTGGGGGGGGGCAGCCAGAACATGTGGAAGTGACGTTACACACAAATTTAACCCCAAATTCCACCGTTTTGGCACTCGAAAATCGTCGAGCAAGGAAAAAAATTACTGCCGAAAAAAATGAAAACGAGGCTCCACGACCACGGACCACCCAGCCACGTACAACTAACTTAAGAAGGGATCCAAGATAAGCTCGGAAACCCGCATTAATCCCACATTAACCCTCGCAGTGGGGTCCCCAATCGCACGCGATCGAGGACCCCCGCTGCAATCAAAATTAAAAATTCCCAATTTACATGTACTTAAAGGACCCGTAATTTAAAAAATTATTAACCCTATCACTCCTGGGGCTATACAGAGCCCCATCAACCCCTAAATAACCCTGTCACTCATGGGGGTCAATCCAGACCCCCATAAACCCTTAATAAACCCTTGAAGGGATCTGAGATAAGCTCGGAAACCCGCATTAACCCCTCATTAACCCTCGCAGTGGGGGTCCCCGCTGCAACAAAAAATCAAAATTCCTGCCTTACGGGTCCTTAAAGGACCGTAAAGGCAATTAAAGGACCCATAAAAAAAAAAAAATAACCCTATCATTCATGAGGCTCTATACAGAGCCCCATCAACCCCTAAATAACCCTGTCACTTATGGGGGTCAATCCAGACCCCCATAAACCCTTAATTAACCCTGTCACTCATGGGGTTCAATACAGACCCCCATAAGCACTTAATTAACCCCCTCACTCATGGGGGTCAATCCAGAAGCCCATAAACCCTTAACTAACCCTGTCCCGCATGGGGGTCAATACAGACCCCAATAACCACTTAATTAACCCCCTCACTCATGGGGGTCAATACACACCCCATAAATCGCTAATTAACCCTGTCAGACATGGGGGTCAATACAGACCCCATAAATCCCTAATTAACCCTGTCACTTATGGGAGTCAATACAGACCCCCATAAGCACTTAATTAACCCCCTCACTCATGGGGGTCAATCCAGAAGCCCATAAACCCTTAACTAACCCTGTCCCGCATGGGCGTCAATACAGACCCCAATAACCACTTAATTAACCCCCTCACTCATGGGGGTCAATACACACCCCATAAATCGCTAATTAACCCTGTCAGACATGGGGGTCAATACAGACCCCATAAACCATTAATTAACCAAGTCACTCATGGGGTTCAATACAGACCCCCATAAGCACGTAATTAACCCCCTCACTCATGGGGGTCAATCCAGAAGCCCATAAACCCTTAACTAACCCTGTCCCGCATGGGGGTTAATACAGACCCCAATAACCACTTAATTAACCCCCTCACTCATGGGGGTCAATACACACCCCATAAATCGCTAATTAACCCTGTCACACATGGGGGTCAATATAGACCCCCATAAATCCCTAATTAACCCTGTCACTTATGGGAGTCAATACAGACCCCCATAAGCACTTAATTAACCGCCTCACTCATGGGGGTCAATACAGACCCCATTAATCCCTAATTAACCCTGTCACCCATGGGGTCAATACAGACCCCCATAAGCACTTAATTAACCCTGTCATGCATGGGGATCAATACAGACCGCCATAAGCACTTAATTAACCCCCTCACTCATGGGGGTCAATACAGACCCCCATAAGGACTTAAGTAACCCTGTCACTCATGGTGGTCAATACAGACCCCATAAGCACTTAATTAACCCCCTCACTCATGGGGGTCAATACAGACCCCCATAAGGACTTAAGTAACCCTGTCACTCATGGTGGTCAATACAGACCCCATAAGCACTTAATTAACCCTGTCACGCATGGGGGTCAATATAGGCCCCCATAAGCACTTAATTAGCCCTGTCACATATGGGGGTCAATACAGACCCCCATAAGCACTTAATAAACCCTGTCACTGATGGTGGCAACACAGAAACCCATAAACCGCTAATTAACCCTGCCACACATGGGGGTCAATACAGACCCCCATAAGCACTTAAATAGCCCTGTCACACATGGGGGTCAATATAGACCCCCATAAGCACTTAATTAACCCTGTCACTCATGTGGGTCAACACGAACACCCATAAACCCCTAATTAACCCTGTCACTCATGGGGGTCAATACAGACCCCTTTAATCCCTAATTAACCCTGTCACTCATGGGGGTCAATACAGACCCCCATAAGAACTTAATTAACCCTGTCACGCATGGGGGTCAATACAGGCCCCCATAAGCACTTAATTAACCCTGTCATGCATGGGGATCAATACAGACCGCCATAAGCACTTAATTAACCCCCTCACTCATGGGGGTCAATACAGACCCCCATAAGGACTTAATTAACCCCGTCACTCATGGCAATCAATACAGACCCCATAAGCACTTAATTAACACTGTCACGCATGGGGGTCAATATAGGCCCCCATAAGCACTTAATTAGCCCTGTCACATATGGGGGTCAATATAGACCCCCATAAGCACTTAATTAACCCTGTCACTCATGTGGGTCAACACGAACACCCATAAACCCCTAATTAACCCTGTCACTCATGGGGGTCAATACAGACCCCATTAATCCCTAATTAACCCTGTCACTCATGGGGGTCAATACAGACCCCCATAAGAACTTAATTAACCCTGTCACGCATGGGGGTCAATACAGGCCCCCATAAGCACTTAATTAACCCTGTCACACATGGGGGTCAATCCAGACCCCCATAAACCCTTAATAAACCCTTGAAGGGATCCGAGATAAGCTCGGAAAACCTGCATTAACCCCTCATTAACCCTCACAGTGGGGGTCACCACTGCAATGAAAAATCAAAATTCCTGCCTTACCGGTCCTTAAAAGACTGTAAAGGCCGTTAAAGGACCCGTAATAAAAAAAAAATTACCCTATCATTCATGAGGCTCTATACAGAGCCCCATCAACCCCTAACTAACACTGTCACTCATGGGGGTCAATCCAGACCCCCATAAACCCTTAATTAACCCTGTCACTCATGGGGTTCAATACAGACCCCCATAAGCACTTAATTAACCCCCTTACTCATGGGGGTCAATCCAGAAGCCCATAAACCCTTAACTAACCCTGTCCCGCATGGGGGTCAATACAGACCCCTATAACCACTTAATTAACCGCCTCACTCATGGGGGTCAATACAGACCCCATTAAACCCTAATTAACCATGTCACCCATGAGGGTCAATACTGACCCCCATAAGCACTTAATTAACCCTGTCATGCATGGGGATCAATACAGACTGCCATAAGCACTTAATTAACCCCCTCCCTCATTGGGGTCAATACAGACCCCCATAAGGACTTAAGTAACCCTGTCACTCATGGTGGCCAATACAGACCCCATAAGCACTTAATTAACCCTGTCACGCATGGGGGTCAATATAGGCCTCCATAAGCACTTAATTAGCCCTGTCACATATGGGGGTCAATACAGACCCCCATAAGCACTTAATTAACCCTGTCACTCATGGGAGTCAACACAGACACCCATAAACCCCTAATTAACACTGTCACTCATGGGGGTCAATACAGACCCCATAAGCACTTCATTAACCCTGTCACACATGGGGGTCAATACAGACCCCCATAAGCACTTAATTAGCCCTGTCACACATGGGGGTCAATACAGACCACCATAAGCACGTAATAAACCCTGTCACTGATGGGGGTCAACACAGACACCCATAAACCCCTAATTAACCCTGTCACTCATGGGGGTCAATACAGACCCCATTAATCCCTAATTAACCCTGTCACTCATGGGGGTCAATACAGACCCCCATAAGCACCTAATTAACCCTGTCACGCATGGGGGTCAATCCAGACCCCCATAAACCCTTAATAAACCCTTGAAGGGATCCGAGATAAGCTCGGAAAACCTGCATTAACCCCTCATTAACCCTCACAGTGGGGGTCACCACTGCAATGAAAAATCAAAATTCCTGCCTTACCGGTCCTTAAAAGACTGTAAAGGCCGTTAAAGGACCCGTAATAAAAAAAAAATTACCCTATCATTCATGAGGCTCTATACAGAGCCCCATCAACCCCTAACTAACACTGTCACTCATGGGGGTCAATCCAGACCCCCATAAATCCTTAATTAACCCTGTCACTCATGGGGTTCAATACAGACCCCCATAAGCACTTAATTAACCCCCTTACTCATGGGGGTCAATCCAGAAGCCCATAAACCCTTAACTAACCCTGTCCCGCATGGGGGTCAATACAGACCCCTATAACCACTTAATTAACCCCCTCACTCATGGGGGTCAATACAGACCCCATAAATCGCTAATTAACCCTGTCACACATGGGGGTCAATATAGACCCCCATAAATCCCTAATTAACCCTGTCACTTATGGGAGTCAATACAGACCTACATAAGCACTTAATTAACCGCCTCACTCATGGGGGTCAATACAGACCCCATTAATCCCTAATTAACCCTGTCACCCATGGGGGTCAATACAGACCCCCATAAGCACTTAATTAACCCTGTCATGCATGGGGATCAATACAGACTGCCATAAGCACTTAATTAACCCCCTCACTCATGGGGGTCAATACAGACCCCCATAAGGACTTAAGTAACCCTGTCACTCATGGTGGTCAATACAGACCCCATAAGCACTTAATTAACCCTGTCACGCATGGAGGTCAATATAGGCCTCCATAAGCACTTAATTAGCCCTGTCACATATGGGGGTCAATACAGACCCCCATAAGCACTTAATTAACCCTGTCACTCATGGGAGTCAACACAGACACCCATAAACCCCTAATTAACCCTGTCACTCATGGGGGTCAATACAGACCCCATAAGCACTTCATTAACCCTGTCACACATGGGGGTCAATACAGACCCCCATAAGCACTTAATTAGCCCTGTCACACATGGGGGTCAATACAGACCACCATAAGCACGTAATAAACCCTGTCACTGATGGGGGTCAACACAGACACCCATAAACCCCTAATTAACCCTGTCACTCATGGGGGTCAATACAGACCCCATTAATCCCTAATTAACCCTGTCACTCATGGGGGTCAATACAGACCCCCATAAGCACCTAATTAACCCTGTCACGCATGGGGGTCAATCCAGACCCCCATAAACCCTTAATAAACCCTTGAAGGGATCCGAGATAAGCTCGGAAAACCTGCATTAACCCCTCATTAACCCTCACAGTGGGGGTCACCACTGCAATGAAAAATCAAAATTCCTGCCTTACCGGTCCTTAAAAGACTGTAAAGGCCGTTAAAGGACCCGTGATTAAAAAAAAATTACCCTATCATTCATGAGGCTCTCTACAGAGCCCCATCAACCCCTAAATAACACTGTCACTCATGGGGGTCAATCCAGACCCCCATAAACCCTTAATTAACCCTGTCACTCATGGGGTTCAATACAGACCCCCATAAGCACTTAATTAACCCCCTTACTCAGGGGGTTAATCCAGAAGCCCATAAACCCTTAACTAACCCTGTCCCGCATGGGGGTCAATACAGACCCCTATAACCACTTAATTAACCCCCTCACTCATGGGGGTCAATACAGACCCCATAAATCGCTAATTAACCCTGTCACACATGGGGGTCAATATAGACCCCCATAAATCCCTAATTAACCCTGTCACTTATGGGAGTCAATACAGACCCCCATAAGCACTTAATTAACCGCCTCACTCATGGGGGTCAATACAGACCCCATTAATCCCTAATTAACCCTGTCACCCATGGGGGTCAATACAGACCCCCATAAGCACTTAATTAACCCTGTCATGCATGGGGATCAATACAGACCGCCATAAGCACTTAATTAACCCCCTCACTCATGGGGGTCAATACAGACCCCCATAAGGACTTAAGTAACCCTGTCACTCATGGTGGTCAATACAGACCCCATAAGCACTTAATTAACCCTGTCACGCATGGGGGTCAATATAGGCCTCCATAAGCACTTAATTAGCCCTGTCACATATGGGGGTCAATACAGACCCCCATAAGCACTTAATTAACCCTGTCACTCATGGGAGTCAACACAGACACCCATAAACCCCTAATTAACCCTGTCACTCATGGGGGTCAATACAGACCCCATAAGCACTTCATTAACCCTGTCACACATGGGGGTCAATACAGACCCCCATAAGCACTTAATTAGCCCTGTCACACATGGGGGTCAATACAGACCACCATAAGCACGTAATAAACCCTGTCACTGATGGGGATCAACACAGACACCCATAAACCCCTAATTAACCCTGTCACTCATGGGGGTCAATACAGACCCCATTAATCCCTAATTAACCCTGTCACTCATGGGGGTCAATACAGACCCCCATAAGCACCTAATTAACCCTGTCACGCATGGGGGTCAATACAGGCCCCCATAAACCCTTAATAAACCCTTGAAGGGATCCGAGATAAGCTCGGAAACCCGCATTAACCCCTCATTAACCCTGCCTTACGGGTCCTTAAAGGACCGTAAAGGCCCTTAAAGGACCCGTAATAAAAATAAAAAAAACCCGGAGGTGTGGCTAGCAGCAAACGGAGAGGAAGCAAAATAACAGAGCTCCCTGCAATAAGGCTTTAAAACAACATGAAAATACCAAGCAATTTGGATTATTTTTGATCTACCACACCAGGTTGCAGTGACTGAACAGTCTGGATTGCTCTGGCACTGTGCAGCAACTTTTGGACTTCACTTTAACACAGATCTACTGGACTGAAAGATACTGGATGGGGCACAATCAACAACTATTGGGAAGGTGTCTGGTGAGTCTAAACCCCAAAGGGGACCCTCCTTTGTCATCCTACCCCAGCTAGACCCCAGCTCACCTACCCAGGGAAGGGCCTCTTGATGGGAGATATAAAGTGGAGCATAACATATAATTTTTCACTTCATATTTGAAGGAAAATTAACAAGCACTCTATATGGGTTACTACTGAAAGCTAACACAGAGTAAAGCTAGCAATAGCCCTGCAACTATACACAGACACTGGTGGACATAGAAAAAAAGGGATTGAAGTGCATCCAATGAACTTCTACACCAACCTGGGATCATAAGGAGCAAGTGAAGTTGTACTCTCACACGCCAGGGATTGTACCTTTACAACATCTCATTGCTGGGACTCATGTGTTTGCAACCATCATTAAAAGCTCTGTTTATTAAATCCTAATTTGTGCTGGACTCTAATCAGCAAAGCAATTGAAACAAAACTGCCACAGCCAAATGTAATGAACTGTTTAAGACAAGGAATTTACTTTTTTTTCCTCAATCCCTTATCACCTTAACTTGTTTATGTTATATGAGATAAAGGGAGCGGCTCCACTTGTGACTGTTTTATAAGTTTGCTGTTGACTACACCCTGTATAAAAGACAGCTCAACACTACCACCAAGTGGCAGCTTACGAACATTACATGCTCAGGCTTATAAATATATCAGTGCTTCTGAAATCCACTACAACTGACAAGCCTACTTAGGCCTCTACAACCCAGTGTCCTTTGATTTTGTTGCTATTATCTGCTGAAGTTTGTTAAGTGTGTGACTAGAGCCTGATTTGCATTCTTATGTTCTAGTCCTATTTCAAACGACAGCCAAGCCCTGATTTTTTGTTGTCAATATTTATAGCTGTGGCAAATAATCCAACTATCATTGCCTTGAAACTGTAAAACACAACTCTGCAAGATCTTAAATCCTCACTCCCCTGTGATAGGGGGCATTTTGTGACTTGTGGTCTCTATACTCTAACTAGGCCAGGGCTAGGCCCAGTGACTTACCGCCATTCTGATTTCACTAAGTGCATGCAGCTGCCTGACACCAAAGGCAGGTGGATACAATTGTTATCTGTCAAAGTAGACAAGGGGCACCATCTACTCTACATTGGAAGATCACAGATTCTCATGTGCACAATAAAAGTATTTTATTCTTTCTTTGGCGGATCAAGCTATAAGGTGGCTGGTGCTGAGCAGAGCACACTACAATACAGCCGACCGATGGTCAAAGTGACAATTCCTGAAGCACTCTGGTAACTTACTATATCTTGGGGTCTAATGGGATGCACATATATTCAGTTTACTGCAATAAAGATATACAACACTGCCACCCAGAGAAATTTCAGGAATATCACATCAGTGATCTTTAAACTACATTAACTTACTACTACAAGAAATTAAGACTATCAATTACATCTGATACTTCCCTGGTCTGCCACTGCCATCTAGTGGAGGAAAGTGGTAAACCACAAAGGGACTTCCTGATAGAACAAAGATTATGGAGCATATGTTTCACATGAGAGACCTGATATTCTCCAGGATGTAACTTCCTATTCCCATATGCCGTTACATGGGGACACTTACAAACGCAAAAGTGACAAAATACCTTATCTTATGTCATGGCTGGAGTAGCTACGAGAAAAAGTAGCAAGAATATACAATCTTATTACTTGCCTAGAACGTCACCCCCTGCATCTCAAAAACAACAGCCTAACTCAAAAACCACGGCAGCAACAACGATGGAGCATACAGCGCCAAGCACTAAGGGTGATATCCAAGACCTCAAAGACCTGATCCTCACATTCAGGGAGGACATCAGAGCAGACATCCAAAAAGTCTCAGCAGACTTGATGTCCGAGATAAAAAGAGTGGACGCTAAATCTGACTCGCTTGAAGAGAAATATAACAAACTAAAACAATCTCATTTCAAGATTGAGGAAGAAATCTCCATGCTAAAGGAGGAGCAAGCCCGCCACTTTAGATTTCAGGAAGACCTAGAAAATAGATCTCGGAGACAGAATATCAGACTGAGAAACGTACCTGAATCAGTAACTGACCTCCATTTATACATGTCAGAGCTCTGTGAGTTTCTGCTACCAAATCTGGACTCTGAGCAATATAGACTGGACCGGATCCATAGAGCTCTGGGAGGTCGTTCCACCATGTCTGAACGCCCCAGAGATATCATCGCCCGCTTCCATTACTTTACAACTAAGGAAATGTTCATGAGAGCATCCAGGGAGGGTATCCCTGACATCAAAGGGCACAGACCAAGTGTCTTTGCGGACCTCGCTCAACAAACGTTATTCAAGAGGAAAATGATGAAACCACTCCTGGACAACATCCTGGCCCATGGCTGGAAATACTCTTGGGGCTTTCCATTTCGCCTACTGATTGCCAGGGACGGCAAGTTCTTTACCATCAGAACCCTAGAGGAGGAGAAGGCCCTTCTAGCTACCTGGGGTATTACTTTAACAGATGCTCCTGGAGTTTCTGGCGACAGCCAACCCATCAGGGAGTTGATAGAGGGTCCCCGAGGAAGAACAGTTGGCCTTAATTCTCGTGGTAGAGGTTCCAACCTCCCCTCCAGAAGACATCAAAACAGGGCCCCTGACCAGCCAGATGTGCCATAGATCCAATAACACTGTGATGAATTGTTATATGATATGTTATAGTTATGTTCTACCTCCTTTTTTGATCTTCTAAAACTTGCGACCAAAATATGAACAGACATGACTAGTTAAACTCTTGCATAACTATCTGTCACTTTAGAAGAATATTTCTTCTTTTTTTTTATATATATAGATATTGATAGTGTCCCTTAAGGGCTTCACCATATACCCCCCCCCCCCCCCCCCCCCCCGGCGAATCCAGTCAGTATTGGAGTCTAACACTACTGGACTCACCAATTTAATTAAAAGGACAGCGCTCGCTCTCCTTGAAGTAGTGTTATACTACGTTCCTAGCTTTGTTATATTCTATTAGTATAATTTTATTTTTAGAATAAAAAAAAAGTTTTTTTGATAAATTTGTGTCAACAAATTTGACGCCGGATTACTTGACAAGCAGTTTCAACCACTGTATATCATTGTGTTCTCCTCATCCGTACTACACTAACATTTTACTTTACGTTTACATCAATTTGCACAGTGAAGTGATGCAGGTGGTTTCTGGACGGAGTCCCAGCGGGAGGCTCATCAGATTGGATACTCGAAGGCGGCTATAACCCTTCGTGCTCTACTAAGCTTGGCCTCGAGCCACAGACAAACGGTGAGTCATGAATATTAATATGATTTCACATAATGCTCAGGGCCTGAATGAACCGATTAAAAGAGGGGTTGCCATAAAAGAGTATCAGAGATTAGGGGGAGATGTAATATTTGTGCAAGAAACACATTTTAAGAAACTAGCGGTCCCCAAATACTGGGGGAAAACATATAAACAAAGTTTCCACTCCACCGCAACAGAAAAGAAAAGAGGGGTGACACTCCTTATTCATAATAGGCTTACATTTCGCCACACCCGCACTCAGACATATCCAGAGGGTAGATATATGGCAGTACATGGCACCATTCATGACCAGAAAATTACCTTCCTTAACATATATGCGCCAAATACTGATCAGAAGCAATTCTTCACTAAGATTTCAGATCTGATTATGGGCTGGGAGCACTCCCTCCTGATCCTAGGGGGGGACATGAACACAGTCCTAGATCCATCTACAGACAAATCAACTGCTACCACTAAACTCACACCTCCCACGGCTACCAGAGCTCTCAAACATATTCTCAGATCTAATTGCCTGATAGTCAGTTGGAGGATAATGAACCCCACTGATCGAGAGTATACTTTTTACTCCCCCAGACATCTGTCACACTCCAGAATTGATTACCTGTTCACTCAACAACACCTATCACTAAATTTAGAAGCAGCTTCCATTCAAACCATTTCGTGATCAGATCATGACCTGGTTCTGACCTCCCTGTCTGGACTTCTACCAGCGGGACGGTCCCCCTCGTGGACACTAAATCCCTGTCTATTAAACGATTTAGTCCTAAGGGAAAAAATTAGCAGCGCAATTGTGGAATACTTCGGGATCAATAGTGGGGGTGAGGTAGACGGGGGAGGAGTGTGGGCAGCCCATAAGGCAGTGATTAGAGGAGTTTGTATTCAGCTAGGAGCTGCAGCGAAAAAAGCAGTTGAAGCGCAAATTAGTGACCTTAATAGCAAGATCACAGAGTTACAATCACTATTTGCCAGGAATCATGATCCTAAGATCTACAATGAAATTCTGAAATACAAACACACCTTAAACACAGTGCTCAGGAAGAAGGTGGTCTCCATGCTACAACGTACGCAGGCCAGCTTCTTTAGGAGCACCAATAAACCTGACAGTATGTTGGCCAGAAAGCTTAAAGCACAGAGGGCGGACTTATTCATCCCAAAGATATTTACTAAAGGGAAAGGCCCGGTCTCGAAACCAGACCAGATTGCTGATGTCTTTCGACAATTTTATACAGAACTGTATTCCGCCCCCTCCCACTCAGGATCCTACTCTCACAAATCACAAATTGATGAATTTCTTTCTGGGATTCAGCTGCCACAAATTGAGAAATCACAGGCAGAGACTCTAGCAGACCCCATAACTTCTGAGGAAATTAAACAGGCTATTAAGGCCACGAGATCACATGCAGCACCTGGTCCGGATGTATTCACAAATTTATATTATAAACAATACATCGATCTCTTGCTACCGCACCTCCAAGAATTATTTAACAGTTTCCTCTCTGGTTCTTCAGTCACACCAGAATTTCTAGAGGCTAAAATTGTCGTAATACCCAAAGAGGGGAAAGACCCAGCACTGTGTGGTAGTTATAAACCGATCTCTTTGATCCACACGGACCTCAAATTATATTCCAAAATAATGGCAAACAGATTGGCCCCAATAGTTGCCAGACGTGATCCATCCGGACCAGGTAGGCTTCATCTCAGGTAGAGAAGCACCCGACAACACCAGGAGAATCTTTAACCTGATAGACTTGGCTACCAGAGAGGATATCCCACTAATGCTCCTATCTTTAGACGCCGAAAAGGCATTTGATAGGATAGACTGGACATTTATGTGGAAAACATTGGCGAAGTTTGGTCTGGGCGACGGCTTTTTGAAGGGCATTATGCCTTTATACAGCGGTCCCAGATCATGTATTATATATCAAGGATTTCTGTCCAAACAATTTAATATTACTAGGGGAACTAGACAGGGCTGCCCACTCTCCCCCTTGCTCTTCGCCCTTAGTCTTGAACCATTGGCAGCGGCAGTTCGAAATTGTCCAAACATTAAAGGAGTGCAGATTGGCCCTAATGAGCATAAGCTCAACCTTTTTGCAGACGATATCATGCTGTCACTTACAGATCCAATACCAAGCCTGCCTAATTTATTCCAATTGCTCACAGACTTTGGCAGAGTGTCAGGGTTCAAAATCAACACTAACAAGAGCATAGCCCTCAACATTACACTACCCCAAATGATGAAACAGAACTTAGAAAACAGCTTTCCCATAAAATGGGCCACCAAACAGATAACTTATTTGGGTATTAATATTCCGCGGTCTATAGCATTGGTATACAAGGCAAATTTTCCTCCTGTCTTGAACAGAATCAAGGCAGATATCTCCAAGTGGTCCTTCCTTAACATCTCATGGTTGGGCAGAATAAATTCCATCAAGATGAATGTGATTCCCAAATTATTATACCTATTTAGGACAATCCCAACACCGATCAGGTTACACGACCTTAGAGTGATGCAAAAAACACTTTTTAAGTTCGCCTTGAATAACAAGAAACCAAGAATCAATAGAACCACAATGTGTGCGCCTAAACAGAAAGTGGGGCTAGCCTTCCCTGATCTAATCAAGTATTATAAGGCCACTAGATTATCTCAAACCACGACCTGCTTTAAAAAAGAGGCCATACCGGTGTGGGCAGACATAGAGAGGCAACTTCTAGAAGACAAGCATTGGGTACTATCGCAGGTTTTATGGCTTAGCTTAGGTCGGGACCTACGTACAGGAGAGTTACAGATTTGTATTAGCCATTCTTTGAAATTATGGAAAGACCTGAACAGAAGGGTGGACCTCCTGAGTGTGGGTTCTGGCTTGATTCCACTATGGCAATCTCACAAAGGTCAGCACCTCAATAAATTTACCCAGATGAAATGGTGGATAAAGAACAAAATAACAATTGTGGCAGATACCTGGGTGACCTCACAAAGCAACACATCGTCAATTATCACTGACATAATTCAGGTGCCACATAGAGAGTGGCTTAATCTGATGGCAATTAATGAGATACTAACACACTCTACGAAAATCAACAAATATCATACCAAATCTCCCTTCGAGAAATGCTGTATCAACAATCCCGGAGGTAAGGCCAATATAGCCATCATTTACAATCAGATGGTGTCTCTCACCAACAGGGTTAAACCACATTACCAAACTGCATGGGAGGCTGAATGGAGGTAACTCTAGACGACAGCCAATGGAATAAGATCCTCAAACAAGCCAATACCTCTTCACTAAACGTGACACTAAAAGAAAACTCTTTTAAGACAATAATGAGGTGGTACCTTACACCAGCAAGACTCCATCTTCTGAACAAAACACACCCTGACACATGTTTTAGGGGCTGCACAGACACTGGTACACTGATTCACATGCTGTGGGGGTGTCCGAAAATAAGACCCATATGGACAGCAACATACGACCTATTAGAAACACTTTTGGGGACAACAGTAACACAAAAGCCTGAGGAAGCTTTGCTAGGCCTTCCAATTACAGGGCTATTCAAATCAGAACAATGTTTAACAACACAGATATTTTTGGCCACGAGATGCATCATAGCTAAACACAGGAAACTTACCTCCCCTACTCACATTGAAGTACTTCACAAAATCAGGTTTATTCGGGCTATGAGCTCACTTTCAGCTGAAATTGATGAAAGATACCGTCGATGGGCCTCCTGCTGGGACTTATGGACTCTACGAGGTCCACAATAAGGTTCGTGTGAACTACTTTTATGGGTTGACCTGATGTTTGTTCTATGGTTTTACCTTGCTGTACCTCCTGGACACATGTCTGCTTTGAGGAATGTATATATGTTCAAGACCTTGTGTGACTTTATATATATATGTTTTACATGTTCATGTGTTATTCTAACCAAAAAAGAAAAACTTTGAAAGAAACTTTTTGATATATCTTGTTCATACTTGAGAGATTTGTTATATGATTTGCTGAACTTACGATGTTATATTTGTTTATTCTTTCAATAAAAAAGTTAATTATAAAAAAAAAAAAAAAAAAATAACCCTATCATTCATGAGGCTCTATACAGAGCCCCATCAACCCCTAAATAACCCTGTCACTCATGGGGGTCAATCCAGAAACCCATAAACCCTTAACTAACCCTGTCCCGCATGGGGGTCAATACAGACCCCCATAACCACTTAATTAACCCCCTCACTCATGGGGGTCAATACAGACCCCATAAATCGCTAATTAACCCTTTCACACATGGGGGTCAATACAGACCCCCATAAGCACTTAATTAACCCTGTCACGCATGGGGGTCTATACAGACCCCATAAATCCCTAATTAACCCTGTCACTTATGGGAGTCAATACAGACCCCCATAAGCACTTAATTAACCCCCTCATTCATGGGGGTCAATACAGACCCCTTTAATCCCTAATTAACCCTGTCACTCATGGGGGTCAATACAGACCCCCATAAGCACTTAATTAATCCTGTCATGCATGGGTATCAATACAGACTGCTATAAGCACTTAATTAACCCCCTCACTCATGGGGGTCAATACAGACCCCCATAAGGACTTAATTAACCCCGTCACTCATGGCGGTCAATACAGACCCCATAAGCACTTAATTAACCCTGTCACGCATGGGGGTCAATATAGGCCCCCATAAGCACTTAATTAGCCCTGTCACACATGGGGGTCAATACAGACCCCCATAAGCACTTAATTAACCCTGTCACTCATGGGGGTCAACACAGACACCCATAAACCCCTAATTAACCCTGTCACTCATAGGGGTCAATACAGACCCCATAAGCACTTAATTAACCCTGTCACACATGGGGGGTCAATACAGACCCCCATAAGCACTAAATTAACCCCGACACTCACGCTAATAATAGCGTCTGGGAGGTCGGCGAGTGCGGATCTCCGTTAGTTTTTTTTGTTTGTTTTTTAGAGTGCGGATTGTTCCAGGGCCCATCCGGGGCAGAAGAGGAGGAGGTCGGGGACATCGCAGGGAGGTAAGTACAATGTATATTATGTTTATTTTATTTGGTTTTATGTTTATATGTATGTTGTACTAATGTAATTTTTATATGTTTTTTTTTAACAGGGGCCTCGCCGGAGAAGAAAAGAAGAAGGACGGGGACATGCTGGAAAGGTGAGTAGAATATTTATAATATTTAGATTGTTTATTTATTTTATGTAAATGTGTTGTACTAATTGTTTTTTATTTTTCCCCCTAGGTTGGTGATTTGGATGGACATCTGCAAAGGTAAGTGGTCTTAATTATTTTATTTTAGCTTAAAATTAGGGTTTGTATATGGATGCATTTATTGTATGTTAGATAGGGGTATGTATTTTAGATAGATAGTATTTATTGTATGTTAGATAGGGGTATGTATTTTAGATAGTTAGGATTTATTGTATACTATATAGTATTGTATGTTAGATAGAGGTATGTATTTTACATAGATAGGATTTATTGTATGTTAGATAGGGATATGTATTTTAGATAGATAATATGTATTGTATATTATACAGTATTGTATGTTAGATAGGGGTATATATTTTACATAGATAGAATTTATTGTATATTACATAGATTGGGCATGTATTTTAGATGGATAGGATTGATTGTATGTTAGATAGGGGGTATTGTATTTTATTTTATTTGTATTGTATTGTATGTATTCTATATGTATTTCTTTTTCAGGTGTATAATTTATTTTTTATTTTTTGTAGTGGGGGGGTTGTAATGTATTTTTTTTATTTTCTGTAATGTTCCTTTTTTTATTTTTGGTGACTTACATAGTAATTATATAGTTACATAGTAATAAAGGTTGAAAAAAGACTTCCAGTCCATCAAGTACAACCTGTTAAGATCTCTATTGATCTTTTTAATATGTGGACTATTTATTATTAATTGTTAATTGATCTAGAGGAAGGCAAACAGGAAAAAAAAACATTGAAACTTTGCCAATTGTCTCATAAGTTTTTTTTTCTGTAATGTAGATTTAAAAAAATGTTGTGACTTTTTCTGTAGGTGTTAATAGTTTAGTGTAGAGGGGTGCTAGTTTAGATTTAATGGTTTATTGGGGTGGGTTTAGTGTAGTGTTTGTACTTAGTGTCATGAGGGTACTGGAGAACCCTCATAGCACTTACGGGGCAATGTTAGGCTTCTAACTGTCCCATGAGGGTTTTTAAATACCCTTATGGGACTAATGGGGTTAAATAGAGGCTTATGAGGGTCTGTATAGACCCACATAAGAGACCTGGTTACAATGGTGTAGTGCTTACACTTTGTGTCATGAGGGTCCTGGATGACCCTCATGGCACTTATAGTGTTATTACATGCGTTCATTATTGTGTTATTGGGGTCTATATAGTTGA
The DNA here is from genome assembly GCA_027410445.1 of Discoglossus pictus. Classification (NCBI taxonomy): domain Eukaryota; kingdom Metazoa; phylum Chordata; class Amphibia; order Anura; family Alytidae; genus Discoglossus; species Discoglossus pictus. The sequence continues at coordinate 200,391,186 of CM050164.1, read as the reverse complement.
GGCACACAGTACACTCACATTATGTGACAAACAGCTTTTCAACACTTTTTTATTGACCCGTCATTTTTGACGGGCAAGTCGCTAGTATATTAATAATGAGCACACAGGTCTGTATAATTGTGCTGAACATCTATATTAGTGGTGGGCAATGCATTCCTATGAGAGCCATCAACATTCTAGGATGCTTGTGTAATCAGGTTCTCCTTGATACTGTAATTTACTTATCTTTGTTCATCCTGATTGCCCCAACTGTGTTAAAGCAAAGAGTTATTAGAATTCTGGACTGTTAGCGGACTTTTGTAGGATCGAGTTGCCCACCACTGATCTATACACTGCTACTGACAGCACTGAATTGTATAGTGATTATGAGTATCTATGCACTGATGCCACTTCTGGATCGCTACCTTGTCGTGGTAAAGGGGCTTGTGTACCTCACTGAAGCTGTCAGCTATACCATGTAGGTATACATCCAAGATCTTCTACACCTTCACCCAAGATGGGCAGGTCATAGCAGAGAGGTCAGACAAATCACGGTCCACTGGAGAAATAACTGACAACCCACTCCAGTATCTTTGCCATGAAAACCTTATTGATGGGCACGACTAGATAACATAACAATAGGTGTGCCTGGAATGCTGATGTCCATAGGGTCACGGAGAGTCAGAGATAACTGAACAAAAGCACTGATAATGACCACACTGCAGCGTATAATGACAATGATGATGCAGACCCTCCGGTGATTATTTGGTCTTTTATGATGCATACTCTGCCTTGTGTCCCATGTCATGCACTGTCAAACTGTCCCTGTTATTACACAGTCATTTCCCCTCCAACTCTGCGTCACTGCAGCTGCTCTCCATGTCAGTGCTGAGATGTGATTAGAGCAGTAGGGGGTGCAGGGAGGTGGGTGCAGAGGTTACAATTGTAGCTTCTGCAGGAAACCAAATAGGGAGTTGGTTATTGGCTTTATATATTATTATTTTTTTAAAGTATACAAATATATATTTATTTTCACTAGATTTAATTTTTTAGATACTCATTATCACTATAGATTCATACATTAATTTTATCTATATATACTCAGTATCGAGTACAGTGGGTTCATTATCCATGTATAGATACTCTGCATCATTATACAGTGCATCATGTTCATATCAGTGTATAGATACTCATCACTATACAATGCAGCGTATTCAGCATCCTTATATTGAGCAATGTGCTCATTATCAGTGTATAAATACTCAGCATCATTATACAGTGCAGTGTGATCACCATTAGTGTATAGATACTCAGCATCATTATACAGTGGAGTGTGATCACCGTCAGTGGATAGATACTCAGCATCATTATACAGTAAAGTGTGATCACCGTCAGTGGATAGATACTCAGCATCATTATACAGTGGAGTGTGATCACAATGTATAGACAGCATCATTATAGAAGCACAACGTTTATTTTCTGTGTATAGATGCTCATCATCATAATATAACTTGGTGTGATCATTATTAGTGTATAGATACTCAGTATCATTATGCAAAGCTTCATGCTCACTGTCAGTGTATAGATATACGGAGCACCATTATACAGCACAGCAAGATCATTATCAGTATATAGATACTCCGCATCATATCATACAGTAGATCTGGCACTCAGTAATATATGCTGCAGGCTGCCTAACGTTGCAAGTAATTATTGTTGCATCTAAAAGGTCAAAGCAGAATTTTATATGACACAAGGGATACCTCTAGGACTGCAACATGCCATATTTCTGCTCTCTACTTGAAACCTGTGCCTGATGTCTTATTTACTCTCTCTGGTTTGTGCTCTCACCTCCTTTATATCTATATCTCCACACTTTCTGTCATAGGTGTAGGAACTGGGGGGACAAATCCCCACAGTTTTTTCTCTGTTTGTATGTATATGCAGTATAAGCTATTTTACGGCCTGTGTATACAATGAGCGTAATTTCTGTCTATATCTCCACACTATATTGGCACACTTTCTCCTCTCTGTCTCTTGTTTGTTCTCCTCACTTTCTTAAAATTGATGGCAATATATAACATATTATATAAACATATATGATTCCCAAGAATTGTCCAGGTTGTGTGACAATGAAATCATTAATATAATCACATATTATAATTGTCAAACTGCGATTCGTTGTCAGGTTTGCGAGCCTTGTGAAGAAAGGCGAGCCGTTAACGCATAAAAGCCTTCCGAGCTCGGAGCACTTAGGTGATGAGCGCCAAAGGCGCTCATCAACCTGAGAGCCTTGCGAAGCAACAGTTGAGGCATTGAAACATGCGGGAGGTCGGAGCACTTAGGCGAGCAGTTGAAGCATCGAAGCTAGGCGAGCAGTTTAGCTTTGAAACATGCAGGACTTAGGCTGAAATTAGTTGAGGAACGTGGGACTTACAAAAAAAAAAAACAACCTCGGAATCTCGGGGGCAAAAAAATGACCTTAACAGTCGAACCGCGGAAATCAAAAAACACGAAAAACAAGACAAAATTAAAAATCTCATTCTCTCTCACTTCTCTCAATTTCTCTATGTCTCTGGTTTGCTCTCTCTCACTTAATTCAGTTTCTCCCCTCTCTCTCTCTGCTTTGCTCTTTCTCACTTCATTCAGTTTCTCCCCTCTCTCTCTCTGGTTTGCTCTCTCTCACTTCTCTCAGTTTCTCCCCTCTCTCTCTCTCTGGTTTGCTCTCTCTCACTTCTCTCAGATTCTTCCATCTCTGTCTCTGGTTTGCTCTCTCTCTCTCTTTCGCTCTCAGTTTCTCTATGTCTCTGGTTTGCTCTCTCTCACACCTATCTCAGTTTCTCTCCTCTGTTTCTCTGGTTTGCTCTCTCTCTCTCTCTCTCTCTCTCTCTCTTTCTTTCTCTCCCACTTCTCTCTGTCTCTGGTTTGCTCTCTCTTACTTCTCTCAGTTTCTCCTGTCTCTGTCCCTGGTTTTCTTTCTCAATTTCTCTCTCTCTCTGGTTTGCTCTCTCTCACTTCATTCAGTTTCTCCCCTCTCTCTCTCTGGTTTGCTCTCTCTCACTTCTCTCAGTTTCTCCCCTCTCTGTCTCTGGTTTGCTCTCTCTCACTTCTCTCAGTTGCTTCCATCTCTGTCTCTGGGTTGCTCTCTCTCTCTCTGTGTCTCTCTCAGTTTCTCTCTGTCTCTGGTTTGCTCTCTCTCACTTCTCTCAGTTTCTCTCCTCTCTGTCTCTGGTTTGCTCTCTTTCACTTCTCTCAGTTTCTTCCATCTATGTCTCTGGTTTGCTCTCTCTCTCTTTCTCTCCCACTTCTCTCTGTCTCTGGTTTGCTCTCTCTTACTTCTCTCCGTTTCTCTATGTCTCTATCCCTGGTTTTCTCTCTCTCTTTCTCTCTCACTTCTCCCAGTTTCTCCCCTCTCTGTCTCTGGTTTGCTCTCTTTCACTTCTCTCAGTTTCTTCCATCTCTGTCTCTGGTTTGCTCTCTTTCACTTCTCTCAGTTTCTCTCCTCTATGTCTCTGGTTTGCTCTCTTTCACTTCTCTCAGTTTCTTTCATCTCTGTCTCTGGTTTGCTCTCTTTCACTTCTCTCAGTTTCTCCATCTCTGTCTCTGGATTGCTCTCTTTCACTTCTCTCAGTTTCTCTCCTCTATGTCTCTGGTTTGCTCTCTTTCACTTCTCTCAGTTTCTTTCATCTCTGTCCCTGGTTTGCTCTCTTTCACTTCTCTCAGTTTCTCCATCTCTGTCTCTGGATTGCTCTCTTTCACTTCTCTCAGTTTCTCTCCTCTCTGACTCTGGATTTCTCTCTTTCACTTCTCTCAGTTTCTTCCATCTCTGTCTCTGGTTTGCTCTCTTTCACTTCTCTCAGTTTCTCTCCTCTCTGTCTCTGGTTTGCTCTCTTTCACTTCTCACAGTTTCTCCCCTCTCTGTCTCTGGTTTGCTCTCTTTCACTTCGCTCAGTTTCTTCCATCTCTGTCTCTGGTTTGCTCTCTCTCTCTCTCTCTCTCTCTCTCTCTTTCTCTCTCTCTTTCTCTCTCAGTTTCTCTATGTCTCTAGTTTGCGCTTTGTCACTTAATTCAGTTTCTCCCCTCTATGTCTCTGGTTTGCTCTCTCTCTCTCTCTCTCTCTCTCTCTCTCTCTCTCTCTCTCTCTCTCTCTCTCTCTCTCTCTCTCTCAGTTTCTCTATGTCTCTAGTTTGCGCTTTGTCACTTAATTCAGTTTCTCCCCTCTATGTCTCTGGTTTGCTCTCTTTCACTTCTCTCAGTTTCTTCCATCTCTGTCTCTGGTTTGCTCTCTTTCACTTCTCTCAGTTTCTCCCCTCTCTGTTTCTGGTTTGCTCTCTTTCACTTCTCTCAGTTTCTTCCATCTCTGTCTCTGGTTTGCTCTCTCTCTCTCTCTCTCTCTCTCTCTCTCTCTCTCTTTCTCTCTCTCTTTCTCTCTCAGTTTCTCTATGTCTCTAGTTTGCGCTTTGTCACTTAATTCAGTTTCTCCCCTCTATGTCTCTGGTTTGCTCTCTCTCTCTCTCTCTCTCTCTCTCTCTTTCTCTCTCAGTTTCTCTATGTCTCTAGTTTGCGCTTTGTCACTTAATTCAGTTTCTCCCCTCTATGTCTCTGGTTTGCTCTCTTTCACTTCTCTCAGTTTCTTCCATCTCTGTCTCTGGTTTGCTCTCTTTCACTTCTCTCAGTTTCTTTCATCTCTGTCTCTGGTTTGCTCTCTTTCACTTCTCTCAGTTTCTCCCCTCTCTGTCTCTGGTTTGCTCTCTTTCACTTCTCTCAGTTTCTCCTCTCTCTGTTTCTGGTTTGCTCTCTTTCACTTCTCTCAGTTTCTTCCATCTCTGTCTCTGGTTTGCTCTCTTTCACTTCTCTCAGTTTCTCCCCTCTCTGTCTCTGGTTTGCTCTCTTTCACTTCTCTCAGTTTCTTCCATCTCTGTCTCTGGTTTGCTCTCTCTCTCTCTTTCTCTCTCAGTTTCTCTATGTCTCTAGTTTGCGCTTTGTCACTTAATTCAGTTTCTTCCATCTCTGTCCCTGGTTTGCTCTCTTTCACTTCTCTCAGTTTCTTTCATCTCTGTCTCTGGTTTGCTCTCTTTCACTTCTCTCAGTTTCTTCCATCTCTGTCTCTGGTTTGCTCTCTTTCACTTCTCTCAGTTTCTCTCCTCTCTGACTCTGGATTGCTCTCTTTCACTTCTCTCAGTTTCTTCCATCTCTGTCTCTGGATTGCTCTCTTTCACTTCTCTCAGTTTCTCCTCTCTCTGTTTCTGGATTGCTCTCTTTCACTTCTCTCAGTTTCTTCCATCTCTGTCTCTGGTTTGCTCTCTTTCACTTCTATCAGTTTCTCCCCTCTCTGTCTCTGGTTTGCTCTCTTTCACTTCTCTCAGTTTCTTCCATCTCTGTCTCTGGTTTGCTCTTCCATCTCTATGTCTCTGTCCCTGGTTTTCTCTCTCTCTTTCTCTCTCACTTCTCCCAGTTTCTCCCCTCTCTGTCTCTGGTTTGCTCTCTTTCACTTCTCTCAGTTTCTTCCATCTCTGTCTCTGGTTTGCTCTCTTTCACTTCTCTCAGTTTCTCTCCTCTATGTCTCTGGTTTGCTCTCTTTCACTTCTCTCAGTTTCTTTCATCTCTGTCTCTGGTTTGCTCTCTTTCACTTCTCTCAGTTTATCCATCTCTGTCTCTGGATTGCTCTCTTTCACTTCTCTCAGTTTCTCTCCTCTCTGACTCTGGATTTCTCTCTTTCACTTCTCTCAGTTTCTTCCATCTCTGTCTCTGGTTTGCTCTCTTTCACTTCTCTCAGTTTCTCTCCTCTCTGTCTCTGGTTTGCTCTCTTTCACTTCTCACAGTTTCTCCCCTCTCTGTCTCTGGTTTGCTCTCTTTCACTTCGCTCAGTTGCTTCCATCTCTGTCTCTGGTTTGCTCTCTCTCTCTCTCTCTCTCTCTCTCTCTCTTTCTCTCTCTCTTTCTCTCTCAGTTTCTCTATGTCTCTAGTTTGCGCTTTGTCACTTAATTCAGTTTCTCCCCTCTATGTCTCTGGTTTGCTCTCTCTCTCTCTCTCTCTCTCTCTCTCTTTCTCTCTCAGTTTCTCTATGTCTCTAGTTTGCGCTTTGTCACTTAATTCAGTTTCTCCCCTCTATGTCTCTGGTTTGCTCTCTTTCACTTCTCTCAGTTTCTTCCATCTCTGTCTCTGGTTTGCTCTCTTTCACTTCTCTCAGTTTCTCCCCTCTCTGTTTCTGGTTTGCTCTCTTTCACTTCTCACAGTTTCTTCCATCTCTGTCTCTGGTTTGCTCTCTCTCTCTCTCTCTCTCTCTTTCTTTCTCTCTCTCTTTCTCTCTCAGTTTCTCTATGTCTCTAGTTTGCGCTTTGTCACTTAATTCAGTTTCTCCCCTCTATGTCTCTGGTTTGCTCTCTCTCTCTCTCTCTCTCTCTCTCTCTCTTTCTCTCTCAGTTTCTCTATGTCTCTAGTTTGCGCTTTGTCACTTAATTCAGTTTCTCCCCTCTATGTCTCTGGTTTGCTCTCTTTCACTTCTCTCAGTTTCTTCCATCTCTGTCTCTGGTTTGCTCTCTTTCACTTCTCTCAGTTTCTCCTCTCTCTGTTTCTGGTTTGCTCTCTTTCACTTCTCTCAGTTTCTTCCATCTCTGTCTCTGGTTTGCTCTCTTTCACTTCTCTCAGTTTCTCCCCTCTCTGTCTCTGGTTTGCTCTCTTTCACTTCTCTCAGTTTCTTCCATCTCTGTCTCTGGTTTGCTCTCTCTCTCTCTTTCTCTCTCAGTTTCTCTATGTCTCTAGTTTGCGCTTTGTCACTTAATTCAGTTTCTTCCATCTCTGTCCCTGGTTTGCTCTCTTTCACTTCTCTCAGTTTCTTTCATCTCTGTCTCTGGTTTGCTCTCTTTCACTTCTCTCAGTTTCTTCCATCTCTGTCTCTGGATTGCTCTCTTTCACTTCTCTCAGTTTCTCTCCTCTCTGACTCTGGATTGCTCTCTTTCACTTCTCTCAGTTTCTTCCATCTCTGTCTCTGGATTGCTCTCTTTCACTTCTCTCAGTTTCTCCTCTCTCTGTTTCTGGATTGCTCTCTTTCACTTCTCTCAGTTTCTTCCATCTCTGTCTCTGGTTTGCTCTCTTTCACTTCTCTCAGTTTCTCCCCTCTCTGTCTCTGGTTTGCTCTCTTTCACTTCTCTCAGTTTCTTCCATCTCTGTCTCTGGTTTGCTCTCTCTCTCTCTTTCTCTCTCAGTTTCTCTATGTCTCTAGTTTGCGCTTTGTCACTTAATTCAGTTTCTTCCATCTCTGTCCCTGGTTTGCTCTCTTTCACTTCTCTCAGTTTCTTTCATCTCTGTCTCTGGTTTGCTCTCTTTCACTTCTCTCAGTTTCTTCCATCTCTGTCTCTGGATTGCTCTCTTTCACTTCTCTCAGTTTCTCTCCTCTCTGACTCTGGATTGCTCTCTTTCACTTCTCTCAGTTTCTTCCATCTCTGTCTCTGGTTTGCTCTCTTTCACTTCTCTCAGTTTCTCTCCTCTCTGTCTCTGGTTTGCACTCTTTCACTTCTCTCAGTTTCTCTCCTCTCTGACTCTGGATTGCTCTCTTTTACTTCTCTCAGTTTATTCCATCTCTGTCTCTGGTTTGCTCTCTTTCACTTCTCTCAGTTTCTTCCATCTCTGTCTCTGGTTTGCTCTCTTTCACTTCTCTCAGTTTCTCCCCTCTCTGTTTCTGGTTTGCTCTCTTTCACTTCTCACAGTTTCTTCCATCTCTGTCTCTGGTTTGCTCTCTCTCTCTCTCTCTCTCTCTCTCTCTCTCTCTCTCTTTCTTTCTCTCTCTCTTTCTCTCTCAGTTTCTCTATGTCTCTAGTTTGCGCTTTGTCACTTAATTCAGTTTCTCCCCTCTATGTCTCTGGTTTGCTCTCTCTCTCTCTCTCTCTCTCTCTCTCTCTCTCTCTTTCTCTCTCAGTTTCTCTATGTCTCTAGTTTGCGCTTTGTCGCTTAATTCAGTTTCTCCCCTCTATGTCTCTGGTTTGCTCTCTTTCACTTCTCTCAGTTTCTTCCATCTCTGTCTCTGGTTTGCTCTCTTTCACTTCTCTCAGTTTCTCCTCTCTCTGTTTCTGGTTTGCTCTCTTTCACTTCTCTCAGTTTCTTCCATCTCTGTCTCTGGTTTGCTCTCTTTCACTTCTCTCAGTTTCTCCCCTCTCTGTCTCTGGTTTGCTCTCTTTCACTTCTCTCAGTTTCTTCCATCTCTGTCTCTGGTTTGCTCTCTCTCTCTCTTTCTCTCTCAGTTTCTCTATGTCTCTAGTTTGCGCTTTGTCACTTAATTCAGTTTCTTCCATCTCTGTCCCTGGTTTGCTCTCTTTCACTTCTCTCAGTTTCTTTCATCTCTGTCTCTGGTTTGCTCTCTCTCTTTCTCTCTCACTTCTCTCAGTTTCTTCCATCTCTGTCTCTGGATTGCTCTCTTTCACTTCTCTCAGTTTCTCTCCTCTCTGACTCTGGATTGCTCTCTTTCACTTCTCTCAGTTTCTTCCATCTCTGTCTCTGGTTTGCTCTCTTTCACTTCTCTCAGTTTCTCTCCTCTCTGACTCTGGATTGCTCTCTTTCACTTCTCTCAGTTTCTTCCATCTCTGTCTCTGGTTTGCTCTCTTTCACTTCTCTCAGTTTCTCCTCTCTCTGTTTCTGGATTGCTCTCTTTCACTTCTCTCAGTTTCTTCCATCTCTGTCTCTGGTTTGCTCTCTTTCACTTCTCTCAGTTTCTCCCCTCTCTGTCTCTGGTTTGCTCTCTTTCACTTCTCTCAGTTTCTTCCATCTCTGTCTCTGGTTTGCTCTCTCTCTCTCTTTCTCTCTCAGTTTCTCTATGTCTCTAGTTTGCGCTTTGTCACTTAATTCAGTTTCTTCCATCTCTGTCCCTGGTTTGCTCTCTTTCACTTCTCTCAGTTTCTTTCATCTCTGTCTCTGGTTTGCTCTCTTTCACTTCTCTCAGTTTCTTCCATCTCTGTCTCTGGATTGCTCTCTTTCACTTCTCTCAGTTTCTCTCCTCTCTGACTCTGGATTGCTCTCTTTCACTTCTCTCAGTTTCTTCCATCTCTGTCTCTGGTTTGCTCTCTTTCACTTCTCTCAGTTTCTCTCCTCTCTGTCTCTGGTTTGCTCTCTTTCACTTCTCTCAGTTTCTCTCCTCTCTGACTCTGGATTGCTCTCTTTCACTTCTCTCAGTTTATTCCATCTCTGTCTCTGGTTTGCTCTCTTTCACTTCTCTCAGTTTCTTCCATCTCTGTCTCTGGTTTGCTCTCTTTCACTTCTCACAGTTTCTCCCCTCTCTGTCTCTGGTTTGCTCTCTTTCACTTCGCTCAGTTTCTTCCATCTCTGTCTCTGGTTTGCTCTCTCTCTCTCTCTCTCTCTCTCTCTCTCTCTCTCTCTCTCTCTCTCTCTCTCTCTCTCTCTCTCTCTTTCTCTCTCTCTTTCTCTCTCAGTTTCTCTATGTCTCTAGTTTGCGCTTTGTCACTTAATTCAGTTTCTCCCCTCTATGTCTCTGGTTTGCTCTCTCTCTCTCTCTCTCTCTCTCTCTCTCTTTCTCTCTCAGTTTCTCTATGTCTCTAGTTTGCGCTTTGTCACTTAATTCAGTTTCTCCCCTCTATGTCTCTGGTTTGCTCTCTTTCACTTCTCTCAGTTTCTTCCATCTCTGTCCCTGGTTTGCTCTCTTTCACTTCTCTCAGTTTCTCCCCTCTCTGTTTCTTGTTTGCTCTCTTTCACTTCTCTCAGTTTCTTCCATCTCTGTCTCTGGTTTGCTCTCTCTCTCTTTCTCTTTCAGTTTCTCTATATCTCTGGTTTGCGCTTTGTCACTTAATTCAGTTTTTCCCCTCTCTGTCTCTGAATTGCTCTCTTTCACTTCTCTCAGTTTCTCCCCTCTCTGTTGCTGGTTTGCTCTCTTTCACTTCTCTCAGTTTCTCCTCTCTCTGTTTCTGGTTTGCTCTCTTTCACTTCTCTCAGTTTCTCCTCTCTCTGTTTCTGGTTTGCTCTCTTTCACTTCTCTCAGTTTCTCCCCTCTCTGTCTCTGGTTTGCTCTCTTTCACTTCGCTCAGTTTCTGGCATTTCTGACTCTGGTTTGCTCTCTTTCACTTCTCTCAGTTTCTCTCCTATCTGTCTCTGGATTGCTCTCTTTCACTTCTCCCAGTTTCTCCCCTCTCTGTCTCTGGTTTGCTCTCTTTCACTTCTCTCAGTTTCTCCCCTCTCTGTCTCTGGTTTGCTCTCTTTCACTTCTCTCAGTTTCTCTCCTATCTGTCTCTGGATTGCTCTCTTTCACTTCTCTCAGTTTCTCTCCTCTGTCTCTGGATTGCTCTCTTTCACTTCTCTCAGTTTCTCCCCTCTCTGTCTCTGGTTTGCACTCTTTCACTTCTCTCAGTTTCTCCCCTATCTGTCTCTGGTTTGCTCTCTTTCACTTCTCTCAGTTTCTCCCCTCTCTGTCTCTGGTTTGCTCTTTAACTTCTCTCAGTTTCTTCCATCTCTGTCTCTGGTTTGCTCTTTCTCTTTCACTCTGACTTCTCTTTGTTTCTCTCTTCACTGGTTTGTTCTCTCTCACACTTCTCTCGGTTTCTATCCTCTCTTTCTCTGGTTTGCTCTCTCTCTCTTTCTCTGTCGCTTCTTTCAGTTTCTCTCCTCTATGTCCCTGGGTTGCACTCTCTCACTTCTCTCAATGTCTCCCCTCTCTGTCTCTGGTTTGCGCTCTCTCTTGCTCTTTCTCTCTCACTTCTCTCAGTTTCTCTGCTCGATGTCTCTGGTTTGTTCTCTCTCTTGCTTTCTCTCTTTCTCTCATTTCTCTCAATTTCTCTCCTCTTTATCTCTAGTTTGCTCTCTCTTTATCTTGCTCTCTCTCACTTCTCTCAGTTTCTCCCTTATCTGTCTCTGGTTTGCTCTCTTTCACTTTGCTCAGTTCCTTCCATCTCTGTCTCTGGTTTGCTCTCTTTCACTTTGCTCAGTTTCTTCCATCTCTGTCTCTGGTTTGCTCTCTCTCACTTCTCTCAGTTTCTCCCCTCTCTGTCTCTGGTTTGCTCTCTCTCACTTCTCTCAGTTTCTTCCATCTCTGTCTCTGGATTGCTCTCTTTCACTTCTCTCAGTTTCTCCCCTCTCTGTCTCTGGTTTGCTCTCTTTCACTTCTCTCAGTTTCTCCCCTCTCTGTCTCTGGTTTGCTCTCTTTCACTTCTCTCAGTTTCTCCCATCTCTGTCTCTGGTTTGCTCTCTTTCACTTCTCTCAGTTTCTCTCCTATCTGTCTCTGGATTGCTCTCTTTCACTTCTCTCAGTTTCTTCCATCTCTGTCTCTGGATTGCTCTCTTTCACTTCTCTCAGTTTCTCTCCTATCTGTCTCTGGATTGCTCTCTTTCACTTCTCTCAGTTTCTTCCATCTCTGTCTCTGGTTTGCTCTCTTTCACTTCTCTCAGTTTCTCTCCTATCTGTCTCTGGAGTGCTCTCTTTCACTTCTCTCAGTTTCTCTCCTATCTGTCTCTGGATTGCTCTCTTTCACTTCTCTCAGTTTCTCTCCTCTCTGTCTCTGGATTGCTCTCTTTCACTTCTCTCAGTTTCTCCCCTCTCTGTCTCTGGTTTGCTCTCTTTCACTTCTCTCAGTTTCTCCCCTCTCTGTCTCTGGTTTGCTCTCTTTCACTTCTCTCAGTTTCTCCCCTCTCTGTCTCTGGTTTGCTCTCTTTCACTTCTCTCAGTTTCTTCCATCTCTGTCTCTGGATTGCTCTCTTTCACTTCTCTCAGTTTCTCCCATCTCTGTCTCTGGTTTGCTCTCTTTCACTTCTCTCAGTTTCTTCCATCTCTGTCTCTGGATTGCTCTTTCACTTCTCTCAGTTTCTGTCCTCTCTGTCTCTGGATTGCTCTCTTTCACTTCTCTCAGTTTCTCCCCTCTCTGTCTCTGGTTTGCTCTCTTTCACTTCTCTCAGTTTCTCCCATCTCTGTCTCTGGTTTGCTCTCTTTCACTTCTCTCAGTTTCTCTCCTATCTGTCTCTGGATTGCTCTCTTTCACTTCTCTCAGTTTCTCTCCTCTCTGTCTCTGGATTGCTCTCTTTCACTTCTCTCAGTTTCTCCCCTCTCTGTCTCTGGTTTGCTCTCTTTCACTTCTCTCAGTTTCTCCCCTCTCTGTCTCTGGTTTGCTCTTTAACTTCTCTGAGTTTCTCCCCTCTCTGTCTCTGGTTTGCTCTCTTTCACTTCTCTCAGTTTCTTCCATCTCTGTCTCTGGTTTGCTCTCTCTCTTTCTCTTTCACTCTGACTTCTCTTTGTTTCTCTCTTCACTGGTTTGTTCTCTCTCACACTTCTCTCGGTTTCTATCCTCTCTTTCTCTGGTTTGCTCTCTCTCTCTTTCTCTGTCGCTTCTTTCAGTTTCTCTCCTCTATGTCCCTGGGTCGCACTCTCTCACTTCTCTCAATGTCTCCCCTCTCTGTCTCTGGTTTGCGCTCTCTCTTGCTCTTTCTCTCTCACTTCTCTCAATTTCTCTGCTCGATGTCTCTGGTTTGTTCTCTCTCTTGCTTTCTCTCTTTCTCTCATTTCTCTCAATTTCTCTCCTCTTTATCTCTAGTTTGCTCTCTCTTTATCTTGCTCTCTCTCACTTCTCTCAGTTTCTCCCTTATCTGTCTCTGGTTTGCTCTCTCTCTCACTCTTCTCTCAGTTTATCTCCTACGTGTCTCTGGTTTGCTCTATCTCTGTATCTCGCTTCTCTCAATTTCTCTCCTCTCTGTCTCTGGTTTGCTCTCCCTCTCTCTCTCTCTCTCTCTCTTGCTCTCTCTCACTTTTCTCAGTTTATCCCCTCTCTGTCTCTGGCTTGCTCTCTCTCTCTCTCTCTCTCTCTCTCTCTCTCTCTCTCTCTCTCTCTCTTGCTCTCTCTCACTTCTCTCAATTTCTCTCCTCTCTGTCTCTGGTTTGCTCTCTCTCTCACTCTCTTGCTCTCTCACTTCTCTCAGTTTCTCCCTTCTCTGTCTCTGCTTTGCTCTCTCTCTCTTGCTTTCTCTCTGTCTCTCACTTCTCTCAGTTTCTCCCCTCTCTGTCTAGTTTGCTCTCTCTCTCTCTCTCTCACTCACTTCCCTCAGTTTCTCTCCTCTCTGTCTCTGTTTTTCCCTGGGTAGATTCCAGGTAAATTGTAGAACATTTGCTCAGAGAGTTACAGGATTTGCTGCCAAAATGCTTCCTGGGGGATGCAGAGCATCACACCCCCTCCACCCGTCTGCTGTACACCTGTACCACAACTCTGCAGAGCTTTGCAGCCTAGATCTGCCAGAGAAATAGTTCTGCAGAGCATCAAACAGGGACATTCTCCCCCATTACACATACACTGTGACATTGGCAGACTCCACATTCAGCAACAGTGCCATCATCCCTCTATTAAACAAGAACAGCAGCAAAGTCAGCCTCCTTGTATCACACATGGATCCACTCTCCCTATATTACATATACAGCAGTGTGAGCCTCAGCATAGTAATCACACTGCAACAGGGCCAGCCTCCATTTGATGCCATCTTCTCTCTATTCCATACTGTCAGCCTCCCTCTGTTACACATTGATCAGTAATGCCAGCCTCTGTCTATTAAATCCAGCCAGTTGGGTACTTGTGTCTGGCTCAGATAGCAGTTTGTTCCCTGCTGTCGATCTGTACAACTCTTGGTCAACCTCTGTGACCTCTTGAGCTTGTTGGGCTCCCTTCAGACCATTCTCGAGGGTCTCCAATACTCCCTTGTTAGGTTCATCATCATCATTTCCACCTGCCCAATGGAACAGCAACTTCTCATGTTGCTTTTCTTCTCTTCTGTCCTGGTTCTCTCTGTTCCAGGTGCTCCAATTGGCTGGCTGATAACTCTCACCAAAACATATCAGCTTCATACGGCCATGTTGCTTCAGTTCTGGTACAGTATCCTTCGTAGACTCCAAAGGCATGTCCTCTCTCAGGGCTGCTTCTTGAGCCTGGATCCGCATCTCATCTTTCTTTCTGTTCACAGCAGGCCTACTTGTTACCACTGTGCTTCCAATCCTGCAAGGTCTGCGACTCTCTATCTCTGCCAGGAAGGATCTCTCAGACGTTTGGTTTTGCTGGAATGTCTCCAGCTGTTCAGCAACTCAAGGCTGACACTCAGCAGATAGGCAAGTACACTTCTTGGTGGCCTCTTGAATCCTAGATTCCTGGAAAACACTTTTAGTTTGGGCATCCTCAGCCTTCATCGGTATTATTTCTTCTTTTAGTGGCTTCTCTACTTGCTTTGCCTCTAAGGTGTCCAGCCTTTCATCTTCCTCAGCTTCCTTCAGCCGCAGTTTCTCCTCATTAGCTTGTTGCAAATCCAGTTCACTCTGCTTGTACTGGATCTTTTGCTGCATGTTCACATAGAAACCTCCTCTGACTCTTCTATCAGGTCCTCCCTGAATATCTTTTGCTGCTCAGCCATGTTTTCTTCACCCTTCTGTCTCTCCTGTACAGGCTCCTTCAATATGCCTTGCATATGAGCTTCCTGCAAATGTTGCTCTGCATTTAATGTAGCATCTTGTGCACACAGTTCCTTCAGGTCAGTGCAAGTCTCCTCTGGACAAACAACACTCTGCTTCAACTGTCCCTCGGTATAAGAGCATTCGCTAACCTGCTGCTGTTCTGGGGTTTGTAACCGCAGTGCCTCTCTTGTTATAGCTGCTCCTCCTTGAGATATATACAGCCTTATTAAATTGTGATTCGGTAAATTTATAAGGGCTCTATTTAAGCACACAGCATATTTTTTTTTTACAGAAGTTTTTAGTTAGTGAAGGCCTTGCTTTTGGATAGAAGTTCACTAACTAAAAACTTCTGTAAAAAAAAATATGCTGTGTGCTTAATTAGAGCCCTTTTAAATTTACCGAATCGCAATTTAATAAGGCTGATAGTCAGTGAGGAGGTCTTGCTTCATTTGTTTGCCACTGTGCAGCCGATTCTGCATAATTCTCTCATTCATCTTGTACTTGGGGGGACTCTTCCCCTGCTCCCAATTAGACATCTATGTCTTCTTCCTGTAGGACACTCTGTTGTCCTCAAACGCAGGCTTCCTTCACCATTCAGGAATATAATCGGGCATCATCCTGTTATCCTTCATTTCAGTAGCAATTTGCCCGTCTTCTACTTCAGGCTTTCTCAATCCCACTGGAATAGAGTTCAACTGTATTCCTTGCTTTACTTGTTTCCCTTCTTGTTTCTTTTTATCCATAGCGCTTTGTTTTATGGCCAACTGAGACAGTACGCTCTTGGGATACTTCAAAGTTTTATAAGGACACATCTCCGTGCTCTGCTTCATAAGTCCTCTTAGAGACAGTGGTTTGTCTTTCACCATCGCAATCTCCAGACTCTTTTCTTCCTTATCTTTCACTTTAGTAAGGTTTCCAGTCTCTTCATCATTTTAGGACATTCTTCCTTTGTATGAACACTGGCAACATTCAGCCACTTGGTCTCTCCTTTCTCTAGGTCAGAGATCTTTGTCAGGCACTTTCTTTCTCTAGTACTCTCCACCAAGGACAGGTGGCTTTGTCTGTCCGGGTTTCTTATGGAGTCATCTTCATTGCTCTTGCATCGGTTTGGACTCAAAACTTCAATTACTTGATCAGTATGCTTCTTACTGAGGCTGGTTTTGCACTCAGTCAGTGACAATACTTTGTCCATTTCTCTTTGACTGTTGCTCACAACCTTAGTTGCTTTTAGATCATTTGCAGTTTGCTCCAGGGGCAAAGGTTTTTTATCTGCACTAGCAGCCTCTTTTGCTTTCTCAGCAATTTCTGTTACATTCACAGCAATCTCTGCCGTCTCTGTTGCGCCCTCTGCAGTTGCAACTCCTCCTGCCGTCTCATTTGCAGCGGCTCCTGCCATCTTATTCGCAGCAGCTCCTGCCGTCTCACTCGCAGCGGCTCCTGCCGTCTCACTTGCAGCGGCTCCTTCTGCAGTCTCACTCGCGGCTCCTTCTGCAGTCTCACTTGCGGCTCCTTCTGTAGTTTCATTTGCGGCTCCTTCTGCTGTCTCATTCGCGGCTCCTTCTGCAGACTCATTTGCGACTACTTCTGCAGACTCATTCGCGACTACTTCTGCAGTCTCACGCGCGCAGATTATATCCTCTTCTGCTTGTCTCTGCCATTTCTCTGTGGCCTCTCTCAGACATGCAGCAGCATCTCTTAGTGTATCATCTTTTGCAGTATGGGCTCTGTCCTCTGCAATTTCTTTCAGCCATTTCTGTTGGTTTTCTTGCTCACAAGCTTTGCCTACTTTCTGGCATGTAGTGGCATCTGCCAGGGCTTTCAATAGTTCCTCCATTTATATACTTTACTGTGGGCTGTCTTCTTAAACACAGACAATTTTGTATCCCACCACTGCCACCATAATGTGACAGATCCACTGTCACGCTCAGGATCCGTGCCTTGCTTTTCAATAAAATGGAGGACGCAGGAGCCCTTTAAATGTTTAACCAAACTTTACTGGTTGTTTGTCAGCATACAACAGAAAACTGTAGGCAGAAACAAAACCCTAGCTTCTCATTGAAGCCCTGCATAACTAAACTGTAGTTTGCTCACTGTCTTACATATAAGTGCAAACATACAGTAGCAGAGGTGTCTTTCTTTCTCACCTCTCTCTCAGGCTCTGTATCTCCAGTCTCTCTTTCCTAAGCAGATCCCTCCTTCGGTCATCACCTTTCTCCTATCTGCAGGCTATCTCTTCAAAGCTTCTGGCTTTGGTCCATTAGCTTTCACTTCGCCACTGACAGCAGCCCTGAACACCCACAACACTCCAGCTCTGTCAAACAACTCTTCACCTGGAGGCAGCAGCAGGTCTTGATTGCAGCCACACCTAAGCATTTTAAGGATCTTCTTGACCATCTCACTCCTGGGGAGAAGTCTTGAAGGGCTCTCTACTGCCCTCTGGTGACACACCATCACAATATATATAATAAATAAGTTAAACAAAATATTTCCCTCCCAGAATTGTGAGAAATCCAGTTATTCCACTGCATTCTTGGAACATGGGCAAGGGCATGCAAATGTGCCCAGAAAGACTTTGCTCTTGTATTCCAATACCATTTTAAACATGGCTTCCTTTAAGCAAATGCCTGCTTTATTACACAGCTTTAAGAAAAGCCCAGGATGGATTATGCCGAAGCCATAAGCCTCTCATCAGCGTGTAGTAGATTTTGTAGTGAGGGAATTTACAACAAAAAATCATTTAATGTATGGTGGGCAAAAAAGCAATAGAGCTCTATATATATGTATTACTGGAGTTTTTATCATCCAGAAGCTCTGTAATTCTGTATGCATGTGTCTCTGTGTGTGTTACTGTGTATGTATGTTTATGTTACAAGGTCTGATTATCTTCAGTTCTGTGCAGCTATACTATTTACAGTATGTATATAGTGTTTAGGGGCAGTGTTGGCAGTATAAATATGCAATGTTGGGGGCTGTGTGTAGTGTGGTGAAGCAGGAGCTATATATTGTATTTCTTTATCTAGTAGGAGGAAGCATTGGGTATATGTATCTGCAGAGAGAGAGAACAGGAGATGTATATTGTATTTATGTCTAGTATGGAAGAAGCAATTTGTATATCTCCATAGAGTGAGAGATCCATAGTATTGGGCAACTGTTTCTGGGGAAAGCAGTATGTAAATGTCTACAGTGAGCAGAGTAAATATTTTTCACAGCATTGGAGAAGCAGTGTATATATATATTATATATATGTATATTATATATATATATATATATATATATATATATATATATTGTAACAGGGGTTTTCTTTCACGTTTATTCAGGGAGGAAGACACAGCAGGCTTGTCAGAGGTTGAGTTTTACTGCTATTTATTTGTTAGCACAAACAGAACAAAAAAACAGTGCTTGTCTTCAGCAATAAAATAAAATCCTACATAAACGTGCTTGCTATGACCTGGAACGCCCTAACTATATCAGGTCAGCTTCTCTGCTCCGGAGAGTGCCACCTTGTGGCCAAATTGCAAACAGTCTCTTATTTTTGTTATATCACCACCTTGTGGCCAGGAAACAAACAGTCTCTTGATGCCTTTTCCTCTACAGCTTCTGTCAATCGTGGGTGAAGCATAGGGCCCTTGTCACCCTCTTGTGATGAGGGATTCTTACTACCACTGTCAATGCACTCTTCTCCCTGGGGCCTTTGTAATCCTTATCCTCATATGGTGAAAACAACATGCAGTTAGCACCAACCTTTTATCCCTTATTGCATCCGGCTTCTTAGGGATGGGGTCTCCAGATAATCCTTTCTCAGTGGAATATCTCCGATACCACAGAAGTCTTCTCTGTGAGCACACTCTGGAATACAGCAGTCTTCCTGACTGTCTCGCTCCAGCACAAATCCCAGCTCTCAGGATCCCAACAGCAGCTGAGCTGTCCAGGGCTTTCTCCTGCAACACACACAGCTCACGGCTCTTAGGCCCAAGCCTAAGTGAGAGAGACTCCACCCATCTCTCTGCTGCTTTTAAAGGCAGTTCACAGCTGGGCTTCCATTTAGCCTCTGATAACTGCCTGGAGTTAACTCTTTTCATTCTCAGGGGAGAAGTCTTACAGAGCTCTCTTGTGACCCCTAATGGCACTCCATCACAATATATATATACTGTATATACTCGAGTATAAGCCAAGTTTTTCAGCCCTTTTTTTAAGGCTAAAAAGGGCCCCATCGGCTTATACTTGAGTCACTCCCCGCCCCCCCCCCCCCGTGTCTCTCAACCCCCCCCCGTGTCTCTCTACCCCTGCGTGTCTCTCTACCCCCCTGTGTCTCTCTAACCCCCTGTGTCTCTTTTCCCTCCCCCCTCCTAATCCTCAACCCCTCCTCCTCATTCTAAACCCCCCTCCTCATTCTAAACCCCCCTAAATACCTCCCCCTCTCTTATTACCCTCACTTACCTGCTTCTGCTCCGGCCTCCGCTTCTTCTTGACCCGGCGCGCATGTGATGTCACATGCGCGCCACGTCATTAGCATATACTGGGTGCTGGCACCCGGTATATGCTAATGACGTGGCGCGCATGTAACATCACATGCGCGCCGGTTCAAGAAGGAGCGGAGGCCGGAGCAGAAGCAGGTAAGTGAGGGGAAAGAGAGAGGGGGAGGTATTTAAGGGGGTTTAGAATGAGGAGGGGGGTTTAGAATAAGGAGGGGGGTTGAGGAGGAGGAGGAGGGAGAATGAGGAGGGAGGTTGAGGATGAGGAGTGGGGTTGAGGAGGGAGGTTGAGAATGAGGAGGGGGGTTGAGTAGGGTGAAAAGGGAGGGGGGAAGAGGCACAGGGAAGGGAGAGGGGAGAAGAGAAACGGGAGAGAGAGGGGGGACACAGAGGGCACAAGAGGGACACAGGGGGCAGCACATTTCCCACCCTCGGCTTATACTCGAGTCACTCATTTTACCCAATATTTTGTGGTAAAATAGGTGCCTCGGCTTATACTTGGGCCGGCTTATACTCGAGTATATGCGGTATATATTATTTGTGTATCTAGCTGCGCTCCTGGATTAAAAAGCAGGAACATTTTTGTAACACACTTTTATACAATTAAATAAAAAATAAGAAGTTATAAAAATCAATTGTGTTGTGTATCAAATACAATATTCTTAAGACAAGCAGCCTAATCTATTTTTTCAGATCCCTTTGAAATATTTTTCTATCTTCCACTCCACTCCAGATGAAGCACAAATGTGAAACCGGTTGAGTAATTAAACAGTCCACCTGTGACAGCCAAAGCAGGAAACAGAACCACAGCACATGGAGTGCTGCTGCTGCTGCTGCTGACCTGTGGAGATACAGACACAGAAGACTGGAGTAAGTTATCTTCCATTTGTGGACATTACTAAACCTAATGTAAGCTTTTTATATTATGTTTTTACTATGTATTTAAACTGTATTGACCATACCTTTCTCTCCCTGATGACTGCATGTATAAAGTTGACTGCACACATAACCCTGCACAAGAAGAGCAGTGACAGGTTATGAGGGCCTGAATAACCTGACATAAATGTAAGGAGATTACCTACTTTTAAAAGAACTTCCTCATTTGCAAACCCTGCTACTTTAGAGGAGCCTCTTTTCTCCTTGTCTATTTTTCAGCACTAAGGAAAAGGAAACTGAAGATAAGTGCCAATGATCTAAAGACACAATATATATATATATATATTTATTTTTTAAATCTATATATATATATATATATATATATATATTTTAAAAAAATAGTGTGGAGGTTACCATCTATAGGCTGTTACTTTGGGGAAACAGGGGAAACATTAAATCTGAATCTACACAGAAATTCAATCAAAAAGTACAGAAGTTGGACACAGTTTTACACATAATACTCACTCTATCCAAAACCTGAAAATCAAAATACTCTGGCCCTGCCCAGCCTCATCCAATTACACACACTGCATCAGACTCCTAATTCTACATACACTGTACAAAACAGTTCTGGGATCCTTATATTTCAGACACAGCTTAGTGTCACCCTCCCTTAAGTACACATACAGTGTCAGTGTCAACCTCCTGCTATTAGACATAACCTTTTTTTATATTTTCTTAAAAAATACATAACTATGGAAACATGTCAGCATATACATATCATTGTATATACCTAAACTACAGGAAACCAATCTGTTATATTGGCAGATTGTGGAGATGTGAATTGTCTATGCTGCAAGATATATGAGCATTCTCCGCACTTTATAGCAATCATTTTCCATGTAAAAAAGAAATGTGACATTTTTAACACATGATATTACAAATATATGATAGAAAATGTGTGAGTTTTGTGACTTTAATTTGGAAGGTCTGATCATCTGAATCTCCTAACAAAAAGTTTATAAGACCCAGTCCTGAGAATAGGTGCCTTTTTGAATGGTACACACTCATGGTGCAGCCTCTTGCTCTTTAGTTAAAT
Source organism: Discoglossus pictus (assembly GCA_027410445.1). Classification (NCBI taxonomy): domain Eukaryota; kingdom Metazoa; phylum Chordata; class Amphibia; order Anura; family Alytidae; genus Discoglossus; species Discoglossus pictus. The sequence goes on along the minus strand of CM050164.1, from coordinate 200,370,347 downwards.
TTACCATTACAGAAGAGACATATTCTACAGTATATCTTTCTGACTTATTTTGAGTTTCCTCAGGCTCAAGGAGCTTTCAGAGTCTCCCAATGATGCAAAGGAAATTTACATCAGTAATGGAGGACAGAGACACAGCCTTAGGATACCAGGTACCAGAATCTAATACTGCTAAATAAGTTACCTTGACTGATTGGTTTGTTAATGTGCTATTGTAGAATGGTAGATCCACATCAGCTAAAATTGATGAAGGCTACTGATTTCTGTAAAATTTATCTGAGTACAGTGACAGGACACATTAATGCATAAACCTTGTAGGCCCAGATCTAGATAGGCTGACTACAGTTATATACATAGGGCAGCCAATAACATTGATCCTGCCAATGTTAATCCAAATTAGACAGACATTTAACATTGCTATCATTATTTCATGTGCTGGATCTTGTGTCTTGTTTTTCCAGACTAAGATGAGTGTTCTGAACCAGATGCTAAGGATGTTGAGACCTGGTTCTTTGAGGCATGTGGCCCAAACACATGCTTGGATCTGGTGCACTGAGGCCTGAGACAGATGAGCATGCTGAAGATTCTGAGACCTGGTGCATTGAATTCTTAGACAGAAGAAGACGTTGAAGATACTGAGACCTGGTGCATTGAGTCCCCAGACAAAAGAAGATGCTGAGACCTGGTACATTGAGTCCTGTGACCATGCTAAGGTCTGTGGCACATGCTTAATGTAATGGGAAACATAATGTAGTTGCTGATTGAAGTTTAACACATAAATATGTAGGAGCTACTGAGAGATGTAATGCCACAAGGCCTCAGGCCAAGACATATAATGGAACTGCCAATACGCTTGGTTCAGTGAGGCTTTGCTGCCAGGAAATACTGGATGGTGCTGCTGTTAGACACTGTCACCTGCTACTCATGCATAATGTGATTTTCAAAATATTGTGCATGGAAGGGGAAGTTTGTGTCTTATATGGAGTAGTTTTGAAGTAGTTGATAATCCTTAGTGACAAGTTCAATGACCTTGAATGTCCCTAATTCCAGTTATCTTTAACATCATTCTTCTCTTTTACCTGACTCTCCATTGTGGATAAGTTGATATAGCTCAGTCTTAGTTTATTGCCTGCTACATCTTCATATAGGCTATGTCATGGATTGCTTTCCAGGGCCTGGATCCTGGTGCATTGAGCCACCATAGTGGACATACCGCCCCATTGGAAAATGTATAGGGGAATTATATTGCCACATCGAAAATCTGGGCCGGTGGGTGGTGCCTGACTGATACAGAAGCCAGATATAAGGGTGCTGGTGCTGATATTTCCAAGAACCCAACGGTCCTTGTGGGTAGTTACCCTGTAGTCTGTAGTAGGTGGCCCTGGGCAATAATAGCCCCTACCCCTGGATCGTCACAGGCTATGTATAAATTAATTTTGAAGATTAATAGATTGAAAATGCAGCTAAGGATGGGACATTTTAACTACCCTGAAATAAACTGGATGAGTCAACCAGCAGTACGGGTAAAGGGGGCAGGTTCCTGAGTACACTCAGGGATCATTATCTGGCCCATGTTATACAAGAGCCAACTAAAAATGAATCTATGTTGGATTTAGTGATCACAAATAATATTGTTATAGTATCAAATGTTGAAAAAGGACATCTTTTGGGAAACAACACAGTCTCATATGAGATTGAATAAAAAAAAAAAAAACTGGCCAACAAAAAACTCTTAATTTTAAAATGGCGGATTTTAATGGTGTAAGGGCATCAATACAAAGTATAGACTGGGACAAAGAACTGATAGGTAAAAATACTGACATAAATGGACAACAATTATATCCTTTCTAAATATACATACACATTGGCATATACCATGTGGAAATAAAAGTAAAAGGAGTAAATGACTAACAATGATTTAAAGATCAAGTAAAAAACAGGCATTTAAATTATACAAACAAGAAGGGACAGAGACTGCTTTACATAAGTACAAGGAAATCTGCAAGGCTTGCAAAAGGGCTATTAGACTGGCTAAAATAGAAAATAAAAAATTACGGTAGCTGCAAAGGAGAGTAAGACTAACCCTAAAATATTTGTAAGTATATTAATGGGAAGAAGGCAAGGAAGGAAGTTATAGGAACATTACAATGTGACACAGGCCGTCTGATAATTAGTGACCAGGAAAAGGCAGATGAGCTAAATAGGTTATTTTCTTTGGTATACACAAGAGAGGTACCAGTGGTTGGGACACGGCAACAAAATGGGGCTATACTACCATCAATAAATAATTGGTAAACGCAGGAAGAAATCCAAAAGAGATTGGAAAAAATAAATGTTAATAAAGCCCCAGGTCCTGATGGAATACATCCAAGGGTACTGAAAGAACTGGGTTCTGTAATAGAAAACCATTATATGTAATTTTTCAAGATTCACTCAACACTGGGTCGCTACCAGATAACTGGAGAAAAGCAGGGGTGATACCTAAATTTAAGAAGGGAGCAAGAGCAAATCCAGGGAATTATAGACCTGTAAGCATCATTTCTGCAGTGGGAAAGCTTTTAGAAGGGTTAAAAACGGATAATATACAAGAATATGTCTATTCAAACAGGATTATAAGTAGGAGCCAACATGGCTTCATGAGGGATAGGTCATGTCAAACAGATCTAATTAGTGTCTATAAGGAGGTTAGTAGGAACTTGGATCAAGGCAACTCAGTGGATGTAGTCTTTTTAGATTTTGCAAATGCTTTTGATACAGTGCCACATAGGAGACTATTGTGCAAACTAAGGGATACAGGAATTGCAGTAAATAGAGCTGGCTAAAAGACAGGAAACAAAGGGTTGTTGTAAATGGAACACGCTCAGATTGGACTAATGTGGTAAGTGGGGTTCCTCAGAGTTCAGTATTGGGTCTTCTCTTTTTTAACATATTTATTAATGACTTAGAAGTAGGAAAGGAAAGTATTATCTCCATTTTTGCTGCTGACACTAAGTTGTGCAAGGTAATTAAATCAGAAAATGTTGTACTTTCCCTCCAAAGGGATTTACATAAATTAGAGAAATTGACAATTAAATGGCAGATGAGATTTAATGTGAATAAATGTAAGGTTATGGATCTGGGAAGGAAAAATAGCCATGCAATTTATAGACTTAATTAAGCAAATCTAGGGGTATCAGATATGTAAAGGGGTTTAGGAGTGCTTGTGGACAACCACCTAGGTAACAGTGTTCAAAGCCAAGCAGCAGCTGCAAAGGCAAACAAAATATTAGCATGTATTAAGAAGGGTATAGAAGCCAGGGAAGCAAATATAGTTCTGCCACTATACAAATCCCTAGGACGCCCTTATTTGGAATATAGAGTAAAGTTGTGGGCACCACTTCATAAAAAGGACAGAACTGGAAAAAGTACAGAAAAAGACAACAAAACGATTAAGGGGAACGGAGGGGCTAAGTTAAGAAAGAAGGCTAACCAAATTAAGGGCCCTATTAAATTCTCCCTCGTAGTTCTCTCGGTGCTCGCAAAAGGCAGTTTTCCTGCTGTTTGCGAGAACCGAATCTCTCGCAGCCTGCTTTACGATATGACTGCGAGAAAATGGCCGAGAATAGGCTCCGAGAGAGCTACGTAGCCTTAAATCTATGCACGAGTCTCGCATATCGTAAGAATCCCTACGTGGACAAAAAGTCCACGCAAGGGATCCGAAAGCCTTTACGTGCTGCCTCGGAACAGCCCGAGACAGCAGTGTGAGGCTCCCCCCTGCACCCTATACACATCCCCATGCTGCAGGGGTCTCTATCAGGACCCCTGCAGCACCCCCACATTAACCTCTTGTAGCGGGGGTCCCCGATCTGCATAGATCAGGCCCCCCGCTGCATTTAAAACGTTTAAATTCCCCGCCGCGGCTCCTTAAAGGGGCCGCGGCACACTATTACCCAATCCCGGCCGCGGCACTTAAAATTAACCCCCCTCTATGCTGGGGGTCCCCATCGGGACCCCGAAGTGTCCCCACATAAACCCATTGCAGGGGGGGCCCCGATCTGCATAGATCAGGCCCCCCGCTGCATTTAAAACTTTTAAATTCCCCGCCGCGGCTCCTTAAAGGGGCCGCGGCAAACTATTACCCAATCCCGGCCGCGGCACTTAAAATTAACCCCCCTCTAAGCTGGGGGTCCCCATCGGGACCCCCGAAGTGTCCCCATATAAACCCCCTGCAGCTGGGGGGCCCCGATCGGCACCGATCGTGACCCTGCTGCAATTCAATTTTAAATTTCCCGCCTTGCGGGTCCTCAAAGGACCGTAAAGGTCCTGAAAGGACTCGCACTAAAAATATTAACCCCAGGCAACTATAATTACCCCATTAACTCATGGTGGTCAATACAGACCACCATAAGGCCTAAATTAACCCATTAACTCATGATGGTCAATACAGACCACCATAAGGCCTAAATTAACCCATTAACTCATGATGGGCAATACAGACCACCATAAGGCCTAAATTAACCCATTAACTCATGATGGTCAATACAGACCACCATAAGGCCTAAATTAACCCATTAACTCATGATGGTCAATACAGACCACCATAAGGCCTAAATTAACCCATTAACTTATGATGGTCAATACAGTCCCCCATAAGGCCTAAATTAACCCATTAACTCATGATGGTCAATACAGACCACCATAAGGCCTAAATTAACCCATTAACTCATGATGGTCAATACAGACCACCATAAGGCTCTATTTAACCCCATCAGTCCCATAAGGGTATATTATTACCATTATGGGCCTGTTACAACCCAACATTAACCACATAAGTGCCATGATGGTCCTCAAGGACCATCATGACACTAACTACAAACACTACACTATAACCCCCAATAAACCATTTAATCTAAACTAACCCCCCTCTACACTAATCTATTAACACTTACACTACCTACCTACACTACCTAACCCCTAATAAACCTCCCCAACACTCTAATTACAAAAAACAAAAAACCTACAGTACAAAAAACAAAAGAACCTGCAGTACAGAAAAAAAAAAAATTACAACCCCACCCCCCACTACAGAAAACAAAAAAATACATTACAACCCCACCCCCCACTACAGAAAATAAAAAAATTACACACCTGAAAAGGAAAGACAGATAAACACAATACAATACATACATATAATACATTACATACATTACATACAATACATGACATTACATACATTACATATAATATATTACATATAATATATTACATATAATATATTAAATATAATATATTACATATAATATATTAAATATAATATATTAAATATAATACATTACATACATTACATACAATACATGACATTACATACATTACATATAATATATTACATATAATATATTAAATATAATATATTACATATAATATATTACATATAGTCCAAATCAAATACCCCCTATCTATCTAACATACAATCTATTTAATTTAAAATAAATCCTAACTATATCAAATACATCCCCCTATCTATCTAATATACAAAAAATCCTAACTACATACACAGACCCTTATTCTAAAATAAAATAAAATAATTACAGTCCTAACTACATACACAGACCCTTATTCTAAAATAAAATAAAATAATTACAGTCCTAACTACATACACAGACCCTTATTCTAAAATAAAATAAAATAATTACAGTCCTAACTACATACACAGACCCTTATTTTAAACTAAAATAAAATAATTACAGTCCTAACTACACAGACCCTAATTCTAAGCTAAAATCAATAAATTAAGACCACTTACCTTTAAGATGTTGCTTCAGATCACTAACCTATGGGTCAAACAAAACAAAAAAATTAGTACAAAACATTAACATCCAATAAATAAACATTCTATACATTCTAAATATTCAACTCACCTTTACAGCATGTCCCGTCACTGTTTAGCTCTTCCGGCGCGGCCCTGTTAAAAAAAAAACACAATACATGAATACATTAATACAATATATAAACAATAAATAAAATACACAAATAAACATCTAAATATACATTTAACTTACCTCCCCGCGATGTCCCCGGCCTTCTCTCCTTCAGCCCCGGCTGGGCCGCGGAACCATCTGCGCTCTAAAAAAAAAAAAAAAAAAAACTAACGGAGGTCTGCACTGGCAGACCTCCCCGACGCTACTGAACCTCCCGGAGTCGTTTCCGGGAGGAAATTGGCATTGGCGGCTTGTGATTGGCTGAAAAAGCTGTCTATCAATTTCAGCCAATCAAAAGTCGTCAATGTGTGAGCCAATCAGGATGGGATACACCCCAATATCCCACCCTGATTGGCTAAAACACTTGTCTATCTTTCTGGGAACCAATCACAACGCTCAGATGCCTTCAGCCAATCACTATGGGATACACCCCCACGGAGTGATTGGTAGAAGACATCTGCGCATCCTGATTGGCTCCTACATTGACGACTTTTGATTGGCTGACAGCTTTTTCAGCCGATCACAAGCCGCCAATGCCAATTTCCTCCCGGAAACGACTCCGGGAGGTTCATTAGCGTCGGGGAGGTCTGCCAGTGCAGACCTCCGTTAGTTTTTTTTTTTTTTAGAGCGCGGATGGTTCCGCGGCCCAGCCGGGGCTGAAGGAGAGAAGGCCGGGGACATCGCGGGGAGGTAAGTTAAATGTATATTTAGATGTTTATTTGTGTATTTTATTTATTGTTGATATATTGTATTAATGTATTCATGTATTGTGTTTTTTTTTTAACAGGGCCGCGCCGGAAGAGCTAAACAGTGACGGGACATGCTGTAAAGGTGAGTTGAATATTTAGAATGTATAGAATGTTTATTTATTGGATGTTAATGTTTTGTACTAATTTTTTCTTTTGTTTGACCCATAGGTTAGTGATCTGAAGCAACATCTTAAAGGTAAGTGGTCTTAATTTATTGATTTTAGCTTAGAATTAGGGTCTGTGTAGTTAGGACTGTAATTATTTTATTTTAGTTTAGAATAAGGGTCTGTGTATGTAGTTAGGACTGTAATTATTTTATTTTATTTTAGAATTAGGGTCTGTGTATGTAGTTAGGACTGTAATTATTTTATTTTATTTTAGAATTAGGGTCTGTGTATGTAGTTAGGATTTTTTGTATATTAGATAGATAGGGGGATGTATTTGATATAGTTAGGATTTATTTTAAATTAAATAGATTGTATGTTAGATAGATAGGGGATATTTGATTTGGACTATATGTAATATATTATATGTAATATATTATATTTAATATATTATATGTAATATATTATATGTAATGTATGTAATGTCATGTATTGTATGTAATGTATGTAATGTATTATATTTAATATATTATATGTAATATATTATATGTAATATATTATATGTAATGTATGTAATGTCATGTATTGTATGTAATGTATGTAATGTATTATATTTAATATATTATATGTAATATATTATATTTAATATATTATATGTAATGTCATGTATTGTATGTAATGTATTATATGTATTACATGTATGTATTGTATTGTGTTTATCTGTCTTTCCTTTTCAGGTGTGTAATTTTTTTATTTTATGTAGTGGGGGGTGGGGTTGTAATGTATTTTTTTGTTTTCTGTAGTGGGGGGTGGGGTTGTAATTTGTTTTGTTTTTTTCTGTACTGTAGGTTTTTTGTTTTCTGTACTGTAGGTTTTTTGTTTTTTGTAATTAGAGTGTTGGGGAGGTTTATTAGGGGTTAGGTAGTGTAGGTAGGTAGTGTAAGTGTTAATAGATTAGTATAGAGGGGGGTTAGTTTAGATTAAATGGTTTATTGGGGGTTATAGTGTAGTGTTTGTAGTTAGTGTCATGATGGTTCTTGAGGACCATCATGGCACTTATGTGGTTAATGTTGGGTTGTAACAGGCCCATAATGGTAATAATATACCCTTATGGGACTGATGGGGTTAAATAGAGCCTTATGGTGGTCTGTATTGACCACCATGAGTTAATGGGGTAATTTAGGCCTTATGGTGGTCTGTATTGACCATCATGAGTTAATGGGTTAATTTAGGCCTTATGGTGGTCTGTATTGACCACCATGAGTTAATGGGGTAATTTAGGCCTTATGGTGGTCTGTATTGACCACCATGAGTTAATGGGGTAATTTAGGCCTTATGGTGGTCTGTATTGACCATCATGAGTTAATGGGTTAATTTAGGCCTTATGGTGGTCTGTATTGACCACCATGAGTTAATGGGTTAATTTAGGCCTTATGGTGGTCTGTATTGACCACCATGAGTTAATGGGGTAATTTAGGCCTTATGGTGGTCTGTATTGACCACCATGAGTTAATGGGTTAATTTAGGCCTTATGGTGGTCTGTATTGACCACCATGAGTTAATGGGGTAATTTAGGCCTTATGGTGGTCTGTATTGACCATCATGAGTTAATGGGTTAATTTAGGCCTTATGGTGGTCTGTATTGACCACCATGAGTTAATGGGTTAATTTAGGCCTTATGGTGGTCTGTATTGACCACCATGAGTTAATGGGTTAATTTAGGCCTTATGGTGGTCTGTATTGACCACCATGAGTTAATGGGTTAATTTAGGCCTTATGGTGGTCTGTATTGACCACCATGAGTTAATGGGGTAATTATAGTTGCTTGGGGTTAATATTTTTAGTGCGAGTCCTTTCAGGACCTTTACGGTCCTTTGAGGACCCGCGAGGCGGGAAATTTAAAATTGAATTGCAGCAGGGTCACGATCGGTGCCGATCGGGGCCCCCCGCTGCAGGGGGTTTATATGGGGACACTTCGGGGGTCCCGATGAGGACCCCCAGCATAGAGGGGGGTTAATTTTAAGTGCTGCGGCCGGGATTGGGTAATAGTTTGCCGCGGCCCCTTTAAGGAGCCGCGGCGGGGAATTTAAAAGTTTTAAATGCAGCGGGGGGCCTGATCGGTGCCGATCGAGGACCCCCGCTGCAAGGGGTTAATGTGTGGGGGCTGCGGGGGTTCCTATGGACCCCTGCAGCAATGTGTTCATGTGAGGACACTTCGGGGGTCCCGACGGGGACCCCCGCATTGATGGGGGGTTAATTTTAGGTGCCGGGGGGGTATTCGGAGTACCCCCACAGCAGGGCTTATGTGGGGGACTGCCGCGGAGGTCCCTTTTAGGACCCCCGCAGCAATTGATGAGGAGTGGGAGCCTGCGATATCATCTCGCAGGCTGTCACTCCTCATGTACATTTACGCAGTGTAGATACGTACGGCCCTGCTGCGTAGCTCATACGTTGCTCGCAGCAGGGCTAATTTAATAGCATTGGAACTTAGAGAAACTTTACAGTACGTAGGGCTTAAGTAGAAGCCTCTTATTTACGAGGCTGGAATTTAATAGGGCCCTAAACTTGTTTTCTCTAGAAAAAAGGTGTCTAAGAGGGTATATGTTTACCCTATATAAATACATCCAGGGTCAGAATAAAGATTTTTTAAGGGAGGTTTTGTGCCAAGAGATTTTCTAACCTACAAGGACATCCTTTGAGGTTAGAAGTAAAAAGATTCCACCTTAAAGAAAGAAAAGGGTTCTTCACATTAAGGGTGGTTAATCTGTGGAATTCTCTACCAAAAGAGGTGGTGACAACAGATTTGATAGATAACTCTAAAATGTGACTGCATTTTTTTTTTTAAATAAAAAAGGCCATTCAGGGTTATCCTGGTTAATTAGAGAGGGAGTATTAATCCAGGGAGGAATTCGCCAGTATCTGGGGTCAGGAAGGAATTCATTTTATTTTCCCCTTTGAGGCAATTGGCAAAGTTTCACTTGTTTTTTTTTTCTGTTTGCCCTCCTCTGGATCAATTAACAATTAATCTGCATATTGCAGATCAGAGGATATTTTAAAAGGATGAACTTCATGGGCTAAAAGTATTTTTTCAACCTCAATTACTATTTAACTATGTAACTATGATTAAGCAGATGACATGTCTCAAGTAAAGCAAGGCCAACACTTGAGAAGTAGCTATCTGAGGAAGCTTATAGTGATTTATTAGTGTGGAGTGTATGGCAGAGAAAACTGCAAAACTTGGAGAGAGAGAAATTAAACCTGCCAAGAACCACGGGCACATGCAAAAGAAATGTTTGTCTCGCTTGAGAGGAAACGCTCACTTCGGTGAATCTAGACATGGAGAAATCCTACACACTTTAGTTAATAAACTCTGTAGAATAAAATAAGAACTGGAGATGTTCTCTCACTTTAGATTTTATAATTCTTGTTTCTGCTGCTGTCATTCTAGCTCCTGTAAACCCAGGGAGAGTAGTTTAGCACGTACAGTACTAGGCAATATTGGATTCAGGAAATTGGAGATGAAGAAGAAATGTAATTATGTCACATCAGAAAAGACTTTCTATTGAGTAACGTATTGTTTTAATCTATTTCGATTTCAAAGTGTTTTTTTGTCATATCATATTTTTTGCAAGTAGTAATTTTGTACGTAATTGTATTTTTCTTTAATGAAATAAAGTATTCCCTTAATACACAGGTAGGAGTAGCCCCCTCTAATACACACATAGATGGTGCTAGCTTCTCCCTATTACACACACAGCGGTAGTACAAGCCTCCTCCTACTGCAAACTCCATTGATCTGAGGCCAATCAATAATTATATTTAACAAGTTTAATTTGTACATGACTTGCTGAACCAGAGAGGTGTAGAGATAAACATATTGATATTTAAAAAAATGTACATGAAGGGGTTAAAACCAACCAAGCCGCAAAAATAATAGTTTGCATATGGATACACTCTACATTTTATGGCTTGCTTTTGTACTTTACACCCATGAGCAAAATCTATCAATTTACAGTAAGGACATCCAATTTAAGCATATGTGTTTGTCTCAAGCAGACCAGGAGAGCTGTTTGTTCTAAAGAACTACCCAGTATGCAGTGCTTCGGCTTAGGATAAGGGGCAGTGGTATGCAAATGAGGTTTCATATGTAAAACTAAAGTGCCTCAATCCACATAGGATGAATCATTTCAGCATATGTAAACAGCTCTTGGGTAGCATATATATATCAGTAGTCGGCAACTTGAACTAACAAGGGCCTCCAACAGTTCAGAGTTTTAGGTGGATGAAACAGAATTAATAACACTGAGAAACATGTGTGCTAAAGAAGCTGAAATTATAAACTGTTAGCTGAACTGCTAAGCAGAGATTTGCCCATCATTGCTGCAGAACATAGCCTTGGACTAGGGTACAGTGCCAGGCAGATACTCACAGACAAATGTTTCATTCATTAATGAGTAGTGCTGGTGGAGAGAATACTCTGACCAGACACAAATTATTTTATGTATGCTCACTCCAACCTCATTTACATGTTGCCCGGACCATGCTCTCACTGATGAGTCCCATTAAAGGACAAAACAGCTGTGAGTATGTTCACCATATTGTACCTCAATCCAATGCTATTTTCTAATCTGGCTGCAGACTACATATGCCAAAATGACCCATTTTAAGTGTATGGAGACACAATGGTGGTATATTTTGAGCACCATTTACATGTCACAAATCAGAATACCTAACTGCAGTGGCGAGCACTATTTACTGAGTAATTATGTGAGGACATGTTTCCTGGCCTTCCTACAACATTAACAGCCTTATTAAATTGTGATTCGGTAAATGTAAAAGGGCTTTATTTAAGCACACAGCATATTTTTTTACAGAAGTTTTTAGTTAGTGAAGACCTTGCTTTTGGATAGAAGATCACTAACTAAAAACTTCTTTAAAAAGAATATCTTGTGTGCTTATATAGAGCCCTTTTACATTTACCGAATCGCAATTTAATAAGGCTGATAGTTGTCATCAGAATTACTGTTTTTCCTTGATGTATATACAGGGGAAGGTATTTCATTCAAATTTTATCCACCATATTATATCTAGTTTATGTTATGCTATGGGGTCCCTTTTTCAGTTTAGAAAAACCTGTTCACATGTTAGTGAATAGACTTCATATAATATAATTAGGACTGGAGAGTTTTAAAACATTAGATTGGCAGAATATGTTTGCGCGTTACAAATAAAGGCTAATAATAATAATACAAATCTCACTAGTGAGAAAGCTCTCACTTTTATTTCCATTAATTGACTATGGTGTATTTTTGTGTATGAAGGCTACAGTTATATTGAAACAGATACATTCAGAAATTCACATTAATTTATCACCACATTTTCTTTATAATTAAACATTTGTTATCACCATATTCTTTGTTTATTTTTTCCCATTTCCCTCTTGCATCCTATTTTCCTCTTTCTTCACTTCTTTCTTTCACCACAACCATCCCCCATCCCTTTTTATTCCCCTTTTCCCTCATGTTTCCCCATCCCCCTCCAATTCTGTAATATGTTTCCTTTCCTCTCATTCTCTAACTATCTTATTTACTTTCTTTAGACTTATTTCCATTCTTTCCACCACGTTCCTTCCCTCTCTCCCTCTTTCAGTCTCCTATCTCTCATCTACACCATCTCCTCTTTACTGTTATTGTTACTTGAGTTATATGTACTAAAGTGTAACGTGTATGAGAATTCTTTGGGAGAGCAAATCATAATACATATGCCCCATAGAAGGACAACACAAACACAAATGTCCAGGTCACCATATAGTGCATCTTGTCCTCTGTGTCTCTCTTCCTCCCACTCCTTACCTATCCAGTCCTAATATTCAGTGTCTCAGTGTGCAGCCTCATCTGGTGTGCAGATATCACAGCAAGGTTGCTCTGCCTATCTAACGCTTGACACTAAGAGTGTAAGGGACATATAAAGAATATCAAAGAAGGGGAGAAAAATAGACACTAAAGAAAGTAATTAAGGTAACTAGAGAATGAGAGGAAGGTTAGAATGTTAGAGAACAAAAGGGGAAACATTAGAGAAAAAATGGGATAGAAATGCAGGGGTTGAGGTGAAAGATAGTGGTAAACGAGTAAAAATAGTATGAGATAGGTAAATGGGGAAAAGAAAAAATAAACAGTGACTATGGTATTATCAAATATTTAACTATTAACAAAATGTGATTTTAATAAGTGATGATAACTGTAATGTGAATGTCAGTATGTCTCTGGTTCAGTATAATTGTGGCCTTTATAGACTATAATCCCCACAGCCAATTAATGGGAAAAAAGTATCTTACTCCCCCTACCTGATCTCTGATCCCAGCTTGCCACTTGTTCCATCTACTCTGGGGCTGATCAATAGCTCTCACTCCTTCTGAGCATAACATTGGCTTAGCCACAGGCAAAATCTGGTGTCTTATCATGTACACAGCACACTTGTAAGGAGAGGATAAAGAAGTAAAAGGGAGCAGAAATAGGGAAGAGAGAAATAAGGAAAGAAAGAGAGTGTGATTGGGGGCTTAAGGAAAGGCAGTGAGAGGGGGAGGAAAAAAAAAGTGCGAAGGGGAAGCAATAGGGTTAGAGGGGACAAAAAGGAAACATAAAAGTGTTAGAAAGAAAAATTAAGAGATATAAAGAAGGTGGATTTAGAAAGTTAGGCAGATTTGTGAGAGTGCTATGTACAAACAAAAATAAAGTATATGCATTGCTAGTGATACACACATACACACGGTTACAAAAGCACAACTATGCTGTAGATGCACTCTGATACAGTACTAAGTGTGTGGTGCTGCCATGTGATTATCATCTGAATCTAGCCCCCAAATCTCATGTACCCCTGAGGGCAGCACTTAGACGTCACCCACATTATCCCTGGCACACAGTGCTGCCCTATTACCCTCGCCCCACTGGGTATACAAGGCCCTGGGCCCATTCTGTACCCAACACCATCGTCTCTTTTCTTGGCCCCCCGCAGGGATTGTCCTACCCGACTCTCACCACTCAGACCCCCTCCTCCTTGCTCTCGCTGTGTTATTTGTGTCTAAGTATCTGGCATTCTCATTCCACACTGTCCTTCCTTTCTCCTCTAACTAGACATCAGTCCTTCTTTCTTTCTTTCATTCTTCCTTCCTTCTTTTTTTCTCCATCTTTTTTTTCTTCATATTTCCCCTATCATTGACCTTTCTCTGTCTTCTGACCTAAGTATTGATTAATCAATTTGAGTTGAAAAACTGACCAAATAAATTGACAAGTTTATTAATATTTTGGTCTTTAATTAGTCATTTTATTTTTTCTTCCCTCTCCCTTTCTTTCTTGCTATTGGATTTTAATTTTTCCCAATTTTCTCCCTGTCTTTTTCTTTCTCTCCCTTTGTTTTTGTCTCTTTCTTTATCTGTCTCTCATGCATTTTTTCATGCTTCCCCCACTCTGACACTCCTGTGCTTCTGACCCTAAATGACTTGGTATTGATAAATTAAAGCACCACATATATTTGTTTTCATTGTGCATTGGTTCTTTAATTTGAAAGTTAATTGAAAAATTGATTATACCAAAATACATATGTATTAATAGTTTCTTGCTTAACATCATTTTTTTAAAATATTCAAGTATACATTCACCTTTATTTCTTGAATTCTATCTTTTGAAGACTCTGGCAAAACATGTTACATTCTAGTATAGTTAGTACAGACTGTTGTTCTCAATCTCTTGGTAGGTTTTACTTCACTATAACGACTGATTAAAACGCAAATGAATGCACTTTATTACCCAAAATGCAGAATACTGCATTAAATTATGATTTAGTGGCTGAAATTGCAAACGTTTACCCTATGAAAGTCTAATATGCTGCCTTTTATCTTCATTGGAAACTTTATAAAATGGCCTACAGTGATTATACATAAAATTAAAACACAAGAGAAAGATCATGGACATTCATTACCTTTACAAATGTGTACATAGCTATTGTCACATGATAAATATTCTCTATTTTCCATTTCTCTCTTATGTCTCTTACCTTCTTTGTTGCCATTTCTTAATTCTCTCTATTCTCTTTCACTCCTACATACTCACTTTACCATCACCCTCTCCCATTCTTCATCTTCATGTTTTCTTTTCCACTTTTTCTAAGCCCTTATCTTCCATTTTATTCTCTTCCTTGGTCTTCTACACTCTCATTTCACCAATCCTATTTACCTCTTCTGATTTTCTATCTTTTTGCCTTCTTCTCATTCTCTGTATCTCTCTTGCTATCTTGTTATTAAGCTTACACTTTCGCTCTTCACCACCATCTATGTTTGGCTTACTACTTAAAGGACCACTGTGGTCCTTTTTTCTATACTGTTTTTTTTTTTTTTAATAACTAAACATGTTTTTAAAAAGCAATAAATAAACACAACCTTTATATTCTGCAACTGTTATGTGCAATTGTGCTTTACTGCGAGGCTCCAGTCTGTTTTTTTTACTACTGCACCTTTTACTTTCTTGGGTGGATGTGTCCTTTTAAACTAATTTTCTTTAGTCCTGCTTGACTGTCCCCTCTCATTTCTTTATCTTGATTGCAACATCTTATCGTCCATTATTTTTTATCTTATTTCCTCTGTATGCTTTGCTTTTTTACATATTTTACTTTCTTCTACCTCTCTTTTTCTTGTCATTTCCTTTGATTCTTTTATCCCTTCTTCATTCCATCTTGTCACCTCTTTTCTTTACTCTCCATAAAGATCCCCCTGTTTTTCTTCCTCCTTTCCTGCTTGTTTGCCCCTTATATTTCCTTTGTCTCATTGCCTCTCCCTTGTACTCTATTTGTTCCCATACGGGAGTATATTTATCAAGCAGGGATAAATGTAGGGATAATCAAAGATAAAATATACACTACCTTACTTTCTACAATCTCTGCGGAAGAACTTTAATTGTGTTTCTTTGCCCCTCTACCTAATTCCCTCTGACTCTTACTGACCTCTTTTCCATCTCTTACTGGTCTTTTTTCTTGTATTCATTCACTTTTCCTTCTCTCCCTTGTGTTCCTCTCTTGATTATTTTTTACCCCCCTGTCTTGTACCTATGTTCTCTCTTCATTCTTTTATGCTTTCCTGTCTCTCACTCCTTTAATCTTAAGCACCCTTTATCTGCCCCTTAAAATCCTCTTTTATCTGTTTTACCCCCTTGTTTCTCTTCATCCCTTTTCCACCCTTTATTTCGTGTGTCTCTCCCTCTCCCACTCATGTATTTCCCATCATCCTACTATCTTTTTATCCTTGCTCTCCTCTCTTTCTGCACCCAACCTCTCTTTGTCTTTCTCCCTCTATTTCAATTCTCTTTCTTTCTGTTATCATTCCTCTCCGCTCCCTCCTTTTTCATTCTATTTCACCCCCTCCTTTTTCATTCTCTCAATCTCCACTTTTTTTTTCTTCCTTGCTGAATAGTCTCCGCTCCCTCCCTCCTCTTTCCACTTGCTGTTAGGCTCATTCAATCAGGCCACACATTCAAATCTCAGGAAGTGGCTATTAACACACAATGCATCCTCGGGTCACCCACTCCCCCATCCCTCTGCCACCCTATTGGCATCATGCCAGGCACGGCTAAAATCCCCATCCATTTAATTGTTAAGTTACTGTATAAATGTAAATCCAGCTGTATAGTTATGCACAGTGCAGCCACCTCTGTGTTTAGATCCTCAGCAATATATAGTACTTATACACAGATACACAGTGCAGCCACCTCTGGGATGAGATCCTCAGTAATATATATTATTTATACATAGATACACAGTGCAGCCACGTCTGGGGTGAGATCCTCAGTGATATATAGTATTTACACAGAGATACACAGTGCAGCCAGCTCTGTGGTGAGATCCTCAGCGATATATAGTATTTATACAGAGATATACAGTGCAGCCAGCTCTGGGGTGAGATCCTCAGTGATATATAGTATTTATATATTCAATAAAATTGTAAGTCTGGGAATACTGTTTGGCACACAATGTAAGGCTTTTGGTTGTCTGAGCACCTTCGATGCTCATTGCAAGCCTCGCACTGAGCGCCTTCATTGTGAACCTCTCCCCTTGTGTACTTTTGCTTCTCTGAGCACCCTTGGCTCTCATTGTGAGCCCCGCGCTGAGTTCATTCAGCGCTCATTGCGATCCTCTCTGCTCGTGTACTTTTGGTGGTCTGAGCACCTTTGGCGCTCATTGCAAGCCTCTCCCCTCGTGTACTTTTGCTCCTCTGAGCACCCTTGGCGCTCATTGTGAGCCCCGCGCTGAACGCCTTTGGTGCTCATTGCGATCCTCTCCCCTGGTGCTTTTTTTTATATTTATATATATATATTTGTTTAATGATAATGAATTAATTAATAAAATAATAAATTAATATACTTTATATTTGTAAATACTATATGCAGCAAGCAATATCCTGAAGAGCTAACAATCTGTTTTGATTTTCCTGCAGCCTACAATATACATTTGGACTTTTGCTGACCTGAGGTGTAAGTGTCAGCAATGTGGCAAGTGTGCAGTGTAAATAGGCTACGTGCGTGAGGCCAAACCATTTGTTTAGTTGTGTAAATCAGCATTTTGCAATGGTAATGTTAAAGTTAGTGTTGTAAAATGGTGGCGATTGTCTATGTGTTACGCGGGTGTGGAGCATTTTCCGTTCTCCCTAATAGTGTATTTTATACTTCGTATGTTCCTGTGCAAAAGTGTGCCTGGTGGTATTTTGCGTGTTTAGGGGTCATGTAGCCTCGTTTTAGTTTTTTTCGGCCGCCATTTTTTTTGTTGCTTAGGTGATTTTCGAGTGTCGAAACTGTGCAAATTGTGTTTAAATTGTCGTGCAACCTCACTCCCAGATGTTGTTTAGCTGTGTAATTCGGCATTTTGGAATGGTAATGTTAAAGTTAGTGTTGTAAAATGGCAGCGATTGTCTATGTGTTACGCGGGTGTGGAGCATTTTCCGTTCTCCCTAATAGTGTATTTTATACCTCGTATGTTGCTGTGTACAAGTGTTATGTGCTTGGTGGTGTTTTGCGTGTTTTCCCTAATTGCACCCTCAGTGCTGCCCGGCTGCTTCGCCTCGCTTTGCGAGGCTCGCATGTGTGATTGCGCCACTGGCTGCAATGACCTCCTTTGGTTCTCATTGCAGCCTAAGTGCTGCGCGGCTGCTTCTCCTCTCTTCACAAGGCTGGTATGTGCGACAACGCCGCTGGCTCACCTCGCTACGCGAGGTCGCAACTGTGTGACCAACATTGCAAACATTACATACACTGACAACTATATGACAACTCTGGGGTGAGATCCTCAGTAATATATAGTATTTATACAACAATACACAGTGCAGACACCTCTGAGGTGAGATCCTCAGTATTATATAGTACTAGCGAATTGCCTGTCAAAAAATGACGGCAATGAAATTGTAAGTGAGGTAAGGGTGTTTGGTGTATATAATGTGGCTGATGTAGCGTCGTTCGTTTTCTATGTCGTGCAAGTTTTTCGTAATATTCGTTTTCTATGTCGTGCGAGTTTTTCGGAATATCCGTAGTTGTTTGGTGGTGTTTTGTGTGTTTATGGTAGTGTTTTGCGTGTTTAGGGACCTTTAGCCTCGTTTTCCTTTTGTTCGGCGGCCATTTTTTCTCTCGCTTAAGGAATTTTTTTAGTGTCTAAACTCTTTTAATTTGAGTTAAATTGAGGTGTAACTTTAGTTTTTGAGGTCCTGGATGCTCCCTCTTCCTGTAAGTAAGCTTTTTATGTATTTGTTGTGTGTATTTGTTGTATTTTTCATGTTTTGATGTGCGCGTGTTGTGGACGTTTTTTGCAAGGTCGTAATGGGTCGTCACGTGTCTCGTATTTTGTTTGTCGTAAATTTTGCGAGGGTCGCAGTTGCTGTCAAGGAGCGCTTCGTGAGGGACGCAGGCTGCGCGAGCCTGCAAGCATTAGCAACAACTCGCATGCTCACAACTATATATGTGATTTATTTAGTGATACACAGAACAGACACCCCTGGAGTGAGATCCTCAGTATTATATAGTATTTATACAGTGATGCACAGTTCAACCACCTCTTCAGTGAGATCCTCAGTATTATATAGTATTTATTTCGTGATACACAGAACAGCCATCTCTGGAGTAAGATCCTCAGTAGTATATAGTATTTATTCTGTGATACACAGTTGCTACCACCTCCGGGGTGGGATTTAATTAAACCTTCTTCCTCTCTCACTGTCTGTTTGGCGTCAGCAGAATCACCAGGGTTTAAATTATTTATCTTTGAACGTCACATACAGAGTGATTTTACTTGTTCGGCACTGCTGTACTCAGAGCAGAGTGTGCCTATAACACGCAGAGTACTGTGTGCCAGTAGAATGCAGATCAGGCAGATTGGTGTCAAGATCATTTGTAAATCTTTTGTCTTAGAACTGATTTTTGTGTAGATCAAAAATATTGTGTACATGAGACAGATAGTGGAGTTTTGTCTCTGCGTGCACAGCAATCTGTACTTGTATGTAGTTTGTGTCTGTTGACACAGTGCAGTGTATTTGTAACATGCAACACCAATATCTGTACATGAAGAGCTCTATGAATCTATACCCCCTTCTGGTTCGCTACTTTGTTGTGGTGAAGGGGCTTGTGTACTTCAATGAAGTTGTGAGCTATACCATGTAGGGGGTAGCACGACTTCAGCTGAAGGCGTGCCGGCGTACGGTGCCGACAATTGCGCAGCAGACAAATGTGCTCTGGGCTAGAAGCGCGCACGCTCATTAGCGCGCCCCTACCAGCTTCCTTCCTCTCTCCCCCTGTATCCCTGAGGTTCTCTGTCACTGCCAACTCTCTTTGTTGTGTCTTCCTGTTGTCCCCATTCTTCCTGACATCTCTCCCTCCTCTCTCCCTTCTTGTACCCCGCTTGTTCTCTTCTCTCTGTCACACATGTCTCCATCCTCCCATCCATATATATTACTTACCCCATCCCACGGGCAATAGTGCGCCCCGAATAATGGGTCGCAACCAGACCTGGTGAGGAGCAGTAACACCCCGAGAGCTGCCCTACCTGTGGGTAGCTATCAGTTCACAGAAGACAAGCGCAGATGTCGGGGCTCACTATTGCCGATGGAATGGGGTTAGTAATATGTGTGGATGGGAGGAGGGAGAGATGTGTAACAGAGAGTAGAGAACAAGCGGGAACAAGAAGAGAGAGAGAACAGGCAGGGGAACAGGCAAGGGAGAGAGGAGAGAGAGAGATGTCAATGACAGGAAGAATGGGGACAACAGGCAGGCACAACAAAGAGAGCTGGCAGTGACAGAGAACCTCAGGGATACAGGGGAAGAGAGAAGGGAAGCTAGTAGGGACGCGCTATTGCGCTTGCGCGCTTCTAGCCCAGCGCACATTTGTCTGCTGCGCAATTGTCGGTGCCCTTGCGTCGGCGCACTTTCAGCATGCGCTTTATAGATGGGTGCCCATGTAGGGTCACCCAAGATGGGCTGTTCATAGCAGAGAGGTCAGGCAAATCAACATCCACTGGAGAAGGAACTGGCAACCCACTCCAGTATATTTGCCAAGATAACCTTATGGATACTAGCAACTAGAGACATAACAACTGTGCCTGGTATGCTGTGATCCATAGAGTCAAGGATAGTCAGACACGACTAAACAACAAGATGAATCTATAACTTGCAGAACAATTTGTATCTGTACACGCAGAGTATTGTGTCTGTGCTTAGAGGGCAGTATGTGACTGTAATAGGCAAAACTGATTTTTCCTCTACAAACAGCAGTTTGCATCTTTGCCTAAAGACGAATGTGTACCTCCTGCAAGCAGAGGAGTGTGTCTCTGCTTGAGTTTTCCCCCAGACACAATTAAATTAATATGTGTAACATGCACAGCAATTTGTGCACATGCAATGAGTATCTGTACGCACAGAGCAGTGTGTATTTGTGTAAATAATGCAGTTTAGGTCTACACGCAGAGCAGTGTGTAACTGTTGTGTGTAACTGTGGAGTCTTTGTAAATACAGGCTAGCACTGCTCATACTTATGTAAAGAGCAGCTTACATTTGTACACGCTGATCATTGTATCATCTGTACCCTATGTGTAGGTGTTGCCTATAGAAGCAGAGCAGTGAGTGTATATAATATACAACAGCCTGGCTCAGCATACACAGATCAGTGTACAGTATATTTGTAAGATACAGAACAGTGTGCATCTGTTCATGCAGTTCTCTGTCTATATAAATGCAGAGCATTATGTACCTGTTACATGCAGCACTGTTTGCACACAGTTTGGGGATTACAAGTACCAGCAGGACAGTTTGTACACTCAAAACATTGTTTATCTTGCAGCGCATTTCCCTGTATAGGCAGAGCAGAATGTTAATGCCTCACACAGATAAGTTTGTATCTTGCTTGTATACAATACTTTTTTGAGCATACTGTATATGCAGGTCAATATATATCTGTAACTTGCAGAGCAGTTTGTTTCTCTTCTGATCCCAGTGTATCTGCCCACAGCACAATTTGTGTAGTTAGTGCAAGTTGCTTCTGCAGTTCTTCTATATGTAGAACAGCTTATATCTGTATATGTAGCCCAGCAAGTCTTATGAATAAGAACAATTGGAGACATAACAATAGATGTGCCTGGCACGGTGCAGTCCATTGGGTCACGGAGACAGAGACTGCAAGGCACAAGTAAGAGTAGGGGGTGAATGAAGTGCAGGGGGCCTGAGGGGGAGGGGCTGACTAGTGTGACAAAGGGCCCTGGGGTTTTTGAGGGGTTGAATGATGCTCCTGAGGGGGGCCTGGGTCTGAATATGGCTGCTGAGGAGGCCCTGGGGAGTGAATATGGCTGCTGAGGGGCTTGGGGGGGGATAAGTGGTGCAACAAGGTTTTTTGGGGGATTGAATGGTGCTCCTGAGCGGGCCTGGAGGGTTTGGGAGTGAATATTGCTGCTGAGGGGGCCCAGCGGGTTGGGGGGTATATGGCATCTGAGGGGGTTGGGGGTTAATGGTGGTGCTGAGGGGTCCTGGAGGTGTTGGGGGTGAATATGGCTGCTGAGGGTCTTGGGGGTGAATGGTGCAACAAATGGGGGGGGGGGGGGGGAGACATTTATTTGCATCTGGGCCCTCCATTCACTAGCTCCACCACTGCATACAAGCAACACACATCTATAACACAGAGAACAGTTTGTACCTGTAACATGCAGAGTAATGTAGATGCAAATTAGCAATATCTACATGCAGTAAATCTGTAACATGAAGAGCAGTTTGTGTAGGAGTCTGCAGAGGAGTTTGTTCCTGCATAAGCAGTGCATTTTGTCTCTACAGGAGGCATAGCGGTGCATATTTGTATATGCAGAGCAATATGGGTACATGCAGTTATGTGTGTCTGTAAATTAGTGTATGACTGTAATGAGGTGTTTGTCTGTTCATGCACAGTACTTTATCCATACAGGCAGAATTGTTTGTACACATGCAGAACACTGCATATGTAACATGAGATGTATATATACACGTTTGTATCTCTACAAGCAGAGCAATGTGTAGAACCCACAAAGTGGAACCAGCCATGCTGGTTGTAGCTGCGGGACAACCTTAGGGCCGCAGGAGGAGTGTTCTAGCAGCCCGCACAGGGGGAGCTGTTAGCTTGACCCCTTTTTACAGTGAGGGCACCATTTTAGGATCACTCCGCGGCCGGCACTTGTACGGAGCACAGCACAGCCAGATAGTGTAAGTGGTGGCTTTCCCTATAAATACTGTAGCCTTTGTCAGCACATATAAGCAGGAGTGTGTGAGTGAGTACATCTGTGGTTTTGTTTGTCTGTTTTCATCTTGGTAATTTCATTGTCTGGCCTGTGTGGCTCTTTATGTCTGTAATAATGGAGTCTGCTGAGCTTGTAGGATTGGAGTGCATCCTAGCGGATGTGGGCAAGCCATCAACCATGGGGTAAGATGTTTAGAGGACCGCCTTGGCTGTGGTCAGTCTGCTGCAGCTGCTGTGCCAGTCCCTAATTTAGTAGTTGAGTCCCCCCCCCCCCAATGTCCCAGGAAGTGGTACCTCTTCTCACAGGGCTGCCCAGGCGCTTTCTATACCCCATGACCATTCACTAGTGGATAGTAGGCAAACTTGCCGCAGCCACGCTGCTGGCAGTGCCTCTAGATCAGCAAGCAAGGCCCTGAAAATCCCTATGCGGTGCTCAGGTGGGGGGTTGTTACCCATACAGCCCACACCGAGCGAGCCAAGGTTAACAGCCAGGTTAATAGGAAAATGAGCTCTACCAGGGCTCCGACACCCCAATTTACGCCAGTGCCAACCATGGGCGGGAGTGGGGCTTAGAGCCGGCAGTCAGTTGGTTTGCCTTTCAGAACCATAGACCCATTCTGACTCATCACTTGTATTTTTTCCTTGACAGATCTTAAAGAGACAGATCTCGCTTTCACAGCTGCAGGTCATGTCGTCGCTGCTGTGCGAAATACAGTTCGGAGAAGGCCAAGGCATGAGCTCACCAGACAAGATTCAGGTGAAGCGGTCAATCTGGGCGGCTGCACTGGGACAGACAGGGATGCTCAGACACACACATTTTTATCAGGCTTAAAGAGATTTCTGAGGTCACATGACATCCAAATTAGCAAAGAGGGTTTGGGCGAGTGGGTGTTCAGTTTGGCAGGAAAGGCCTAGGGGCAAGCAATTAGTCTGGGTCAGTCAGAGATTCACGAGGCAGCAGCACCATCCACCAAGGTGGTTCCGGCCCATTCGCCCGGTGCAATCAAGGTATTCGACAACTTAGTTCAGTCAACAGTATTCTGCAGCCTTGACAGTTTATATGCTCATCTCTCTAACGACGTAAAGGAACGGAACTGCACGTACAGTGGCATGGCATGGTAGAGGTATGATGAAAATTTCTGCCAGTGCATGGCCGCAAGACAGGGTCTTGGAGTGATGAGGAGGTTGCCTATTGGCTCAATAAAATGACCCCCATGCGAGCAGTCATGCCCTTTTCGAGGCTCGGCTGGCAGCCCCAAAATCCTGGCTGCGTCGGGTGGAGCAGTTAGGCGGGTCTGCTATTCCGTCAACAAAGGAAGTTGTAGATGGGCTCCCAATTCTAGATTCAAGCATGTCTGTTCGAGTTGCCTGGGAAACCACTCAGTGCCCAGGTGCAGGAGGGCAAAAGATGCCAGTAGGACCTACGGGCCCCGTATCAAAGAGCAAGACGCTAATAATTCTGGACTCAATGCTGGCGTGGCTAAAATGCTATGGTAGGGTGCCAGGAAAATTGGATGCAGCAAGGTTACTGATTGAAGGTTTTTGCGATGGCTTTGTGTTCTGATTGGAGATGGAGCAAAAAAGGAAGTGGGGAAAAACAGGCTAATACATCATCTGTCCTAATACATCATCTGTCCTATCCTGATTTGGGAGCAAAAAACATAAGGCAGGCGGGTAGGGGAGCCTTCATGCCAAAAGATGACATAGAGTCGGCCTTTCGGTTGCTCCTGGTTCATCCCTCGAGTCATTGTGAGTTGGGATGCAGCTTGGGAAAAATGTATTACGTGGACCCAAGTGGTCTTCCAATGGGCTGTTGGGTGTTCTGCACATATTTCGAAACCTTTAGCAGTTTTTTACAATGGGTCACAGTCAAGGAGTCGGGATATTGCAGCATGGTCCATGACCTTGATGGCTTTTTGTTGGAGGGCCCATCAGGTCCGGAGGTATGTGCCCATATAGCAACTTTCTCCAGAGTCCTTCTGTGTTCCCCTGTGTTCAACTCTAGGACGATAGAATGTAGTTTGCCATTAGGTGAGCGGACTGAAGGACGAGCTGAATGCACTCGCAGGTGCAAAGAGGGTCTCCCTCCGTCCCCTTCAATCGATATTGGGAAAATTTGCTTTTGCCTGCAGGATTATTCCTATGGGTCGGATATTCGGTCGTTGATTTGTGTTAGCCACAGTTGGTATAAAGCAGGTGCATCACTTTGTGAGAGTTACAGCATCTATGAAGGAAGACATCAGTGTATGGCTGAGATTTCTGAAGACTTTTAAAGGCCACGCAATCATTCCTCCATGGAGGCTGCCCAATGTGAGTCTAGCATTACACACCGATGCGTCAGGTGCGCATGGTTTTGGTGCATTCTTCCAGGGAAAATGGTGTGCAGCCGTGTGGCCCAAAACATGGGTCAATGCTGGCCTAACAAAGAATCTAGATTTCCTAGAGCGGTTTCCCATTGTGATCGCGGTTTGGCTGTGGGGACAGGGGCTAAGGGACAAGCAGGTTGTTTTCTTTACTGATAACATGGCCATAGTGCATGCAATCAACAGTATAATGCTGTCTTCCATTCCCGTCATCTGGTTGCTTTGGCACTTATTCTTAGCCTGCCTACGATTGATTGTATGGTTTAGAGCCAAACAAGTTTTGGGTTTCAAAATGGGATAGCTGATGCTCTGTCCCGTTTTCAGTGGTAGCACTTCAGACAGCTGGCCCCCGAATCAGAACTGAAGGGGGAATAGTTTCTGCATGTGCTTTGGGAACTCAGAGAGGAGAGATCATTGATCAGAAGATCATTGGTGACATCGACGTAGGTTGTTTACAAGAAGGTTTGGTTCAAGTGGGCTGACTCGTGGGCCGCAGCAGGTGGTGCGGATTCAGAGGATCAGAGGTTGGGTATCCTACTGTGGTTTATCCTGTGTTGCAAGGATGAAGGGATGTTGCATCATCGGTGGGTAGTCAGGTGACGAACCTAGCATTTACGTTCAAGCTAGCCAAGCAAAAGGACCTGACAAAGGAATTTTTGTTGCAGAGGGTCCTGTGGGGTCTGACCATGGAGAGGTCAAGGAAGGACGAAAAGTGCCCTATTACATTTTCACTGTTATTACGTCTCTCCATGGCTTTGCAAGAGGTTGATCACACAGCCTACAAGGTCTTGCTGTTCCGTACAGTCTTTTCTCTAGCTTTTTGGGGGGCATTCAGATTAGGGGAGCTGGTTGCGATTAACAGATGGAGCAAATATAGGGGTATAAGATATTGAAAGGTATTTGGGATTACTTGTGGACAACCACCTAGGTAACAGTTCTCAAAGCCAAGCAGCAGCTGCAAAGGCAGATAAAATATTAGCATGTATTAAGAAGGGTATAGAAGCAAGGAAAGGGAGTATAATTCTGCCACTATACAAATCCCTAGTACGCCCTCATTTGGAATATGGAGAACAATTTTGGGCACCACTTCAAAAAAAGGAAATTCTAGAGCTGGAAAAGGTACAGAGAAGGGCTACAAAACTAATAAGGGGACTGGAGGGTCTAAGTTGTGAAGAAAAACTAACCAAATTAACAGCCTTTTTAAATTGCGATTCAGTAAATTTAAAAGGGCTCTATTTAAGCACACAGCATATTTTATTTACAGACGTTTTTAGTTAGTGAAGACCTTGCTTTTGGATAGAAGGTCACTAACTAAAAACTTCTGTTAAAAAATATGCTGTGTGCTTAAATAGAGCCTTTTTAAATTTACCGAATCGCAATTTAATAAGGCTGTAAGTTTATTTTCTCTAGAGAAAGTATAGATCCAGGTAGGAATCCGATTGCCAGTATCTGGGCTTAGGAAGGAATTCATTTTTTTTTTCCTTTGAGGCGATTGGCTAAGTTTCACTGTTTTTTTTTCTGTTTGCCTTCCTCTGGGTTCAATTAATTAACTAAACCGCATATTGCAGATCAGAGGAGATCTTAAAAGGTTGAATTTGATGGAGTGAAAGTCTTTTTTCAACCTCAATTACTATGTAACTATGTAACAGGGCATGGAGGCATTCAGGTGGAGGATGTTTGGCTGCAGGGTGATAAGGTGGTGATGTGGCTCAGAAACTCTAAGTCCGACCAGGCAGGACATGGCAAGGAGTTAACTTTGAGGTGGATAGGAACAGATTGTTGCCTGGTTGAATATGTAAAGCAACTACTGCAGCAGCGACCGGGTTTTTCTGGTGCATTATTGATGCACACGAATGGGCTTATGTTGTCTCGCTTCCAATTTTTGAAAGTATTTCAAATTTGTGTGACGAAGCTGGGTTTACAGCAGGCAGAATTTGGAACCATTCATTCCGCATAGGAGCAGCAACAGAAGCCGCCGGGTTAAGGCTTCCTGAGGATATGCTTAAGAAAATTGGAAGATGTGAATCGAGCCGTTTCAGGTTTTACGTGCGACCATCTACAGTTGCTTATTAAGTTGACATGCCTTTGCAGGCCGCCGGAAACAACTTTGGGTGATCGGTCACTCGTATGTGTATTGGGCTGAACGTTTTGCCATGGTCTCTCATGACAGCCTGCAACTAGGCGTACCCAAGGAGCATGAGAAAGTGCAGTGGTGTGGCATAAGAGGAATGAGGTGGAAGCAGACAAGTGGGTTGGTGAATTCGTACACCCATCATTTTGGTCAACCAGACATACTGCTCATTCATGCAGGGGTCAATGATCTCAGATACATCTCTATCAAGAGATTGGTGAGGTATATGAAGAAAGACATCAATGTCGGAAAAGGTTCCCAGGAGTAAGGATATTCTGGTCTTAAATGGTGAAGAGGCAAGCTTGGACTAATGCCAGGGATCCTGCAGGCCTTGAAAAGGAATGGCAGAAGGTGAACAAGCTGATGTCCAGCTTCATTACAAAGTTGAGTTGGGTAGCCTTGCGTCAGCAACACAGATGGATTGTTTTTGCCTGCTAGAGTCCATCTTACAGAAATAGGCCTGAAATTGCTTATGCTGGAGTTTAAGGAAGGGGTGCAACAGGCCATGGCGATGGGGAGGCTGTCACTGTAGAGGAATCTTCCGGCGATGCCGTGGCGGGTGGGGGAGTTGCACAGTGCCACGGACCGCTTTTTCTCAGCCTGGGTGTCGGCCCATTGAGCTTATTAAAGGACAGACGGCTTGGCTCCAGCCACTGGCTTATGCACGTAAACACCTCCATTGTAGTTATAATCCGCTATGGTCCATTGTTAGCAGATGAAGTTAATCCCATCTACCATGTACTCTATCTAAGGTCTGGAACACTCAGACACAGAGATGGCAGGATGTGTATTGAAGGTTAATCATATTGCCCTCAGGAAGCTACTGTTAGACCCCATGTGGAGCTTATTTCTTGTGTTTGTCTGCCACACCCTCTCATTTGTTGTGCTGTGTGCACCCCCTCTGTATCTATTCCCTATATATATTGTTGTCACTTAAAAAATAAAACAGTTCACTCAGAGACATATTGACATTGTATGTTCTCTTATTTTGTTCCTGGTGGGTGCGATACAGAACCTATCTCCACCCTACAAGTAACCTGTCCTGGTCACTACCAGAGAAAGGCTACTGGGACTCCTGGAAGTGCTGATTACTGATGGAGAGACTCTGACTGATACAGAAGCCAGATATCAGGGTACTGGTGCCGAGATTTTGAAGAACCTGACGGTCCTTTTGGGTAGATAACCTGTAGTCTATAGGAGGTGTCCCTGGGCTTTTATATCCCCTACTCTCGGATCGTCACACACGGGCCATTGGAAAAAGGGGCCGTACCTACACTTAGGAAGGAGTGATGACGGCACAAAGGTTGGTCCCTGAGCACTGGCTCGGGGCATGGGGTTTGCTGCCAAAGCTGGGGGCTCCTCCCCCTTCACAGGTTATTTGTATAGTAGTTGCATGTTAATTATATTAAACTAGTCACTTGCCCATCAAACCAGACAGCATAATATGTCTTAAAATTGCGTCTTCTGTCTGTTTGTGCACCCTATCTATATGTACCCTGTCTCTCTCGCTGTGCACCCTCTTTCTCTCTCTGTTCCATCTCCCCCTCTCTGTGCACCCTCTCTCTCTCTTCTTCTCTCTCTCTCTCTCCCTCCCTCCTTCTATATCTCCCTCCCTTCTTCTACTCTCTCCCTCTCTCTCTCTCCCTCTCATTTCTCCCTCTCTTCCCACCTCCTTCCTTCTCTCTCGTTCTCTCTCCTTCCTCTTTCTTTCCCTCTCTTTCCTTCTCTCTAATTTAGTAATTATGAATATATATATATATATAGGAGGACATCTTAATAGATAAATGGGTGAATAGCAGAATGCTTCTTATCTCTCTAGTCTACAGATATTGGTCATATTACATCGTATATCACAGTTTGAAAATGACTGATCCTGCAGTGTTTTCAATTAGAGTTCTCATGAACTATAAGGCTTCCTTGGTATTTTCTTTTAATTTCAATAATTGTATCAAATCAAGAAACTTTCATTTAGATTAAAATGGATTAAACAACAACACACACAAGAACTCCATTTTGTCTTATTGTCTTAAAGGGATTTCCAGACATTTTTTTATATATATGAAAGTGTTAACTAAGTTAAATTAATTTGATCCTTCTCAATATAATTTCCATATAAATAGAGCCCACGGCCGCCGGGCCATACAAAGTTAAGGAGAGTGGGGTCTTGGAAAAGTATACCTATGGTTTTTGGGTTATTACATTTTTAGGAGGGGTTGATTACATATAAGACAGGATAAGTTTTAAAAGCCTGTTCTTCCTCTCCCCCTGTCAATTAGTACTGAGCCTGATCTAATTTGCATCATTTTATCAACTAAGCTTCCCAACTATTATATGATGGCACCCCAATTTGTGGATACTCTGATTGAAAGGGTGAGGAGGGAGACCATCATTAGTGGCCCCTCGTGGATAGCCTCTATTTTACCTGCAGAAAGGGTGCCCCAGCCTGACGATCCATCCTGATCTATTCAAATGCCTGCAGTTGGGCCATCTGACCTTGCTGGTACTATGGAACCTGGATTAACCCCTAGACGCTCGATTAGGAGGACCAGGCCTCCATCCAGACTAAGTCCTTCATCTGGGACCGGCAGATTGGTTATCTGACAGTACCCTTTCACCCATTAGCTCCCCTACAGATTCTCCTATCTCTCAGTTCCCCAGGACACACACTGTATCCCCTTACTTGCTCTTCGCATGGTCTTACAGCAGGAGCAGTAAGGAAGGCATCTCCTGGTGCGCATGGAGTATGTGGCGACAATAACCCAGGAACTGACAGTGGCATGCGAAAGATGGATTATGCGGGGACGCAGGGGGGAGAAGGAGGGATTACAGGTCTGCACATTGATCCTTCTCAATGTAATTTTCATATAAAATTTACACTCACTTATTTGAACCACAGGTAATAATTTCCCAGTTTCTTGAACCTTCCCTTTTCTCCCTCTATTCTCCTGGAGGCCGCCAACTTGGTCACTGGTGACCTGTAGCACTGCATTTTGTGAGCTATGGACGCCAATATAGGTCATGGGATTCATATTATGGGTGTCATGCTGTTAGACAACAAGTAGAGAGTAACATGCTGTGTGTTAGAAACTAAACAGGCAGAATTTTCGCATTTACACAGTCCCTTTTCTAAATTCTATACTAGCAATTTCTTATTATAAACTATTACATATACTTATTACAGTTATAAATCCTGTCAATTTGGTATTACTGCCCCGTCTAACACATTGCATCTTACTCTTTACTTCTTAACAACATAAGATTGGTGCTAAGAACTCCCTCTTCTGTGGGAATGTAATTAGCTCATAAAATGTAGTACTGCAAGTCATGCATGTATAATATGGCAGCCTACAGAAGAGAGTAGAGGGAGAAAGTGTTACTCTATGGGCCCCTAAAAGTAGGTGAGTTAATATTATATATATAATTTCAGGACGGTCAAATTAATTAAATAAACCTAGTTAAAAAAATGATATAAAAACATATTTTGTTTTTCAATTCAGTTGGAGAAAAGATTCTTTAAAATGTCACAATATCTCTTCCAGCGTTGCTCTAAACACATTCAGGTTAAATAAAACTCATTAGTGTAGATATGATCCCGACAAGTAAGAGAGGCTAATTTCACCACAGCAGTAAAATCACAATACCTGCTGTGGTACAGAAGACAAATTTCCACAGGGATCAAAGGTCTTAATCAGGGGACTGTCCCATGTACGCCTACATCAGTTTATACATGGACAGTAGTATATATCTGTAATTTGCCCTGCAGTTTGTATTTGTAACATGCACAGCAGGGTGCCTGTACATGTAGAGCTGTGCATTATGAGAATGCAGCACAGTTTGTATCTGCACACACAGAGCAGTCTAATAGTTACATCTCATTTAATTCTAGTGTCAACAAATATCTCATTTATTTCCCCCTTTGCGTCTTGTTAAGTGTTTTAATCAGCTGCTCCAATTAATTAGCCTGGAGCTGCACTCTGTCTATTAGCATATATGCAAATGACACCCCAGCCCCAACCAATCACAAGGCTCCACTGATTTATACACTTTATTCAGAACTACAAAAGTTAATACACAAAAAGCAGTTAATGCACCCACAGAGCCGGGAACAAGGTACAACCTGCACAGAGAAGTGCTGCAGGCCCAGAGAACATGACAGACACTGAAACACAGCACAACTGTTTAATAACACCTTGTACATTCTACACCTCTCGTTTTATCCTCAATTAATTTATTTTATCTTCATCTTTTGCTTTTGTTTTTAATAATATATTAACAAAATGTATATAAATGTGTGTGTGTGTATATATATATATATATATATATATATATACATGTGTGTGTGTGTGCTCTCAAACCTGGCCATATGCCAGTGCTATAATACAAAAAATCCTTTTATTCAGTATTTCTTTCAGGCATTTAGTCCTCACAGGGCATTCTCCAGATGAACCAAGTAACCACACAAGACTTCAAAGGTCACAAATGGCAATCAAATAGGAATTTGCACTAAAACATTGTTTCATCTTTAAGGATGAGTCAGCCATGAAGCTGAACTGGCACATATTTTCAATAATTTCCCTGTACTCGCAGGTGTATTATTTTTCATCCACAAATAGAAATAAAAAAATACAAATCTATATTGGTGTAGTTCACTGCCCTTTAATAGAGTCTCTGATACATCATTAGAAACAAATATACTGTTTTAGCAATGTTGACTTTGATGATAAATAAGAAACTATAGACTTCTAGACATCTAGTCTACTTGATTATTTATATGGATAGCCTTGTGGGCATCACAGGTATTCTGTAATTCCATGATTTTGTTGTTACCACTGTCGCTTGAGGATTACTCCTCATTCTGTGAAGTAATACGCAGAGCCCTCTCAGATGTATTGGACTCATAGATTCCTCTATTGATGTCACAATATCAGTGTCACACTGATGTGAAAGACTTTGGGGTTTATTCTACATCAAGTGTATAGGTACAGTATACTATGCTTATATTAACACTCTCCTATGTCAAAGCCTGTGGCTGGCCTATTACATTTAGAGGCTCTCATAACCCACCCAATCTTTGCTCAAGGGCATGCTTATCTCCATACTTGATTGCTCTTTCAGATGTCCTGGTTTAATCCTGTTATTTGATTCAGTTTGACCATGAACCCTGTGTGTACTGAAATATTACCATGAAATACTGCTGCAAAATTAATAAAAGAGAGTCCATACTACAATATATAGACAGTAACAATACACAGGTATATATATATATATATATATATATATATATATATATATATATATATATATATATTAATTTATTATGTGTTTATACAAATGTGTGTAATGTGTTTATGTTCTCTCGCATATACATAGAAATATAAATTTATTTATATATCAAAAAGGTTATAAGACACCCGCTCCCCATATAATATGCCCCTAGAAATCCATGTAAAACAATACCTTCATAGCAATAAAATATCCCTGTCATATATTTTGACTCTGGAGTTGCCAAGAACTGTAACTCTAGAATTACCTCAGCATCTGGTCTCATAATAAAATAATAGATATATCTATATGTGAGTGTTTTGTTTATTTAAATATATCCTACACACTCACAAAAAGCCTAATGCTAACTCTCATTTACATAAGTAGGTAGTACTTCAGCTTCTTGAATCTTGAAGCTGGATAATGGGTTTTGAATTACTAAATAACACTTCCAAAAAGCAAATTTAGTGCAGTTCTACGGTTATTGACATCAGTTCTTGATTTATTGATGCAATAGCAATATCACACTTGACTGGTATAAACTGTACCACTGCATTATAATTTAATTGTATGTCTTTGTGTGATCTTTAATAAATACATAACAATCTCATCAGCCCCAATAATTAATCTTTTATAATTGGAGACACTGTCCAGTATTCTTCGGATTCGCCCCGCAATCTAAGTGGACACACGTTAAAGTTGAACAGTGATATATGATATGCCTTTGCTGCAATGTTCTTCAAAGCTGATTGCAAGTTGTTGCGCTAGTTAATTATTGCTTCTGTTCTATGAATGCCTGGGAACTCAAGAACTCATGCCCAATACATCCCAAGACATTCTGATTGTGAGGGCTGGAATGTTGTCCAGACATCTGAAAAGAGAACAGTTTTGTTGTCTGGAAATATCATGGTGTTTTGAGAAGTCCCAATGGATACTCAATAAGAATGGATATCTATGTTTTGCTAAAAGGGGCACATATCTGCAAGGTCAAAAGTTGAGAAGATTGGCTCAGCTGCAGGTGTAGGGAACCTGAACTGTAGTCTTCTGGAAGCTAAAATCTTAGGCATATTGAGGCCTCCAAAATGTCCAATGTGCCTCCAACTGATGAATCACAGAGTAGATTGCAAGCTCACTATGGAAGGTTGTTGTATTTGGAAGATGTACAACCTTATAGTCAATGCTAAACACTTAGAAACCTTAGTCAAAGTGTCTTCATGGAAAGTTGGCTTGATTGTCAGTTCTCTGTTCAATAATTTTATGTAGAAGTCTAGGTTAAACCAAAGGATGGACCAAAGAAAGGGGTATGTTCATATCACTCCTAGAAATACCTCAGGAGAAGAAATAAAACCAGACCAATCCTCTCTTCCTGCTAGAATTCTGTGGTACTGGTGACCTGAGTCACTTCAGAGTTCAGATCTTCTCCTCTGCGGCCTCGGGATCCCCTCCTTCGGCCATCCATGTCTAGTCATACCGGCTTGTCTGGTGCATGTGATTGGGCGCAGGTGGACACAAGGTCACGGGTAGTGTTGCGTGCACGGCTGAAGCTGCTCTGCTCTGAATGTGAACGGAAGGGGAGGCAAAACTCTCGAAAACACCTCTTGAAGTTCTCATCCAAAAAGGCATAGAGTACTGGGTTCAGGCTACTGTTGGTGTACCCAAGGGCAATGCAGAAGTGCCAGCTGGCCACCACATATGGGTTCTTCTTGTCAATATCAACCATGGTCCATACAATGACGAAAATGTGGATGGGAGTCCAGCAGATGATAAAGGCTGCCACTACCACAAGGACCATGCGAGTGATACGGCGTAAGTTGCGGTCTTTCTCTCTGGAGCCAGAGAGGAGACGTACACTGCGCAGACGCAGGATCATCAAACCATAACATATAGTGATCACTAGAACTGGTACCACAAAGGCAAAGATGAAGACACAGATTTTGGTGACGGTGTCCCAGTACCAATCTGGTCGAGGGAATTGAAGGGTGCAGGCGATGGCACCAGCTATTGGAGGAAGATATGATAAATACATGAGTTAACTTAAGCATACAGTAAAGTCTCAACCTCTCTTGCAGAGTTAAACTACAATTATCATATATACCATCTGTATTTGCCACAAGCTACCATAACTCACTTTCATCTGTATAACTGTCTACCTACATGAGGATAGAGATGCTACATATCCTACAACTCTGAAAGTGTCTTACCCTGCATTGGTTTGTCCCTACTGTCTGACACAGTGCTTGTATTACATTAAAAGCACTTTACTAAGACATACAGGTTCTTGCCACCTACCCTTATTAGTCTTGGTTACTGCCATAACCATTATTGGGACACCGATAATAGAGGACAGAATCCAGATGCAGACGTTTATAGCTTTAGCCTTGGAAGGAGTTCGGAAATCCAATGCTCGCACTGGATGGCACACTGCCACATAACGGTCTACACTCATCATGGTCAAGGTGAAGATACTAGTGAACATGTTGTAGTAGTCTATTGATAGGACCACTTTGCAGAGGACCTCCCCAAATGGCCAGGTCTCCATGAGGTACTTGGCACTCTGGAAGGGAAGAGTACTGGTTGCTAGGGCATCAGCCAGCGCCAGGTTGAATATGTAGATGTTGGTAGCTGTCTTCATCTTGGTGTATCTGAAAACAAAGACAGATTTGACTTGTGAAGTACTAATATAGAGAATGTCAATAGGTATTCACCAAGAAAATAGAGACTGGATTTGAAGATTGCATCCTATATTCAGTAAAGTGATAACTTTCTCATTAGTGAGGTAAAACATCTCCACTTCCCATGCTATTCTATGGAGCCCAATTGGGTTGATCTTATCACATTTTATATTAATACAGAAATTGGACAGGTATCTCCTCACTATTAAGACAGATAATTCTGCAAGCATTGTATTCAATTATTAAAGCCAGGAATCCAGAAATATCTAACAAGATGACTATACTCTTAAACACATAAGTGGTATTAGTTCAGTATTCAGTTAATTTCCCTGAGATCATTTCTATAGTTTTTGACTGGGAAATGTGCTTGAAAGTGTCCAGATGTACTGGGTTTTTAACTCAGTCTGGATCAGTCAAGCCTAGGATGTGAAGAATGCCTATATAAAATGAATAGTGCAATTAGAGGGTATTTAGGACACTGGGGCCATTGCCACCATTTGTGTTACTTTGGTTTTGATTAATTTTAGCTACAGTGCAATAATATTGTAAAATGTTTTGAGGCTATATTTACAAGACTCTTTATGGATTATGACTTAATGACCTTTTTTAGGGGTATTGGTTTGACATGGAGGAGATAGAAGCACATTATGGTCAAGGATCTGTTTAGATGACATGACATTTGTGTTAATGTTTGTCTTTCGTATATATTTGTAATAAAATAGTTACAATAAAAACTATATATAGGATGATGCTACAACAATCTATATCTTCAAATTCTTCTGACTCTGCCCCTAATACTAATTGCAATTGCCTTATTGACATGCTCTAGTGCAACATGGTTCTGAATTATGTCCCAGGGTTCTCCAGATCTTCCTCTGCTGGTTCCCTGTTTCATCACAAAACCAGGGGGATAATTCAGAACCGTATAACATTGGACAGCTCTGTGAAAGTATTAGTGAGGTTTCGTTCATACATCATTCATTCAGATATCATGGCATACGACATCACTGGTCCTTTCTCATTTGGTTAAAGATATCTTACATGAAAAGACCTAAGAAGAGAACAAATCTATAATGGAATTGAACCATGTATAATTTTCTAAGTTTATTTTTGTAGGAGCTTTGAATACAGATGGCATAATAACCTGTGGTCAACAAGGAAATCCTTAATCCCTGACCTGTTTATGGCCATATAGATCTAGAGTTAAAGGGCCACTGTAGCCCTTTATTTAAAATTTAAAAAAAATGAAAAACTACACAAGAAAATAAGCAAAATGTTTTTAGAATGTAAAAAAATAATAAAAATAGCTAATTTGATACCTATTATGTGCAGTTATGCGGCTTGGAATGTACCATTTTGTTTTCTGCTTAAAAGCCCACTGTATTTTAGAGAAAACTTCACATGTGTTTGCAATATGCAACAAATTACAATATTAGTAGCTATGCAAGACAGGAACATAACTGCAATCTTATATTTAGATTATTCTGATTGTGTCGTGAGGGATTCTACCTTGGACTGCTAGTGATTCTGTAGCTCGAGGACGAGGATTATACTTGTTATTGAATTCTATTATCAAGTAAGCTATTTGGAAGGGACATTTCTACAGATCCTCCCACTCCTCCCATGTTTCTATTTGTAAGAACAAAGACAAAATGTCCGTCATCTTTAAACCAAAATTAAATACAATAAAGGACCACTAAAGACATATTATCAATTACCCTCTTTTTGATGCAAGTAATAAACAAATTATTTCCATGTCCCTTTAAAATAAATAATTATGGTTTTTAATTACTTTAATGATGATGGACATTTTGTCTTTGTAAACAGAAACAAGGAAATAGAGGGAGGAAGTGGGGTTTCAGAAAAGATCTTTATTCACTTCTGTTAAGAATGTCCTATTGAAATAGTCCCTTGACAATAGAGTTCAGTGGCAAACTAAACCCCTTAAACTTCAGACAAACTAACAGTTTAAGATGGAAATACCATGCAGAGTCATCTAAATAAAAGATTTTCTCTAAAAACGCTGTCCTCATCTTGTCTTGCATACCAATTTATCTTATTTTGCTAAATACTTCACAACCATGTGAAGTTTTTACCAAGCTACAGTCATCCTTTAAAAATTAAAGGCTGTACTTATTTTACAGTGCGTAGAAACATTTTGCACATTATCAAGTCAAGTTCTTAAAAATATGACAATTGAAAAATATGACAGTGGTCCTTTAAAATACCCAAATAAAATACCCAGATATAACGCTTCTCATTTTTTTTTATGTCAACCCTTTGGAAATATGTCACCTTTAATTTCCACTTCTGCATTTACTGGGACTTTGATGTGTCCTTTGAACTCAATGATGGGGCGAGGATGCACTAAGAAGGATAGTAGTTTTATGGAATAAGAGACCTATATAGGCAGCAGAAGTAAAATAATTCATATATATGTCAGTATGAGCATAAAAGATTATTCATATTGCTTTCCAGGCCTTAGGGATATTAATTCCCTTTCAGGGTATTATGAGCACAGGTTGAGTGGCTAGAGGGTATCCCAGTGGTGTGACTGCCTCACATCCCACATAATTTGGGATCTGGGTTCGGTGCCAGGCTGTAAGTCTCTGCCAGCTGCCAGCGTTCATCAGTGATTCAATGCCAGTGAGGACTGTAGACTAATGCATCATGATAGAGCGAATACCAGGAGTTATGGGAAAAGGTCGTAATGACTAGTTGTAGAAGACTGTTATATAGATAGGGTTATTGGAAGAGTTTTTATGATGATTATTATTATTACTTTGTATTTATAAAGCACTAACATTTTCCTTAGCGCTATTTACAAAATAGAATAAAGTATAGTGGGTACAGTTAAAAAATTACAAGGGTATATACAAATTGTAAGGTAAGTAGAAGTACAAGTACAGGGACAGTGCCATACAAATATGGTACAAATGGGTCCGCAGACAGCTTAGTGCAACAGAAGAGAGGTCCCTACTCCGAGGAACTTACAGTCTAGAAGATAAGGATGGGGTGTGATAGGGGAGGGTGATCGATGCAAGATGGCAGTGATTAAGGCAGCAGGCTGATATAACTGGAAGTGGCTCTGTGTTAAACTGTAGGTGGTGTGTATGAGCAGTTATATGGAGAAATAAGAAAAAATCCCCGTTATTTGGGTAGATAGGACTTATACACCCTTTAAAATGTAAGTTTGCGAGTTTTCAATCTTGTGAGGTGCTTTAGGGAAAGCACAGTGTATATCTGATTGAAAGCTCAATAACAGGGTCTTCCATTATTTTCATTGTGGAGAAATGTTTATACTTGTACTTAACCCCTGTACATTGCTACGGAATATGTTGGCGCTTTAGAAATACAGGATAATAATAATAATAATATGGAGGCATACTAGGCTTTTAGTGTAAAGTTATATTGACAGTTAAGGATTATTAGGAGACATTATATGAAGTGATAAAATGAACATTGAGAGGTTATATGGAAATAATTAGGTTATAAGAAGAAGTTATATGTAGTAGAAGATGGGGAGCAGTTATGTAGGAAGAAGGATGGGTTTTTTTGTGAGTGATTGGAGAAGGCATCAGACATGCTAAAGAGAGATAGGAGCTGTAGGGGGGAGTTATTTAGAGAGTTAAGCTATATTAGGAGTTATAGGGAGCAGTACAATGGAGAGTTAGAGGCTATAAGGAGCTCTAATACAGATTGTTAGGAGTTATAGGAAGAGGAGTTAGATATATAGCAGCAGTCAAAAGGACGAAGTTATATGGACAGATAAGGGTATTAGGAAAAAGGTTAAATAAAGATAGAATGAGATATAGGGAGCTGTTGTTTAGAGAGATACCCATTATAAGGAAATGTTAAATGGAGATATAGATTGAGGTGTACAGGGCAGTTTATGGGGCTTTAGGCTGAGGTAGTTATGTGGAGAGATTGGAGGTATTATAGAGGAAATTTACACTGAAACAATAGGATGTGCTATAAGAGGATATAATATTGAGAGATGGGAGAGGTTAAATGGAGATATAGGAGTTATATGGAACTGTTCTGCAGATATAAATCAAGCTTTAGGGAGCTGTCTCATGGTGAGCTAGAAGTTATATGGTGAGGAGATAGGTGGACGTATAGAGGAAGTTGTTACATTGGGAGACCAGCTGAATTAGATTGAGTCATTTGGACTACTATAGGGATGCTAGCCTATAGTGATCTGTTTCATAGGTTACCTGAATGAATTGTATGTAGAAGTTGTATGGAAAGCATTATAGGAAACATGTTTTATGGAAAAATAGACAGAGTTACACAGAGGGAATAAATAGAAGGCATTATATAGAGTAATATACAGTAAGCAAACAGAGAGATGGAGGAGTTACAGGAAAAGGTTATACAGAGAGAGTTACACAAGGACATTTTTTATGAACATTTTACATTTGATGAGTTATAGGGAATTCTTAAATGAAGGGACAGAGAGTGTGTTAGTGAGAGGTTATATGCAGAGACAGTAGGGTTTAAAATTAGTATATGAAGAGATAGTATGAGTCATGTTATGCTGTTATATGAAGGAGATAAATGGAGACGCAAAGTGATTATATGGACATAAAGGAGTTATAGGAAAAGGCATTGAAGAAATGCAGGATTTATAGGGGTGTTATCCTAACTGTTAGAAATAGTAATATTGGAAGATCCTATATGAAAATATTAGGAGGAGTAGAGGAAGAAATATGAGATATAAGGAGGGGTTTTATGGAGAGAAGTGTGAAGTATATAAAATAATTGGATTAGTTATAGGGAGCTGCACTGACATGTATATATAGACAAGATAAGTTATAACAAGCGGTTTTATGTAGAGATAAGAGCATTTATAGAGAGAGATGGCAGGAATTACATTGAGCAGAGATATAGGGAAAGTTTATGTGGAGAGATATGATGAATCATATTAAGGTACAATATATAGCTAGATGTTATATGCAAATATAGGAGGACTATTATGTCAGCTTGTATGGAGAGACAGGAGAAGTTATATGGTGATGTCATGGAGACATATGGAAAGTTTATAAATATATGTTATATGTTGTTATATGTGGGGATATGTGTATATATAGAATGAGTTATAGAGAGAGGTTAAATGCAGACATAGAAAAAGTTATAATGAGGCTATATGGAGAAATTTGAGTTACAGCGGACTGTTATATGAATAGATAGGAGCAATTCAATGGTGAGGATACAGAGCACAGTTGCAGTGGTTCTTGCTAGTAGTTATAGTGACATATAGTAGATATATGAAGAGATAAAAATGCTATAATGAGACTGTAATGTGCAACAAACTGGTGGGTAAATGCTATAGATCTCTGCACTTCCTAAATCCTTGATGTAATTTGGGTTTTAGACACACATGTATACAAGCATAGAAACCATGACTACATATATAAATACACATACAGATACGTCAGAGACACACATGTATACATACAGGTACATACATGTCTATACCAACATGTATACAAATGCATCTGTCTATCTATCTCCCTGGGATGTATGCATATATCATAAAATACAGGTGTAAATAAAAATAGCAACATACACACATTCACAATTCACCCAGTCACAAATGTAAAATTATTCAGACTACATATAGATATAGGCATACATTACAAACGCATACATTAAGTAATCTATCTATCTATCTATCTATCTATCTATGGATTAAACATACACACCACTATATATAAAAGTATATATATATATTATATATATATATATGTTAATTGAAGAGTGAAGCAGCCGTGAATGTCCAGTAATCTAGTAATTTAGTAGCATTACAGACAAAGTAAAAATACATAAGGATAACACCTTAGCAGTAGGAGTTTATTTACATTTTACTGGAAAAACAGCACTTCTAAAATAGCTAAAGAAGGGTTAATAGGTAGTCCCCCACCTCCCGGTACTTCATACCTCACAATCCCATACATGACCAGGATGTTTCCGAGCAGTCCCACCACGCAGACCACTGAATACAGGGCAGTGATTGCCACTGCCATAATAATAGAGGCATGATTCCTGGAGACCCCCGGTCCAGTGGCACTCAGGCTGGTGTTGGATGGAGGAGAGGAGGAGAAATCCTGGGTGCTACTGGATAATACAAAGTTAGAATATAGCCTGGAGGTGGACAGCTCCAGCTCCATGTCCAGGTAATGGTAAGATACTGGCTGCCAGTATCTGTACTGCTGCCCTGATGCTAAGTACAAGTGGTACCCGAGTCTGCGTTGCCTTGGAGACAAGAAGAAGGATGCTGAGGACAGGATGCTTGAGACACAGCAACTGAGAGGAGAGGAGGGAGTGGAAGAGAGAAAAAGGCTCCCACCCTCTGCAGCCAGGCCCTCCTCGCATCCCCTGTAACAGAACCACACTTTATCTTGTCACACACATAGACCCTCCTCTTTCCCCTCATTCCTTCTAGCACTTCCCAGCTAGGCACTGCTCCTCCTCTACTCCAAAAGAACTTCCTATCCCTTGCACTACACCCACATAAAAACACTCCTAACCTTCACTTCCTACCTACCCCATATACCAGAGCCCAAACTGATCCT
Organism: Discoglossus pictus; assembly: GCA_027410445.1. Taxonomy (NCBI): domain Eukaryota; kingdom Metazoa; phylum Chordata; class Amphibia; order Anura; family Alytidae; genus Discoglossus; species Discoglossus pictus. The sequence goes on along the minus strand of CM050164.1, from coordinate 200,328,763 downwards.
TCCTCCATTCTAACACATCACACACTGCTCAGCACTATTTAAACACACCTAATTCTACAAATCTCCTTATCCCTTCCAATAAAACAATCCCCACACCTGCTCCTTTGTCCCCTCATTTGAACTCGGTCTTCCCATCCAAACCATTCAGAATAGAGTCACCCCCCAAAATTTAACTTGTTTCTGTCATTCTGAAAAATATTATGCGAGACCTCCTATAACCCACCCACCTCCATCCATTCTAATTGCCTATATATATATATATATATATATATATATATATCCCCAGCAAATAAATCCACATGCTTTTTACTGTCAATCATTCCACACCTTCCTACCACAGCAATCATCCACCTACTACGACTCCTGCTTTATTCTGTCAAGCCATTACCTCCCCACGTACCATATACAGTTTACTGCACTCTTATGCTACATCCACTTCTGTTTCAGACACTCATTATCAGGTATAGTAATATCCTTCTCAAATTTCTCGAAAATACTTATACCAAACATCTTCTCCAATAAACACAAATCCTTCACATTTTCCAGTATCCGCACCCCTTCACCCCCTATGACATAATTTATATCCAATATATTCATCCCACTTCTCATCACAAACTTCTCTAGGCCCTCCTATACACCAACTTTCCCTAATCCCTTTTCAATATACCAGTGTTTCTCAAGGAATACCAAAAGGCCAGGCTTTGTGAATATCCCTACTTGAACTCATGTGCATTAATTGTCCGATATGGCTATTTGGAGAACTTGAAATATCCATACAATCTGACATGTTTGAGTTCCTTGAGCACAGATTTGAGAGTCACTCTAACACAGATAGCCATTCCTTCATATGCCCTCTATTATATCCCCCCTTGTCCATTTTAATATCTTATCTCTTCCTCAAAACCCATCCAATATACCCAACTCTCCCCTCACCCCCTGCCTTATATATCCACCTCTCCAGATCCACCTTTCCTAATACCCTTTCGATATGCACACCTGCCAACACATACCCACCACTAACTCCACATTCTTTGCTACATATACCTTAATTCCTTAATTCTCATTTCAATACCAATTTCTCTTGGCCTTTGCAGTACCTATATCACCTCCAACGAACTCTTCAATATTCCTCAAGCTCTCCAAATACCTGTTTTATATACTCACAACAATCTAGTCTCTGCTTTCCCCGCTTGTATACATTGCTTAGATAACTTCTCCATCCCCATTTTCACTCTCTCCAATACATTCATTACATCAGCAACCTCCTTGTCCTTTTCAATATACTCTAGTTCCCCCTCCTCCCTCTAATATGCCCTTCTCTTGTTTAATATAACCAATCTTCACATTTTCCCTTTGATTACACCACCTCTCCCACCTCTTCCTGTAGATAATGTAATTTTGTAGCATCTCATGCTACAGGTCAGACTGACCAGAACCTATCTGTGTGAATCACACATCCCGAGGGAAGAGCAGAGCAAACATTGTATATGTGGGAGGATTTATATATAAACATGTGTGGTGTATGTATGCAAAATATATATTAAAATTAATACAGATTATAAGGGTCAAAATCAGTAATCTTGGGGTTTTAGTTTTAACAGGTCTCCTGAACCTGGAGTATACCCATTATCCCCATCTGCAATAGCCTGCTTTTTCATTAACTGCACATATATTTTTAAAATATCTTAATTAATTGAATGAGTATATCTTAAAGATGGAGCCCATTCCAGGATGGGCACCTCACAAAAGCACCCCCTAATTAGTGGCTTTGCAGATGGTAATATATATATATATATATATATATATATATATATATATATATATATATACATACGCCACACACACACACATATAATATGCATTACTTTCAGTATGAGATTGCCGTATATTGTATACCTCCCCCATCACTGATCCTTCAGAAGAGAGAAAGACTATTTGGACAAAAGTTCAGCTCCAAAATACATATCCATAGACACGTACTCTCACTGCCCTTGCTCTGCTTCCTCACATAATGATATAATAGCCATTATTACATCTAACTCCCCCTATTACAATATGACCTAACAGCTGTGGAGGGCAGAGCATCACTGTAATCCATGGGAGTCTATTGTGTGCTGTGCACCTGCACACAAATCTGCAAACTGTGTATAGTACAAGTAAACTGCTCTGCATTTTGTCAACACAGACACAAACTGCTCTGTAGTTTAATTTGTGTGAATACTATAGGAACATATTATGTACGTAATGTAAGGTACATATACATGTCTCTCTGTATCTGGTCCTGCTTTATGTAGGTGGCTGTTCTTATTTGTATACACCAACAGCCTTATTAAATTGTGATTCTGTAAATTTAAAAGGGTTTTTCTAAGCTCACAGCATATTTTTTTTTACAGAAGTTTTTAGTTAGTGAAGACCTTGCTTTTGGATGGAAGTTCACTAACTAAAAACTTCAGTAAGAAAAATAAGAAAAATATGCTGTGTGCTTAAATAGAGCCCTTTTAAATTTACAGAATCGCAATTTAATAAGGCTGCAAACCTGCGTTATGTAGGTGGCTGTTCTTATTTGTATACACCAAACCAATTTGCATAATGTTAACAATATGTTCTACAAACTGCTCTGCATTTTAAAAACCTAATGTTTCATCTTAACGTTTAACAGACTTGGTTTTCTGTTTAATTTGTTGTTTAGTCATAACGTCGTGTCCGACTCACCGTAACCCTATGGGCCGCAGCACGCCAGGTACATCTGTCAGTCACCGCCTCTCTGAGCTTGATTAAGTAAATTTTCATTGCTTCAATGACCTCATGTCTCCATCTCCGCCTCGGTCATCCCCTTTTTGTGCCTTCAATCTTTCCCAGCATTAGAGTTTTTTCTAGGGAATCCTGTCTTCTCGTGATATGGCCAAAATATTTGAGCTTCAGCCTTATTATTATAGCTTCCAGTGAACAGTTTGTCTTGATTTCCTGAAGTACTGGATTTTCCCCAAGTCCAAGGGATTCTAAGCAGTTTTCACCAACCCCACAATTCAAAGGCATCAATTCTATGGTTCTCAGCCTTCTTTATGGTCCAGCTCTCACATCCGTATGTTACTACTGGGAATACCATAGTTCTAACTATGCAGACCTTTGTCGATAGTGTAATATCTTTACTTTGTACTAGCTTGTCCAGACTAGCCATGGCTTTCCTCCCAGTAGCAACCATCTTTTAATTTTATGGCTACAGTCACTCACTATCTGAAGAGATATTGGATCCCAGGAAAATAAAATCTGTCACTGCCTCCACTTCTTCTCCATCTTTTTTCCAGCAATTGATATTGCCGTTTGTCGTGATCTTTGTCTTTTAAACGTTGGGCAGCAGGCTAGCTTTTGCACTCTCTTTTTTTACCCTCATCAATAAGTCCTTTAGTTCCTCCTCACATTCAGCCATCAGAGTAGTATCACTGGCTAATCTGAAATTGTTGATGTTTCTTACAGCAATACTGATTCCGGCTTTGGACTCATCCAGCCCTGCTTTACGCATGATGTATCTGTTGAATTAATAACGTGGCAATATACAACTTTGTCACCACACTATGTCACTAAATGTGTATATTATATATGTGTATATCCCAGACAAGCTCTGTATTATGTGTGCAACAGACACCAAGCTCTGTATTATATGTAGATCATATTTACTAAAATCTGAATTATAGGTATATCATAGATACCACACTCTGTATTATGTGTATAGAAGACACCAAACTCAATATTAAGTATATTATTATTATTATTACTACCTAGTTTGTATTACATGTCAATATTTTTACAGAACATTAAACAGTTGGAAGTGGGTACTTTTACATTTAGAGGTCAGCCAACTGATATGGAAGGCTAAGAGGGTCCTGCTATTGCAAATTCACAACTAGAGGGTATATGGTTGGTGCCATGTGAGCTAGATGAATGGTGATCAGAAAAGGTAGATTATCTAGCATGGGATCTATTGGTATTGTGTCAATGTTATGGATATACTGTACTGAATAGATGTTTTTTAGGGTGTTTTTAAAGGTTTGGAGGCTGATGAAGCATGGAAGTGGGTTCTAAAGGAGGTGTGCATAGCAGGAGAAATCTTGCGGGCCCTATAGGTAAGGACAAGAGTTTCAATGTGACTCTGCATGATAGTGGAGCGAGTGTAGAGATTTGCAGAGGAGCAGAGTATGGAGTGTGGTTGTTGAGGAACCTCAGACTTGCAGTTGAGTTTAGGAGAGGGGCAAATTGGGTGAAAACAATACCATTTAGGGGCATGTTACAGTAGTCCATGCAGGAGATGGTAGGTAAATGAACAAGGACTTTGGATGTATCAGTAGTGAGAAAAGGGTGAATTCTTTCAATGTTGCATAAGTGTAGTTGATAGGATTGAGTTAGATGTTGGATGTGAGGCTTGAAGGAGAGCCATGAGCCATGGTGGAAGATATTGTTGAATTGCCAATGGCGAGGGAGATGGTTGGTGATACTGAAAGCTTAATGATTGGCTTAGTTGCCCAAGTGAGGAGGTATATAGAGAAAATAAAATAGGTGCAAGGTGAGAGGCTTGGAGTATGCCAGGAATAGGTCTAGAAGTAATGCCAGGTAGTGATGAAAAAGGAGACACTGAAGGACTGGTTCATTATAATGTAAGAGAACCATGAGAGGCTACTGTCAAAGATTCCAATGGAGTGCAGAATATGCAGACGTAGAAAGTGACCAACAGTGTCAAAGGCAGCAGAGAGAACAAGGAGAGAACAGTGACCCTTACATTTGTGGGGGAGTAGATCATTGGCCACCATTGCTAATTCAATTCAGGCTTGGCAGTGCCAAGTAGGAAGTTTGCAGAGAGAAAGTAAGCTAGGCCATCATAGACTAGTCTCTCTAATAAGTTGAAGGCATATGGGGCAGTAGTTTTAGAGGGACGTAGGGTGAGGGGGTGATTTCTTCAAAATATGTGTTAAAAAGGAATGCAGATAATGAAGCTCTCTATACAGACACTTGTTTAAAGGAAGAGGGAAATGTGCCAGAGGTATGGGACAGGTTTAAGATGTGAGTTACAGCAGGACTGAATGTGAATAAGAGAGACTAGAGAAGATAAAAAGATATAGGATTCAGGGGGCAGAATGTAGGATGGGATGATGAAAGGAGCGGTGAGACTTCCTCATCTGTTGCTGGATAAAATGACCAGAGGGTAGAGGTTGGAGGAGGGACAGCCATTGTATAAGCAGCAGTTTTTTTGCTTTTAATTTATTTGGGAGGAGTAAACAATTATTTGTGTATTTCTTGTCTTTTTTTTTTCTTGTCTTTTTTTATTGATCCTGATTTAGTAATTATTATTCCGTATTTATATATAGATTAATAATGAGTATTGCAGTATAATTTGATACCTTTTGTATTGGACAAACATGTTATTTATATTGACAAGCTTTCGAGAGGTTCAACCTCTCTTTATCAAGTCTGAAGCAATAAAAAAGAGTATTGCTTCAGACTTGATAAAGAGAGGTTGAACCTCTCGAAAGCTCGTCAATATAAATAACACATTTGTCCAATACAAAAAAATATCAAATTATACTGCAATACTCATTATTAATCTATATATGTATGTGGATTAATAATTACTAGGGTGTTACACGGGTGTTTCACTCTTCAAATATATATATATATATATATATATATATATCACAAGAATCCTCATTTTACTAGCTTCGCCACTGACATAAAGCTCTCTATTACATGTATAACATATATCAAGCTTTGTAATATGTGCATGGGCGTATTTAAGTTGTATGATGCCTTTGCCATTCAGATTTATTCACCACCCACTTGCAACTCCTCCTTTTTCCTTTCTATATTTCAAATCATCTTTATGTATGTATATATATACATTTCTTTGCATGTACAAATATATTTAATTGCACTGCAATGCATCTTCATGCAGCCTGCTGCCTCCAGAAAATGCACTGCCCCAGGCCTGGGCCTTGAAGGCCTATGCAGAAACACCCCCTCCATATATAAAGGTTGCTCAGGGAGCCTCCATTCACTAAACTACCTCTTCCATCAACTCTACGCTCTATATTATGTGTAAAACAGAGATGTAGCCATGTATTATGTTTATAATACTGACACCAAGCTCTGTATTGTGTGTATTACAAACACCAGGCTCTGTATTATATGTATAATATAGGTCTGGCTCTGTATTTTGTGTATATCACAAATAACATCCATTAATGCTGCTCTGCATCCTGTGTATAATACACACACACGCTGCTCTATTTCTCCTCCGCCACTACTCTCTGTATATTTTGGATAATGCAGATAATGAAGCTCTCTATACGGACACTTTTTCAAACTAATACCCCCAGGCCAGGAATTACCCCTCTCCCAACACTCCCTCCCTCTCTCTCCCCCCTCCCTCCCATGGGGCAGATTTCAGTGAGCAATATCTTGTTAGTTATTTTAGCGCAATACTCTGCAGATAGAGTTTTCTGTCTCTTGCTGATTCACAGATCTGCTCCGGGCCAACTCCGATTTCCCAATGCTCCTTTCTCTCCTACTCCTCTATTTTATTTCCCCCTTAATTAATCCTCCTCCTATTCCTCTTCCCATTAATTCACTGCTGCTTTTAATTTCTGTGCCGTGCTTGTCTCTATTTGGCTCCTCTTGTTGTAGCTCTTCTCTCTCTCACATTATTGTCTCTCTGCCCCCTGCTCTTTAGCCTTTCTGCCCACTCTTCTTTGTTCTGTCTCTCTCGCTCTTTATCCCAGTCCTGTTTATCATTGTGTGTCTCCTGCTGTCTCTCACTCCTAGAGTGTCAGATCCTAATCATACTCAACAGGTTATATAACATAAGCAAAGAGATAAATATTCATAACCCACAGCTTGTGAGACGCTGCAATACTCTGCAGAGACACTAAAATAATCAGCAGTGTGACACTGAAACTCTGTGATAATCTGCAGGGTGACACTGAAATTCCCTGCCGGGAGATTGAGATGCTCTGCAGGAAAACATATATTCTACAGAGAGTCTCTAAAATAATCTGCAGGGAGACTGAGATACTGTACGGAGAGACTCTGAGATAGCCTACAGGGTGAAACTGCAGGGAGACTGAGATAATCTGCAGAAAGGCAGACACTCTGTAGAGCGATTCTGAGATAGTCTGCAGGATGACGCTGAAATACTCTTTATGGAGACTGAGGGCAGACCAAGATACTCTACAGAGATACTCAGATAGTCTAAAGGGTGAAACTGGAATACTCTGCAGGGAATCTGAGATCATCTTGAGGAAGACAGATACTGTTCAGGGAGACTGAGATACTCCACAGATAGTCTGCAGGAATATGTACATACTCAGCAGAGAGGCTCTGTAATATTGACTCTGAGATAGTCTGCAGGGAGACTGAGATACTGTGCAGGGAGACTAAGATATTCTACATGGACACTGCAGAGTGTCACCAAGAAAACCTGCTCGAAGACTCTGAGATAATCTGCAGGGAGTCAGACATACAGCCTTATTAAATTGCGATATGGGCAATTGAATAGTGCTCTATATAAGCGCAGAGCATATTTTTTTACAGAAGTTTTTAGTTGGTGAACTTCTATCCAAAAGCAAGGTCTTCACTAACTAAAAACGTCTGTAAAAAACATATGCTATGTGCTTATATGGAGCCCTATTCAATTGACTAAATCGCAATTTAATAAAGCTGATAATCTGTAGGAAGACTGATACATCCTACAGGGAGACTGAAACACTTTTTAGGGAGACTTCAGGAAACACTATATATAGAGATACTCTGCAGGGAGACTCATAATTTCACAGGGAGCCACTGATATGGAGACTGAAATGCTCTGCAGGGAGACTCTGAGATACATTGTCATTCAACCAGAAATGTTAGTATATAGAACAACTGAATGACAGACAGAATAGACAGATAAATGGATAAACTGGGGGAGGGTGAAGGTAATTTGTTCTGTGGATATGGATTTAAAGGACATCATTTACCTTGTTCTCTTTTAATCTAATAACCTGAGTAGAGGGATTATTAAGAATAAACCTTCTCTCCCCCTGCCGGGAATAGGACACCACCCTACCCCCTGCAGTAAATGATTTGCCCAGATTACAGTGTCAGGTTATTAGTGTCCGGATATTTCTGTGGTTTAAGAAATTTCCATTTAGATGGGATAAGGAAAGAGTCAGTAACTATGTGCCACAGAGACCTGCAGTGTGGCAAGGTAACCCCTTCACTGCCAGAGAGGAATCCATGTAATATGTGCAAGTGTAACCCCTTCCATGCCACAGGGAAACAAATCCCTGTACTGTGCAAGTGTAACCCCGGATCTATCCTATTATTGTCGGGACAGGTACGCCGCTGCAGTGCAGCCTCCAACGTCTAGATGGTGCTGCCAGTATTTTGCAGCTCTGAGATATGTGGGAGAAGTTCTAAGCTTATAATGTTAGCCTAACACTTGAACTTACCCTTACCCCAACCCTCACCCTAACAGTTTACCAAAGCCTTGACTCTATGATATGGCACCGAAATATCGGCAGTGCCATCTAGCGATGCTCACTACCACTGCTGCTGCCTTGTGCTGCGCCATCATAACAGGATAGGACCGTAACCCCTTCCCTGCCAGAAAGAAATCTATGTAATATGTGCCAGTGTAAATCCTACTCTGCAAGAGATAAATCCCTGTACTGTGCAAGTGTAACCCCTTCCCTGCCAGAGGGCAATCCCTGTACTGTGCAAGTGTAACTCCTTCCCTGCCAGAGAGAAATACCTGTACTGTGCAAGTGTAACCCCTTCCCTGCCAGAGAGAAATACCTGTACTGTGCAAGTGTAACCCCTTCCCTGCCAGAGGGCAATGCCTGTACTGTGCAAGTGTAACCCTTTCCCTGCCAGAGAGAAATCCCTATCCTGTGCAAGTGTAACTCCTTCCCTGCCAGAGAGAAATCCCTCTCCTGTGCAAGTGTAACTCCTTCCCTGCCAGAGAGAAACCCCTGTCCTGTGCAAGAGTTACCCCTTCCCTGCGAAAGAAACCCCTGTCCTGTGCAAGAGTTACCCCTTCTCTGCGAAAGAAACCCCTGTCCTGTGCAAGAGTTACCCCTTCTCTGCGAAAGAAACCCCTGTCCTGTGCAAGAGTAACCCCTTCCCTGCCAGAGAGAAATCCCTGTACTGTGCAAGTGTAACCCCTTCCCTGCCAGAGAGAAATCCATGTACTGTGCAAGTGTAACCCTTTCCCTGCCAGAGAGAAATCCCTATCCTGTGCAAGTGTAACTCCTTCCCTGCCAGAGAGAAATTCCTCTCCTGTGCAAGTGTAACTCCTTCCCTGCCAGAGAGAAACCCCTGTCCTGTGCAAGAGTTACCCCTTCCCTGCGAAAGAAACCCCTGTCCTGTGCAAGAGTTACCCCTTCCCTGCGAAAGAAACCCCTGTCCTGTGCAAGAGTAACCCCTTCCCTGCCAGAGAGAAATCCCTGTACTGTGCAAGTGTAACCCCTTCCATGCCGAGAGAAATCCCTGTACTGTGCAAGTGTAACCCCTTCCCTGCCAGAGAGAAATCCCTGTACTGTGTGCAAGTGAAACCCCTTGCTTGCCAGAGAGAAATCCCTGTATTGTGTGCAAATGTTCCCTGCTACATGTATACTTTACATGGATTTCTAAGTGTAACCCCTTCAATACCATCCTGCCAGAGAGAAAGACCTGTAATATGTGCTAGTGTAACTCTTTCCTACCATAAACAGAGACATACAAACAATTACTTCCCTATTAGAGAAAGACATTCTCAGAGTGTGGCACTTTGTACATTTCCTGGAGGGGGATTTATAGGGAGATGTTATATGGAGCAATAGGATGAGATATAGGAAACAGATTAGAGGATTTATATGATAATGTTTTATATATATATATATATATATATATATATATATATATATATATATATATATATATATATATATATATATATATATATATATATATATATATATATACCCTATATATATATATATATATATATATATAATCATTTAGTGTATGGTGAGCACAAAAGTGAGAAAAGCTCTCCACCGTACAAAGTACAGAAAACGAATAATACATTAATAAGCCCATTTGCATGTCTAAAAGGCGGGGACATGCAAATGAGAATACAATGTACCTCACTCTTTTAATCCAAAAATAGCAACTTTATACATTGCTCCCTTAAAGCATATGCCCGCTGTATTAAACAGCTTTTAAGCAAAGCATCGGGTTGGATTTTACACAAACCAAGAATCACTCATATACAGGCCTGTTTCAAGCTTTTGGCTATCATCAGTATGAGGTAGATTCTGGTTTGTGCAATAGATTTTGTAGGATTGGGTATTCCACAACAATCATTTAGTGTATGGTGAGCACAAAAGTGAGAAAAGCTCTCCACCGTACAAAGTACAGAAAACGAATAATACATTAATAAGCCCATTTGCATGTCTAAAAGGCGGGGACATGCAAATGAGAATACAATGTACCTCACTCTTTTAATCCAAAAATAGCAACTTTGTACATTGCTCCCTTAAAGCATATGCCCGCTGTATTAAACAGCTTTTAAGCAAAGCATCGGGTTGGATTTTACACAAACCAAGAATCACTCATATACAGGCCTGTTTCAAGCTTTTGGCTATCATCAGTATGAGGTAGATTCTGGTTTGTGCAATAGATTTTGTAGGATTGGGTATTCCACAATAATCATTTAGTGTATGGTGAGAACAAAAGTGAGAAAAGCTCTCCACCGTACAAAGTACAGAAAACGAATAATACATTAATAAGCCCATTTGCATGTCTAAAAGGCAGGGACATGCAAATGAGAATACAATGTACCTCACTCTTTTAATCCAAAAATAACAACTTTATACATTGCTCCCTTAAAGAATATGCCCGCTGTATTAAACAGCTTTTAAGCAAAGCATCGGGTTGGATTTTACACAAACCAAGAATCACTCATATACAGGCCTGTTTCAAGCTTTTGGCTATCATCAGTATGAGGTAGATTCTGGTTTGTGCAATAGATTTTGTAGGATTGGGTATTCCACAATAATCATTTAGTGTATGGTGAGCACAAAAGTGAGAAAAGCTCTCCACCGTACAAAGTACAGAAAACGAATAATACATTAATAAGCCCATTTGCATGTCTAAAAGGCGGGGACATGCAAATGAGAATACAATGTACCTCACTCTTTTAATCCAAAAATAGCAACTTTATACATTGCTCCCTTAAAGCATATGCCCGCTGTATTAAACAGCTTTTAAGCAAAGCATCGGGCTGGATTTTACACAAACCAAGAATCACTCATATACAGGCCTGTTTCAAGCTTTTGGCTATCATCAATATGAGGTAGATTCTGGTTTGTGCAATAGATTTTGTAGGATTGGGTATTCCACAATAATCATTTAGTGTATGGTGAGCACAAAAGTGAGAAAAGCTCTCCACCGTACAAAGTACAGAAAACGAATAATACATTAATAAGCCCATTTGCATGTCTAAAAGGCGGGGACATGCAAATGAGAATACAATGTACCTCACTCTTTTAATCCAAAAATAGCAACTTTGTACATTGCTCCCTTAAAGCATATGTTACAGCTCATTGTATATACAGGTCCTAAAATAGCTTATATATACCTACATGCAAACATAGTTCCTACACCCATGGCCTGAAATTTGTATATGAAATATTTAGTTACCAAATCAATGCTTCTTTTTGCCTCTCTTATTCTTTCTCTCCGCTTCTCCCTCTGAATCACTTTATGCTGCATTTCCCCTAATTCTCTATCTCACTCCCACCCAAACCACTCTATCGCTTTCGGTCACGCTCCCTCCATTCATTTCAGGGGCTGGCCCCCCTTTTTCTCTCTCCCTTCTCCCCCTGAGCTCTTAACATCTCAGATAAAAGACAGTGTGCCGCAGTGAGTGAGTGACGCTCTCCTTCCCGTGTGGGAGCGTGGGAAGATAAAAGTGACATGTTTAGGGTTATTAAAATATTTTTTTAGCTAGTTTTCTTAAGCAGCTGACGGGTGGTTAACCCAGTGAGGGACTGAAAGCTACACAGGGATATTTCTCAACCCTCAGAGATCACTTACAGGCCAGACTTCATGGACATATCATGGACAAATCAACCTGTCTCGGGGGTAGATATCCTTAAAATCAGGCGTACTGATTGTTCTTGAGAGCTGGGGTTGGGAAATTCTCATATAAAATACACCCTCAGTTATTATTAGTATCTTGTATATAAAGAGCATCATTTTACATACAGTACATATTTTGCACTGTTATGGATTCAATTAATATTATTTTTTAGACATGAAAGAATCACCCTCTGCAGGGCTATCTCTTGTAAGGAAAGGGGTACACAGCCACACTCTGCAGGGCTTTCTGGCAAGGACAGGGTTACACTGCCACACTTCAGGGCTATCTCTGGCTATCCTTTTCATGTGCCCTGGGGGGACCTAGGTCCTAGAAATAATATCAAAGGTTATACCAGGATACGTTGTAACTGAAGAAGCTGCAGCACAAACAGCGAAACTCGTTTTACACTTATCACGCCTTTTTTTTTTAACATATTTTATTTTATTTTTTTAAGAAGTATGAATTATAGCTGTTGACTATTTACTTTAATTTCATCCAATAAAATTATGTTCTGACAAGATACATCGTCTATGGGACTTTTTTAATAGCCACTGAATTTTGACATGTCCTATATAGAGACTTTTTGATATAGTATGTGTTATGGCTGATTCTGTGGCTCCCCTGCAACCCCACAAGTAACTATTCAAACAGACCTGAAACATGTTGTGGAGACAGTGACTTGATTGTTTTTGTGTGTATTGTAATGTGGGCCACAGAAATTAATTATGGGGTTACTACATCATGTTATATGCACTGTAATAATGTAATCTTACCTGTAACTAGTGGAGTTTCTGCCATGATTGTTAGTGGGACAACAAAGGGTTAAGTTCTACAGGAATTTATATAGATTAACGACTACTGAGAGCGTCCATGCGTGATCCTTCTTGGCCTCAGATAGCCATAAAGTGGAGGTTAGTTTATGTTTTCTGTAAAAGGAGAGCTAGCAACTAGAGATGATGGTTTGGCTATCAACTTGGGGGTAGGTTTTGTTATATCTGTAAATGTATCTGAAGGAAAATAAAGAAGTGGCCAGTCTGATTTGGACACTAACTAATGGTGTTGTCTAAGTCTGAGTGAAACATTTTAAAACCAAAGGATTGTCTGCCTGTGTCTTTCTTCTGCGGCGAGATAGCAACTTCTGATATCCTGAATTCTCCTAAGAGGGTATTTTGGCTGGGCGCTGAGATCGGAACAACAAAAGTCACAGCATAGAGAGTGAATTGGGGTGAGCATGGTCCCCAAATCAGGCGGTCGTTATAGTATGCCATATCGAACATGGCATTCGATACAGACACATAGATGAGTAATTATTGTACCCTAAGTCTTATCTGAACACTTGAGCCCCACGACTAGGATTAAACACCACAGCACCTTTTCTACTTTTGTACCATTACACCGCCATACTCTGCAGGGCTCTCGGGTAAGGAAGGGGTTACACTGTCACTCTGATGGGGCTATCCTTGGCAAGGAAGGGGTTACATTGCCATTCTGCAGGGCTCTCTTGTAAGGAAGAGGCTACATTGCCATTCTGCAGGGCTCTCTTGTAAGGAATGGGTTACATTGCTACACTCTGTGGTGCATTCTCTGGCAAGGAAGGGGTTGCACTGTCATGCTGCATTTCTCTCTCTGATAAGGGAGGGGTTACACTGCCACACTCTGCAGGGCTCTCTCTGGCATGGAAGGGGTTACACTGCCACACTCTGCAGGGCTCTCTCTGGCAGGGAAGGAGTTACACTGCCACACTCTGCAGGGCTCTCTTTAGCAGGGAAGGGGTTACACTGCCACACTCTGCAGGGCTATCTCTGACAGGGAAGGGGTTACACTGCCACACTCTGCAGGGCTATCTCTGGCAGGGAGGGGGTTACACTGCCACACTCTGCAGGGCTCTCTCTGGCAGGGAAGGGGTTACACTGCCACACTCTGCAGGGCTCTCTTTAGCAGGGAAGGGGTTACACTGCCACACTCTGCAGGGCTATCTCTGACAGGGAAGGGGTTACACTGCCACACTCTGCAGGGCTCTCTCTGGCAGGGAAGGAGTTACACTGCCACACTCTGCAGGGCTCTCTCTGGCATGGAAGGAGTTACACTGCCACACTCTGCAGGGCTCTCTCTGGCAGTGAAGGGGTTACACTGCCACACTCTGCAGGGCTATCTCTGACAGGGAAGGGGTTACACTGCCACACTCTGCAGGGCTCTCTTTGGCACGGAAGGGGTTACACTGCCACACTCTGCAGGGCTCTCTTTGTCAGGGAAGGGGTTACACTGCCACACTCTGCAGGGCTCTCTCTGGCATGGAAGGAGTTACACTGCCACACTCTGCAGGGCTCTCTCTGGCAGGGAAGGGGTTGCACTGCCACACTCTGCAGGGCTCTCTCTGGCAGGGAAGGGGTTGCACTGCCATAATTTGCAGGTCTCTCTCTGGCAGGAAAGGAGTTGCACTGCCACACTCTGCAGTGCTCTCTCTGACAGGGAAGGGGTTAAACTGCTACACTCTGCAAGGCTCTCTCTAGCAGGGAAGGAGTTACACTGCCACACACTGCAGTGCTCTGGCAGGGAAGGGGTTACACTGCCACACTATGCAGGGCTCTCCAAGGCAAGGAAGGGGTTACACTGCCACACTCTGCAGGGCTCTCCAAGGCAAGGAAGGGGTTACACTGCCACACTCTGCAGGGCTCTCTCTGGCAGGGAAAGGGTTACACTGCCACACTATGCAGGGCTCTCCCAGGCAAGAAAGGGGTTACACTGCCACACTCTGCATGGCTCTGTCTGGCAGGGAAGGGGTTACACTGCCACACTCTGCAGGGCTCTCCCAGGCAAGAAAGGGGTTACACTGCCACACTCTGCATGGCTCTGTCTGGCAGGGAAGGGGTTACACTGCCACACTCTGCAGGGCTCTCCCAGGCAAGAAAGGGGTTACACTGCCACACTCTGCATGGCTCTGTCTGGCAGGGAAGGGGTTACACTGCCACACTCTGCAGGGCTCTCTCTGGCAGTGAAGGGGTTACACTGCCACACTCTGCAGGGCTCTGTCTGGCAGGGAGGGGGTTACACTGCCACACTCTGCAGGGCTCTCCCAGGCAAGAAAGGGGTTACACTGCCACACTCTGCAGGGCTCTCTCTGGCACGGAAGGGGTTACACTGCCACACTCTGCAGGGCTCTCTCTGGCACGGAAGGGGTTACACTGCCACACTCTGCAGGGCTCTCTCTGGCATGGAAGGGGTTACACTGCCACACTCTGCAGGGCTCTCTCTGGCATGGAAGGAGTTACACTGCCACACTCTGCAGGGCTCTCTCTGGCAGGGAAGGGGTTACACTGCCACACTCTGTAGGGCTCTCTCTGGCAGTGAAGGGGTTACACTGCCACACTCTGCAGGGCTCTCTCTGGCAGGGAAGGGGTTACACTGCCACACTCTGCAGGGCTCTCTCTGGCAGGGAAGGGGTTACACTGCCACACTCTGCAGGGCTCTCTCTGGCAGTGAAGGGGTTACACTGCCACACTCTGCAGGGCTCTCTCTGGCATGGAAGGAGTTACACTGCCACACTCTGCAGGGCTCTCTCTGGCAGGGAAGGGGTTACACTGCCACACTCTGTAGGGCTCTCTCTGGCAGGGAAGGGGTTACACTGCCACACTCTGTAGGGCTCTCTCTGGCAGTGAAGGGGTTACACTGCCACACTCTGCAGGGCTCTCTCTGGCACGGAAGGGGTTACACTGCCACACTCTGCAGGGCTCTCTCTGGCACGGAAGGGGTTACACTGCCACACTCTGCAGGGCTCTCTCTGGCAGGGAAGGGGTTACACTGCCACACTCTGCATGGCTCTGTCTGGCAGGGAAGGGGTTACACCGCCACACTCTGCAGGGCTCTCTCTGGCAGGGAAGGAGTTACACTGCCACACTCTGCATGGCTCTGTCTGGCAGGGAAGGGGTTACACTGCCACACTCTGCAGGGCTCTCTCTGGCATGGAAGGGGTTACACTGCCACACTCTGCAGGGCTCTCTCTGGCACGGAAGGGGTTACACTGCCACACTCTGCAGGGCTCTCTCTGGCACGGAAGGGGTTACACTGCCACACTCTGCAGGGCTCTCTCTGGCAGGGAAAGGGTTACACTGCCACACTATGCAGGGCTCTCCCAGGCAAGAAAGGGGTTACACTGCCACACTCTGCATGGCTCTGTCTGGCAGGGAAGGGGTTACACTGCCACACTCTGCAGGGCTCTCTCTGGCAGTGAAGGGGTTACACTGCCACACTCTGCATGGCTCTGTCTGGCAGGGAAGGGGTTACACTGCCACACTCTGCAGGGCTCTCCCAGGCAAGAAAGGGGTTACACTGCCACACTCTGCATGGCTCTGTCTGGCAGGGAAGGGGTTACACTGCCACACTCTGCAGGGCTCTCTCTGGCATGGAAGGGGTTACACTGCCACACTCTGCAGGGCTCTCTCTGGCACAGAAGGGGTTACACTGCCACACTCTGCAGGGCTATCTCTGACAGGGAAGGGGTTACACTGCCACACTCTGCAGGGCTCTCTCTGGCAGGGAAGGAGTTACACTGCCACACTCTGCAGGGCTCTCTCTGGCAGTGAAGGGGTTACACTGCCACACTCTGCATGGCTCTGTCTGGCAGGGAAGGGGTTACACTGCCACACTCTGCAGGGCTCTCCCAGGCAAGAAAGGGGTTACACTGCCACACTCTGCATGGCTCTGTCTGGCAGGGAAGGGGTTACACTGCCACACTCTGCAGGGCTCTCTTTGGCAGGGAAGGGGTTACACTGCCACACTCTGCAGGGCTCTCTCTGGCAGGGAAGGAGTTACACTGCCACACTCTGCAGGGCTCTCTTTGGCAGGGAAGGGGTTACACTGCCACACTCTGCAGGGCTCTCTCTGGCAGGGAAGGGGTTGCACTGCCATAATTTGCAGGTCTCTCTCTGGCAGGAAAGGAGTTGCACTGCCACACTCTGCAGTGCTCTCTCTGACAGGGAAGGGGTTAAACTGCTACACTCTGCAAGGCTCTGTCTGGCAGGGAAGGGGTTACATTGCCACACTCTGCAGGGCTCTCTCTAGCAGGGAAGGAGTTACACTGCCACACACTGCAGTGCTCTGGCAGGGAAGGGGTTACACTGCCACACTCTGCAGGGCTCTCTCTGTCAGGGAAGTGGTTACACTGCCACACTATGCAGGGCTCTCCAAGGCAAGGAAGGGGTTACACTGCCACACTCTGCAGGGCTCTCCAAGGCAAGGAAGGGGTTACACTGCCACACTCTGCAGGGCTCTCTCTGGCAGGGAAAGGGTTACACTGCCACACTATGCAGGGCTCTCCCAGGCAAGAAAGGGGTTACACTGCCACACTCTGCATGGCTCTGTCTGGCAGGGAAGGGGTTACACTGCCACACTCTGCAGGGCTCTCTCTGGCAGGGAAGGGGTTACACTGCCACACTCTGCATGGCTCTGTCTGGCAGGGAAGGGGTTACACTGCCACACTTTGCAGGGCTCTCCCAGGCAAGAAAGGGGTTACACTGCCACACTCTGCATGGCTCTGTCTGGCAGGGAAGGGGTTACACTGCCACACTCTGCAGGGCTCTCCCAGGCAAGAAAGGAGTTACACTGCCACACTCTGCATGGCTCTGTCTGGCAGGGAGGGGGTTACACTGCCACACTCTGCAGGGCTCTCTCTGGCATGGAAGGGGTTACACTGCCACACTCTGCAGGGCTCTCTCTGGCATGGAAGGAGTTACACTGCCACACTCTGCAGGGCTCTCTCTGGCACGGAAGGGGTTACACTGCCACACTCTGCATGGCTCTGTCTGGCAGGGAAGGGGTTACACTGCCACACTCTGCAGGGCTCTCTCTGGCATGGAAGGGGTTACACTGCCACACTCTGCAGGGCTCTCTCTGGCAGGGAAGGGGTTACACTGCCACACTCTGCAGGGCTCTCTTTGGCAGGGAAGGGGTTACACTGCCACACTCTGCAGGGCTCTCTCTGGCATGGAAGGAGTTACACTGCCACACTCTGCAGGGCTCTCTCTGGCATGGAAGGAGTTACACTGCCACACTCTGCAGGGCTCTCTCTGGCATGGAAGGAGTTACACTGCCACACTCTGCAGGGCTCTCTCTGGCACGGAAGGGGTTACACTGCCACACTCTGCAGGGCTCTCTTTGGCAGGGAAGGGGTTACACTGCCACACTCTGCAGGGCTCTCTCTGGCAGGGAAGGGGTTACACTGCCACACTCTGCATGGCTCTGTCTGGCAGGGAAGGGGTTACACTGCCACACTCTGCAGGGCTCTCTCTGGCAGGGAAGGAGTTACACTGCCACACTCTGCAGGGCTCTCTCTGGCATGGAAGGAGTTACACTGCCACACTCTGCAGGGCTCTCTCTGGCAGTGAAGGGGTTACACTGCCACACTCTGCAGGGCTATCTCTGACAGGGAAGGGGTTACACTGCCACACTCTGCAGGGCTATCTCTGGCAGTGAAGGGGTTACACTGCCACACTCTGCAGGGCTCTCTCTGGCAGTGAAGGGGTTACACTGCCACACTCTGCAGGGCTCTCTCTGGCATGGAAGGAGTTACACTGCCACACTCTGCAGGGCTCTCTCTGGCAGTGAAGGGGTTACACTGCCACACTCTGCAGGGCTATCTCTGACAGGGAAGGGGTTACACTGCCACACTCTGCAGGGCTGTCTCTGGCATGGAAGGAGTTACACTGCCACACTCTGCATGGCTCTGTCTGGCAGGGAAGGGGTTACACTGCCACACTCTGCAGGGCTGTCTCTGGCATGGAAGGAGTTACACTGCCACACTCTGCAGGGCTCTCTCTGGCAGTGAAGGGGTTACACTGCCACACTCTGCAGGGCTATCTCTGACAGGGAAGGGGTTACACTGCCACACTCTGCAGGGCTCTGTCTGGCAGGGAAGGGGTTACACTGCCACACTCTGCAGGGCTCTGTCTGGCAGGGGAGGGGTTACACTGCCACACTCTGCAGGGCTCTCTCTGGCAGTGAAGGGGTTACACTGCCACACTCTGCAAGGCTCTCTCTAGCAGGGAAGGGGTTACACTGCCACACTCTGCAGGGCTCTCTCTGGCAGGGAAGGGGTTACACTGCCACACTCTGCAGGGCTATCTCTGACAGGGAAGGGGTTACACTGCCACACACTGCAGGGCTCTCTTTGGCAGGGAAGGGGTTACACTGCCACACTCTGCATGGCTCTCTCTGGCAGGGAAGGGGTTACACTGCCACATTCTGCAGGGCTCTCTCTGGCAGTGAAGGGGTTACACTGCCACACTCTGCAGGGCTCTGTCTGGCATGGAAGGAGTTACACTGCCACACTCTGCAGGGCTCTGTCTGGCAGGGAAGGGGTTACACTGCCACACTCTGCAGGGCTATCTCTGACAGGGAAGGGGTTACACTGCCACACTCTGCAGGGCTCTGTCTGGCAGGGAAGGGGTTACACTGCCACACTCTGCAGGGCTCTGTCTGGCAGGGAAGGGGTTACACTGCCACACTCTGCAGGGCTCTGTCTGGCAGGGAAGGGGTTACACTGCCACACTCTGCAGGGCTATCTCTGACAGGGAAGGGGTTACACTGCCACACTCTGCAGGGCTCTGTCTGGCAGGGAAGGGGTTACACTGCCACACTCTGCAGGGCTCTGTCTGGCAGGGAAGGGGTTACACTGCCACACTCTGCAGGGCTCTCTCTGGCAGTGAAGGGGTTACACTGCCACACTCTGCAGGGCTATCTCTGACAGGGAAGGGGTTACACTGCCACACTCTGCAGGGCTCTGTCTGGCAGGGAAGGGGTTACACTGCCACACTCTGCAGGGCTCTCTCTGGCATGGAAGGAGTTACACTGCCACACTCTGCAGGGCTCTCTCTGGCAGTGAAGGGGTTACACTGCCACACTCTGCAGGGCTCTCTCTGGCACGGAAGGGGTTACACTGCCACACTCTGCAGGGCTCTGTCTGGCAGGGAAGGGGTTACACTGCCACACTCTGCAGGGCTCTCTCTGGCAGTGAAGGGGTTACACTGCCACACTCTCCAGGGCAGCCACATAAGGTGTTGGGACAAACACAGTTGCCCCCAGTCTTATTATTTTGTGTGGGTCAGTTTTGGTGTAAATTGGTGGCCTGTGCTACCACGTGACACGGTCAGGGACTGTTCCTAACACCCCAGCGAACAGGTGCCAGCCTGCCCATGGCTCACTGAGCTATTAGTATTTATATGACAGGATGTGCATTAAGGAGCAGTGGCAGGTGCTATATGAGAGAGGATTGGCTTGTATTGGTGTTTCTTATTCTATGTGGCAGTTTATGATTGTGGAATTAATAGCTCGCCCCTCTATCACCGTGCTACCAAGGTGTAAGTGTAGCTATGGCAACAGGTAACATGTCTATATAAATACACATGAACATGTTACACTGCTGTCTCACACACATGTACCCACTGGCACAGCTCACTGCTGATTAATAACACACACAATATATACCTATACTCTGCAGGCAGACTCTGAGGGCCTCATTCAATTGCAATTTGGTCCATTGAATAGGGCTCTATAAAAGCACACAGTATATTTTTTTACAGAAGTTTTTAGTTAGTGATCTTCTATCCAAAAGCAAGGCTATCTCTTAACTAAAAACTTCTGTAAAAAAATATACTGTGTGCTTATAAAGAGCCCTATTCAATGGGCCAAATCACATTTGAATGAGGCCCTACGAATATTCATAAGCTGTTAATTGAATCATTAGGATCCCCTGGCTCCCTATTAAACACTTCTCACTGGTCTTGGGTTTTAGCATCTACATTGCCTTGATGAGAAAACACTCCTACACTGCTGACATTATATGGGAGTTCTAGGGAGTGGTTATATGAAGAGTTTGTATGAGTTGGTCCTTTCCTGTTATGAGTTATAGTGAAAGCCTTAAATGGAGACTTATGATGAGTTATATGGTGAGATTATACGATGAGACTAGTAACTTGCCCGTCAAAAATGACAGGATAATGTTTAATATTTCTCCCCCTCCCTTCCCGGTGTCTCTTGCCTCTCTCTCCCCTGTGTCTCTTCCCCCCCTTCTCCCCTGTGTCTCTTCCCCCCTGTGTCTCTTCCCCCCCCCTTCTCCCCTGTGTCTCTTCCCCCCCCCTTCTCCCCTGTGTCTCTTCCCCCCCCCCCCCTTCTCCCCTGTGTCTCTCTCCCCCCCCTTCTCCCCTGTGTCTCTTCCCCCCCTGTGTCTCTTCCCCCCTTCTCCCCTGTGTCTCTTCCCCCCCCCCCCTTCTCCCCTGTGTCTCCCTTCCCCCTTCTCCCCTGTGTCTCTCTCCCCCTCCATCTCCCTCCCCTGTGACTCTTTCCCATAGTGGTTATAGTGGTGTTATATGGATACATAAGTGTGTTATATGGCCTTCTATAGAGAGATGGGAGGAGCGACAGGGAAATGTATTGTGAGATTCTATAATGAGATAGGGGTTATAGTGGTTTGTTATGTGGACATATTGGAGGTGTTTCATGAAATCTTAAGAGTAACAGGAAAGTGTTATATGGAGAGATATCAGTAATATGTTGAGGTAACAGTGATTTGTTACACATAGGTAGAAATGTTATAAGGTGGTTATATGAAATGGTAGGAGTTGTGGGGGTGCATTATAGGGTTTCTTATATGATGAGGCAAAAATGAGAGATAAGAGGAGTTATATGGGTCTGTTATATGGAAGCCTAATAAGAGTTATCCCATTCTGATCACTACATTATCGTGGTGAAGAGGCTTGAGTACTTCAGTGAAGCTGTGAGCTAAACCATGTACAGTAGGGTCACAAAAGATGGGCAGGTCATAGCAGAGAGGTCAGACAAATCATGTTCCACTGGATAAAGAACTGGCAATCCACTCCAGTATTTTTGCCATGGATAAGCAATGCCCTGAGACCAGATGTGCCTGGCGTGCTGCAGTCCGTAGGGTCACATAGAGTTGGACACAACTGAATGACTGGACAACAATAGGCATTATAAAGAGCTGCTATATAGAGAGCTTGATTATCGGGACAGGTCAAAATAAAGATAGGCAGAGTTATACTGAGCTGTTAGGTGGAGATTTGGGAAGATATTATATAGAGATATGGGGGTTGTAGAGAGGTTATAAATAAAAATTGGAATCCCATGGAGATGTTGTTATATGGAGATATCGGGGGTTATAGAGAGAGGTTATGCATAAATATAGCAGTCCCATGGAGATGTTATATGGAGGTATGGGCAGTTATAGGGAGAGAATACATGAAATATTGGCAGGGTTATAGAGAGCTGTTATGGAACTATAGGAGGGGTTATACAGAGAAGTTATATGGAGAGTTATAAGGACATAAAGGAAACTGCTATATGGAGAGATTTTGATTTGGAAAGATGGGGTTTATAGTAAGGTGAGGTTATGTGGAAAGATACGAGAACTGAATACAGCTTGACATGCAGGGGGTATAGATACTTAATATGAATATATGAAGCTGTATCTGTCCTGATAGTGTTCATGACACATGCTGAGGAGAGGGCAGGGGTGAAAAAGTAGAGGAAGAGGTAGAGGGGAGAAATAAAACACTGATTGAATTACTGATTTGGGATAAACTGGAGAAAAATGCAACATCTGACATCTTGTGGAGAGAAAGAGTCTCTGCAGTGCTGTCCCTATATATTCCTCCATGTCCTCTTCTGTAGCACATTAGCTCCTTAATAAATGCCCACCTTTCTACATGTTTGGTACCGTCACTCTTCTTTTCTCTGTATCCACATCTCAAACCTAAGCCTTAAATCTAACCCTAATCACAAACTGAACAGAATCAACACCTAGTGGCTGTTGCACATCACTTCTGGCAGGGATTAAACAGGAAAGATCCTTGTGAACCACTGTACAATTAAAAAAAATATGTATGCAGGTAATGCAAACTTTCTAAAGGAAGCAGTCATAAAACTATTTTTAGAGAAAAATACATTATGACATCTCTGCTGGAGCATCCATACTACCGTATTTTGTGAAGGTTTTTTTTGTGTGTGAGAGAGGTGTTTTACATTGCTGTACAACCTGGTGTAGGGTATGGGATTGATGTGACATATTATGAAATCCAAATACCAAATCCATCTCCCTCTATCCTCCTTGCCAACCACTCTCTCCCTTTAGATTGTAAGTCTGTGAGTTTCAATCCTGCAAGGTGCTTTAGGGAAAGTGCTATGGACACCGGATTCCAAGCTCAAAGACAGGGCCATCCACTCTTTGCAATGTGTGAATCTTTAACTTGTCATTGCCTGTAACTTAACTTATGTATAGCGCTATGGAATATGTTGGCGCGTTACAAATAAATGATAATAATAATTGATAACTAAACATAAGTAAACCCCTCAGATTTCAAGCTGTCAGGAAGTTTTGAAACAAGACCAAATGCAATTCTCTATACATAAACAGAATCTTAAAATGTTTTGATTTTCTCCCAAAAAAATTATGTCCATGGTTTACACAGTTGCTATTGTTGCTAGTTTGTTACATACAAAGATGCTGCTTTTCTACTATACTCACCTCTGCCTGCCCATGTTGCTAAACCTCACTCCTCAGGAAGAGGAAATGTACAGTGTAACTCATTAAAAGACCACCGCAGATCAAGAAAAAGATACTTTGTCAAGTCTTTACCAAACTAACAATATTATCAGATTTATATGCCATGGACATAAAACACTGCACCCCTTCCCACTCACTGGGGAATCAGACACCTTGCATCATTCAATGCAACCATAGCGCTCCAGAAATGTAAAAGCCCCTTTCACACACAGCTTGCACTAATATATCATGATGCCAACTGCTGAGGCAACAACATTTATTTTATCTAATTAAACTATTTCTTCTAATTATATATATTTTTTTTCTGCTTAATTATGCTCTTAGACGTAGAGTTTTATTAAAAATATATTTTTTGTTTTATTGTGCAGTGGTCCTTTAAGGCATGCAAACTGATTTTATTAGCAGATCTATTGAGTGCTTAATTTTAGTATTTTGTTTAATATGACTCAACAGAAATTATTTTTTATAAATAGAGAATTGGGAAATCTCATGTTTATAAGCTTAAAGGCTACTGTTCCCATATTTACAATATACTTTGTGAACTGCACATAATAATGGGCAGTAAAAAATAATACAGCCTCTAACATATACAGCCTCTACCTTTTTAGTACACATTTTCTACAATAGAATAATAATTAAAGGAAAGTTAAAGAAAGAGGCATATAGTTAACACAGTCCTCAAATTTTGGACTGTCCTTTGAACTGAAGACCATTTTGGGAGAGGATGGATTTTATCTTAAAGGGACTCTAGGCAAAAAAAAAGTTTAATGATTTAACTAGATGACTTAATGGTAGTGTATATTCCGCAATGTAATTATCAAATAACATTTACACTGTAAGTACTTATGAGAAGCCTCCAGTGTAATAAACCATCTGCAACTTCTCCCTTCTTCTTGTGCTCTCTCATGTACGGTGCCATATTTTACAGCTGTGACTTAAAGCCACACCCAAAAGGGAGGAGCTTCACACTAAGCGTCTCATGATGTGCCTCTGAAAGAAAAACAATTGGGAGGTGTGTTGTTTTATAGTACAATGGTACCTTGGTTCTCAAAATCCTCGGAAGTCAACATTTTCAATACTCATACTCTGGATGAGCAAAACATCTTGGTACTCATTGTGCTACCTTGGTACTCATTGCTTTTGCTAAATCCAAACTTATGGGAGTTTGGTACTCAACCTTTTTGATACTCAACCTGCCGTCCAGAACAGGTTAAGGTTGAGAACCAAGGTACCACTGCATTTACATGTTTAAATGTAAAAGGCCAAGTGAAGGCATTTCTAATTTGTTCAGCTTTAATCTGAACCACAGTAAGTTTATTTATAGTATTTAGTTGTATTTTATATTAAAATATAGGTTAAACGGTGAAAACAAAATGTAAAATTTTTAAGGATTTCAGCATGGAAGTGAATATATGTTTCCTAGGTATATACAGATATCATGTTGTAAAATAAATTAATAAAGTAAACAAAATGTCTGTTTTTTCAGAGTATTTTAATGGTGATAAAAGCTTGTAAGCATTTGGGGGATTCATTATCTAGGTACAGATGAGAAGAGTGCTTGGGGTGTTGAGGGAGAGCAAGAAGAAAAATAGAGGCAAGGGAAGATAAATCTTTTGTTGAGTTTCAGCCAATCACACAGCGGGGAATTACATTTTGGGCAGGATATCTCAGGTCAGCAGAACTGCAAGAGAAAGAGAGTGGGTTCAGAGTGAAAAGGGAAATCTGGGGTGAGAAACAAAAAAGGCAACAAATATAGGGCAAAACTCACTTAGGAATGTTTAAAAAAGCCTTTGAAGCCACTGCAATGCTTAGCAAATTCTAACCATTAGAGAGTGAGGAAAGAATGCTTGTAGGATTGGGGAGAAGAGAAAACTAAACACCAACATTAAAGAGTTGTGACAATATCATCCTACATCTTATAATGTTTTACATATTATTTGTGGGTAAACATAGATTTGACAGGAGGTAAGAACCAAAAATGGCCCATCTGGTCTGCCCATTATATCTACCAAAAGTTTGGCCTATAAGCCTCGGGGTCTCCTTATGCTTATGCCAGCCGTGAATCAACCTTATCTTTATTTTATAAGCATTAATAAATATGGTTACACTTGACATATCATATTACTCACTATATTTTTAGGACTACATTTCATACATTTGAAATTTCAGACACTGATGGGTACAAAAAAATACATTAGGATAAAAAGGAAAGAAAAATAGAACTTTATTATAAATATTGTAGGAAAAATCCATAAATATCAGCACCTACATCAACTCATGTATTAATACTCCCAAAATATATGTGTATAAATATATAATTTGTAAACAATGATAAAAAAAATAATTACATTTGATATTTATTTACTGATGGCCTGTACCATTTCTTGTGTTCAGTTTATGTTTATATTTTAGACACTGGCAACAAAATATGAAACTCTGTATGTATGCTTAGCTCTATATACTGTAGTAGTACATGTGGTGCATTACATCAGTCCAATGCTGCAAGTACTGCTCATTCCCATTGAATAGCCTTCCTTTAAGTACTTATCAGAAGTACCAAGGGGCTCATCATGTCCCTCCAGGGCCTCCCTATTGTTACTACAGCAAGTTATAGCAAGTAAAAAGCCAGACCTCAGATATTAGCACAAATCAACAAGGATCAACTCCATGTCACTAGAAAGCTAAACTGGGGGTAAACTATCATAACCAGACAACCTCTTTGAAACAATCTTGTAGCAACTACCTTGCTCCTAACACACATTAAAATGAATACATGACATAACATTTCACAGTAAAATGTAACACATGTTCTGTTTATATGTAGTGTAGTTAATAGTCCGTTCTAGGGGTATATTTAGGTTTTATGCTGCCCTAAGCCAGTTCTGAATTGAGCCCCCAATTAGCCAGTTACTACTCCTCCTTTCCTCTTGCTGTATCCCAGGAGTTTACCACACACATATACAGAAACTCATGAGTGCATATGTGTCTATAAGTATATAGTAAGTCAGAAAGTGCCAGGTACACTTACATACAGAATGTTCTCTGCTTATAGACATTTCTGTGCATACTCCACGGTATTGCATTGGCAACTTCAGGCAGCCTGCTGCCCCTTGAAAATGTGTTGCCCTAGACCTGGGTTGCTCTGATTTGTGGCAGCCCAGAAACCTAGTTCTCTGGATTAACCCTGTGGCCAGATACGGCCTCTGTGCACTTACTGTTAGTGACTTGCAAGATTCAACTCAGCTGATTTTGGAGGGCTCTGCTTGCTCAGACAGGTAGCAGTCTTGTTAATGGACTAAGTCTTCTGTTTTGCATAAGTGCTCTTTGAATTAAGAATCTCACAATACCTGTTCTGGACATGGTTCTCTATATGAACTAAGCATTGCTGTGTGACTGTAGACTTGCTACACCAATTATTAAATGTCCCAAATGTTTAAAATGCAAGCAGATGCATTGCTAATATTCATTAAAATAAGAAAAAATAAACAGAAAATATATATTCAGTGTAAATAATAAACATAGGAGCCATTTTTTTGCTGTAATATGCAGAAATGTAACAGATGCCGGTTTAGTTTGTCTTGCGCATGTAAATGAATGCATATCCAAAATATATATGTAAAACCTTTACTATACAGATAAAGCAGATTGATTAAATATTTGATGTCCAGTAAAGAAAATTGCCATTGCAGCCCTTCACAGCTTCCGCAAAGGCTTCAGTAAATATGCCCCATCATGTGATGATAGATGAGAAGTTTCCTTACTACTTAGACTACAGCTTTTCAGACTGCAGGTCAATCAAAACAAGAAACATATAAATGGAAGGTTCCAAAAAATGGAGCTACCGGTTCCGTTTTTTATTAATTCTATTGTACACACATTGGTCCCACCGTCCATTCCAGGGCTACAAATCTTCAGTATAGTCGCCAATGAGGAAGTATTTTGTGGTAATTATTGCCATTTTTAAAATGTCCTGTGCTTTTGTGCTGTGTTTACTCTCGTTAACCCTATGTATATTAATTTCAGATGGCAGAATGAACACACATCTGACTGGCAAATGATGCCCAGACTGTGTTATCCCCTGTAGTTAGTGCTTCTTTGGCTGGCAGTGCTATGCAAGCGCAGTGATTCCAAGGTTGCAGGGCACCAGGCGGCCTGCTCTGGTAGGCAGTGTCATGACATGGATCAGAAGGAGATTATAAGGGGGCACATACATGTAACAGAGAGAGCAGTAAGGGGAAGCACAAAGGGTACATGAGGGGCGATATCTCACCTTCCATCTGTTGCCACACTCATTACACAACACAAAGGTTGTCATTGGCTCATCAGCGCTGCGGGTCTGCACCTATAAGACAGACACAAACAGGTGTCTACAAAGTGACAGCACAGCATATGAGGAAATACATTTGTGTTTAGGGATATCAAATAATAGACAGCATGGGGTACCTCCCACAGCCTGCCATTTATGCCAAAAATACAGATGTAATAAAAGGAAAGAACAGCATATTTATTGTACACAGTTCAAAGCAGATTACGTATCAGAGCTGTTTTTTACAGGACATTATATTTCATCATAGTCAGTTTTTAACCTATTTACAGATATGCTTTTTAATTCTTATATATCCCCTTATATATCCCTTTAAAACGGTTTGAATTTGGGAAAATGTATCTCTCTCACAAGTCCTGCACATCTCCCATCCATGCAATCCACAGGTATCTATTGTCAGCAGGTCTCCCCTCTCTTGTAATTGTGTGTCTCTTTCTCTTCCATGATTGTGTCATTGCTGTGCCATATCCTGCACATCTCTCTCCTACGCCCTCTATATCTCTGCCTTGCCTGAAGTTTCTCCCACATCCTGGCTTTGCATGTCTCTTTCTCCTCTGCCCTGCATTTGTGTCTCCAACACACTGCATGTACAGTATCTCCCTCTACTCCCTGCATGTATGTCTCTCCTAGTCTTTGTCTCTTTCCACCCTGCCCTACATGTCTCTTCTTTGCATTTCATGTCTCTATCCTTTGCTCTATATGTACCTTTATCCTTGTATTCCATTGTTTTTTATTTTCTTGTGTCTCTCTATTTACTTGAATATCTCACTCTCTCCTTTGTCATACATTACACTCTCTCTATTAATTGTCCTGTGTGCCTCTTTTGCCTTACATATCTCACTCTCATATCTAGCAAGAGTCTCCCTTTCTCTTTGTATCTGTCCTCCAGTGTGTCCTGCAGGTCACCCCCTCCCTTACCCACGTCCAGCTCTTCTTGTGTCCAGCACATGTCAGATTAATCTTTCTTTGTACAGATGTGACCTGTAGTTGCTGTGGCTGTATTACTGTATTAGAAGTGACAGCTCTCTTCCTTGTGTGATTAAAGTGCTGCTCAAACAATGGTACTGCTCATACATGATGGACAGCAGACAGCATGCACTGTGTATGACCAATGCGCAGAATGAGTTTCTAATGAGTTTATCCAGTAATGACACACTGAAAGAGACAATCATAGCACATAAGTACCAATTAATGCCCCAGGCAGCTCTTTTCCTAACTGGTTTAATTCATCAGAACATAATTTTCCTTGGCCTTCTTTTTTACTTAGCATAACACTCCAACCCAATGTCGCTTGACTTCCCTTATTGGTTTAGCAGCTGTCATCTCTACTTGTAGGCTGCTTCACTAGTCCACAGAATTTCTTGAAAAGTACACTGATTTGGAAAGGGAATGTACTATCCTTTGATTCTAGCTGCTGTCACATTTACTCAACCTGCCATTCTCAGGACATGACCTCTTATTCCAAGCACTTTGCTCATCAAGACTGAATCTTAATCAGATTTCATGCCCTATGTGTCTCACTCTCAGATGGAAATAAAGATAACTAGTTTTTGTGCTATTGCAGTTACTGTATCATAACAAAACTTATTTTTTATATCGGGACCCTCTTTTTGATTAGGGTGTTTTGTATATTTGGTCACCAGAGGCTACATATATTTATACCTGATTATATGTGCAGTTCTTCTTCTTGCACTTGTCACATTGCAGCAGGTCTGTCTGAGTCCCTGCAGTCTTTGCCATCTGATGTTCCCTGATAGCTTCTTGTGTCAGAGTGTTTCTCAGCTCTTTCAGCTCATCACTTGCCATGTCCTGTTACATATAGAAGACACAGGGGAAATAGGGTCACCTCATGAGACACAGGTTAGAAAGAGGGTCAACTCGTGGGTCACAGGGGAGAAAGAGAGCAGGTACACCTCTTGGGACACAGGAGTGAGGGTAATCTTGTGGGTCACAGGAGAAAGAGATAGAGCGAGAGAGTAAGCTCTTCAGATACAGGGGAGAGGGTCATTGGGGAGAGAGTTGTCTCATGGTACAAGGGGCACAGAGGATCACTTCATAGGATACAGAGAAGACAGAGTCACCAACCAGTACCCAGCACCACCTATTGAGACACAGGGTGTAACCTCTTGGAGTGGTGGTAGTGTCATCGCTCATGATGCAGAATCATCTCAGAGCAACCCCTGTCACAAAGTAAACAACTGGTAATCTCTGCATTTGGATGTGTATCTCGGTTACCTCTGCAGTCATAATTGCAATTCTTTGCGGTGTCACAACTCCACAGAGAACATTCCTTCTTAGGTTGGGATTCTTTGGATCCTTTAGGTTGCTGATTCGGCTTCTAACGCGATTTCTGTATTTCATATCGGTGGCCTTCATCTCATTATATATACGTGACAATGTTAAGGACAACGACAAAGACAAAATAATCTATACATTTAGATTGTCCCACCCCCTGCAGGATGACATAGTGACATAGACATGAAGTGGCATTGAGATGTATCTATCCCTCCCATCACATTGTGATAAAGACTAAAAAAATTGATGGGACATGGGACCTGTTCCTCCTACTAGAGGGTGACACAGTGACAAAGACATAAGGAGCTATATGACTTGGAGTCTGTCCTTCCCACAAAAGGGCGACACAATAACAGACAAAAGGAGTTATGGGATATGGAGTCAGTCCCTTCCACCACAGGGTGACACAATAAGACAGACAAAAGCAGTTATGGGATATGGAGTGTGTCCCTACCACCACAGGGTGACATAGTGACAGAAAGAAGGGACACTGAGATTATCATTCTGATTGATGTAAATAAAGGATATACTCCTCAATTTCGAAGGCAATTCTCTCACAATTTGCTCCAAACTGTTTATAATCATCTAAAAAACAGAAGTATTACATTAAAAAACTACTAGGCAAAGCAGCAACCCCTCACTCCCATGCAGAGTATTTTCCATCCAATGTAGAGTAGTTCGAACTCCCATGCAGGAAATTTCCTTCTTACCATCAGTCTTTAGAGCAGATGCCACCATCTCCACACACTTGTCCCTCACAGAATCACCAGTCAAATAACAGGGGGACAGGAGATAAGATGGAGGAGAGCTGCATACAGACCCTCTGAAAAAAAAATGATACTCATGAAATGCAAAGACTTCATCTATTCCCCCTCCTTACCAGTTTTTTCTTCCCTCATCTCTTGCATCACCTCTCCTCTTTGGTGTCAGACCCTGCTTTGCTGGATCCATTTCGTGATGCAGGAGATCCAACTGAGTGTC
The DNA here is from genome assembly GCA_027410445.1 of Discoglossus pictus. Taxonomy (NCBI): domain Eukaryota; kingdom Metazoa; phylum Chordata; class Amphibia; order Anura; family Alytidae; genus Discoglossus; species Discoglossus pictus. The sequence goes on along the minus strand of CM050164.1, from coordinate 200,297,437 downwards.
TCCTGGAGAGAAAATGTGAGAAAGGTTGTCTTACGTAATTGCAGAAATTGCTGTAGGTTATGCATCTAAGGAATCCAGACACATTTGGGATAGAGATAAAGCTAAAGTTCAGTTATGATCTGATATTTTGAAAAAAAGATAGAAGCAAGTCAGACTAAGTAGGATAAGTGGGCATCTATGATAGGGAATAGTCAGAAACGCAATGCCTGTGTTTATATATCACATTCTCATACTGACCACAAGAGCTAACACTCACCTCTCATCTTTAGTATTACTTTTGCAAGAAGAGGCTTGAAGGGGTGAACCAAGAGAGTGTCTCCTAAAAGAGGGGAATAAGAATGAGATGAGGCAGAATGTGAGCGCATAAGTGTAAGAGACTACTATGTGAGCTCCATCTGATACAAAGCATTGAGGCAGAACATGAGCAAGTAAGAGCAAGAGAGGGGAGGCACAGAAAATTAGATGGACGCCAAACAAGCCAGAGAGCTTATTATATGAGAAAGAATAAAGACAAAATGAAGGACTATAATGGGGGGAGAGGTAAGATGGAGCTGAGAGAGAGTACTAACTTGAAAATGGTGAAGGTACCATGCTAGTGGGTTGTGAGAGAGGTTGTGAGAGAGGAGATAAAATCACATTAAAAAGAAGCAAATTGAGAGAGGAAAATGTACATGTAGAGAGTACCATAAAAGAGTGGTCTATAAGAGAGAGTGACATGTGAGAAAGATAGGAGGCGAATTGATCGAGAGTGAGAGGGGCAGGCAGAAGGAGTATACCAAGGCAGGGATATTTGTTATTTCCCCATCTTCACCCACCTCTATTCTTGAATTGTTTTGTAGACAATGCAAAATCACCTCAACATTTCAAATCCATTGTCTAAGTGTCACACTTGGCCCAGACCTCTCCTTCATGTTCTCATCACTCATCAGTTTCTGCAATTTCCAGCTATGGAAAATCAGATACAAACAGATCTCTTCCTCACAGCCGACAATACAAAGACACTAATTAAACTTGTCTACTGCAACTCCATCTTAATTGGCCTTCCACTCACCCACCTATCCACATTCCAGTCTATTCTGTATGCTTTTGTCACACTCATCAACCTCACGCGATGCACATCATCTGCTGCTTCCCTTTACCAGTCCTAGATACAGATCTAATTAAGGATGAAATTAAACATTCTAAGCCTAACTTATAAAGTCCTGGAATCACCGCCCTTACTATATCTCAACTTTTAACTCCACGTACACTATAATCTGTGCATCTTGTGTCCTACAATTACCTCCTTACATCTCTTTCCATCCTGCTTATATGCTTCTCCTTCTTTGCCTTTCAAGTCTCTCATCCTTCCTTGAATGTCTCTCTCCTTTGCTTGGCCTACAGGACTTCATAAGAGCAGCACCCAATTTAGAATTGTCTAGCTCATTTGGTCAGACTCTTCCCAAGTCTTCAGATATTCAAATATTCTCTTAAATTCCACCCATTCAGGGAAGTATACCAGTTACCTCCTTATCTCCTGTATTATCTTTATTCTGATTCTCTCATTTCTTTCTCCTTATAACATCTACGAATCAAGCATTCCTTTTACCTCGTGTCTCTACTGCCCATATTTACTCCCAGATTGTAAACACTCAAAAGAGAGGGTCCCTCATTAACTTCTGTACCATTATACTGTATATGTATAAATGTGCCACCTTGTTTTATTTTTGTTGTTGTAGTCTTTATCAAATGTTGTTCATGTGTTTACTGTAGTCCCAGCGCTACAACATTTGTTGATGTTTTACAAATAAAACATTAATAAAAGCACCATTTGACATGAGGAGAGGAATAATGAGAGGATACTATGTAAGAGAGGAAAGCGAGGTAGCTTAGTATCCAGCATTATGTGACAACTAGACTAGAGTTTACCTCATTTAGCACCCAATACAATTCCCACCTTTCTGGCTTCTTTACAGTGGTTGAGGGGGCTTTAACATCAGTGGAGTGACTCCTGCAAGAAATAAACACAGTACTGCAAAAGCTATCTTCAAGCACTGCATCCAACATCTCCAGCTCATATACCAGCACTACATCCTCATCCTTGCAGAGTGGGACAGCCAACATATCTCCCTGAAGAGTCGTGACTTTCTCTTACCAGCTGCAAAAAACATACCTGGGGTGGATAATAATGAACCCACTAGTGCTACTTCTATGCAAAAACGGTGTTACTTGTAGACCATATTTCTATGAAGGACACACATACATGGGACGCTTATTTGGGTCTGTGCCAGTTTTACTGGAACTCATAGGGTGGGGGGAAATGCACTAAGAACCTGATAATATTATTCAAAGCAAAGTGGCTGCTCTAATTATACTCCTCTCATATATTATGTGTTTGTTTTTTTAGACAGTCCTATGAGCATTGAATAAACAGGATTTCGAGCTCTGCCCCAGCTGGAGGAACACAGCAATTTGTAGAAACCTAAATTACCTTCTAATTAACAGAAGAGGAATAGCATGTGAGCAGTGCACTATGTTATTATACACAGAAGGATGCCACACAAAATGTGATCAAATTAGTAATTTTTGTTGAGCTATCTCACAATATAACTCTACTTTGGCTACTGTACCAAACCATGGGAGTTCCAGATACATTGGAGGCACCTGCATATAGTACATAATACAGTGCCAAAGCTGCTGCCTAACAAGGCCTTCTCCTACACTGGTTACCTGTGAAATGCCATTTTTTTTAGGTTGAAATGGTAAAGTGGGACTGTGCTTCAGAGTGACTGGTCTGCAATATCATACATTTAATAAAGTATACATGTTTTGGCAAAGCTCATGCTAATAAACCATGCACTCATTAGGAGATATATTCATAATATTTCATCTAAAGTACAATTGTGAAGGCCTTGAAGAAAAGCATCATATAAGATATTATTATTTTTACTTTCAAAGTGCAGCATAAACAACTTTTTGCCAATGAGTCATGCTTTCTATATAAATAGCTATGCCCTATGTTTGTACCCAGGTAGCCCAATCAGCCACTGACCTGACAAGGTATCCATATGTTAGCCCTGTATTATACTGTAATACTGTATTATTGTTATTAATAATTATAGTTATATCAGTTTGTTTACCATATTATACATGGTCATTATTCTATGTGACTTTATCTATCTATATTCACTGTTGTTTTTTTTGTAGTATATTTTTCTCAGTTCGGCTTATATGACTTTTTAAAACATCACCAACATTTTAGGCAAGTATACAGTTTATAAAAAAAGAAAAGACAGCCCTACTCCAAAATGATGATCTCCCTAATTCTTTCAAAATATATATTTTGTATTGCAGGGGATTGGTAGAGCATAAATATACCCTGTGCATGGTTTAGGCTTTATTATGGTTCATAATAAATATTTAATATTTTGAAGTGCGTCTTTCTGGGAATATTGCCGATGTTTTATTATGTATGCACTGTTTAGTACACACTCACATAAATATTGTGTTGTAGCCTTTTATAATTACAGTACTTTTGTGCAGTTCCTTCTTTTCTTTTTAAAACAGAGAGCTCATAAAAGAGTGCTGATTAGTACATATATACATCTTGAAACATACAAATATGTTTATTAATTATTAATAAAATACGTTGGTCCATTATTATAAAAAACAAAACATTATATCATTTCTTAGCCAGGACGCTAGAAATTCAAATACTTTAAATTCTGGTTATTTAATACACTTAATTATTTCCTCCCATCCCACGTCTTTTTCTCTCTCATGGCAATCCATTCATATTTCTCTCTTTTCATATCTGTTACTCTTTGACCCTTTTTCAGTTGGGATTGTTAAGCATTTTAATGCATTTATTGAATCTTTGCAAGTAGACTGGCTTTGCTATTCAATTGCTGGAAATCTCATATGTTTTCCATGCAAATTAGTTCTAAGTTTTTTGTAAAGAACTGACTGGAAACTCTGATACATATTCCTATTAGAAGTTCATATTACGGTATATGTAAGATTGTATTCCGTCTGATATGCCTTTCATTTATAGTATTTGTATTAAATGACCATTTATAGAAATCAAATGTACAGGCTAAATTGCACATATGTACACATTTATATTATGATCTTCCTATATTTTGTCATGTTTCATGCAAATAATTGTAAGTGTTTAATTGCAAAACATAATTGTTCAAGAGTCATTACATGTGATTTGAGATTTATAACAAATGTTTGCAATAGAAAATAATGTGTCTAATTAGGATACGTTAAGCAATATAAACATGTCAGGCATTTTTAACTCCATCTGCTTGAGGTGTTATAGAAAAAATATGTGGCCACTGAACCCATATTTCATTGGATATCTTGTTATCTCTGTTTTTATCTACTAATGTTTACCTTTGAGAGGTTCTGTAAAATGGCATTTGTTGAAAAAATTGTTTGATAATGTTTAGAGAATTATTATTGGTTGATATTATAGTTATGTCCTGTGCGTTGGATTGAGACATCTATAGTTATATACAAGGGAAAGTGTTTTTTGAGTGTACACCTGGGTGTGTAGATACAAGTTTTAGTTGGCATGAGAATGAGCTCTAGTGTTTAGAAATCACACACAGAATATTACCAAGGAAGACGCCAGTTATAGTTTTGAACGTCTAAAGGAGGATGTAGTAAGATAAGTAACTGGCCATAAATAGTGTGTGTGCTGGCCATTGCTAAGAAATAGTGATGCCAGATCTTGGCAATGTGGGGTGACATTACAAGGGCACAAGCTCTTACCATCAAGTGGAAACACTTCCATTTTGTAAATAACAATGTAAATAATTCTGTAAATGATAATTGCTGAAAAACTCTCCAGCACACTAATGCTACTAGACTAGAATGGCATCACACTCCTTCCAGAAACCAGCAGAGCCACATTGTATAAATAAGTAATCCCATTAAAATCCTTGAATAAACTGAAATATGACATGGCACCCAAAGGGGTTAAATGAGTTAGAGGATTAGGATCAATTAATATTTTATGTTTATCACTAAAACTAAGGCTTTCACAGGATCCCAGACAGGGCACTGACAGCGTAATGATTTATTTATTCAAGTGTGAATTGAGATCAGGGTGAATAATATTTTACCTCTAGGGATAAAACTCTGGGCTCCACAGCCTGTCTGGAGCACCAAAGTCATGGGTAGAATTTTATTTCAGTTTATTTATTTATTCACATTTATATAGTGCTTTTATCCAAAGAGCAATGAACAAATGGTTTATAAGCATACAGATACAAGAGGAGTAGGGGGGCCTGCCCTGAGGTGCTTTTATCAAAAGTGTTATGTAGCCTAAGATGGCTATGCTAGGCTCAGAGCAGTGGAGGAGCTGTAGAATGGAGGGCCCTGTTCAAAATAATTTGGGCCTTCATTTGCAATTTCTCTATACAATGTAGGTGCTTGTGTGTGTGTTTGTGTCATTCAGTCATGACCTAATGCTGATCCTCTTGGTATTCATGGCAGAGATACTGGAGTGGGTTGCCAGTTTCTTCTCCAGTAGGCCACAGCCTACTGACCAGGCCCATGGCTTCAGGGTGGTTTGACCTCTTGGTTCCCTGAATGGAATCAAACCTAGGTCTCAGCAGTGAAAGAACTGAACCCCACTCTGCCTGTAGGGGTCAATAAAAGCCTACATTTCTGTAGGTGGTCAGGTAACCTATATAATTATCACATATATAATTGTCAGCATGCGGGTTGTTGCTAACGCTTGTGGGCTCGCATTGCAAACGTGCCGCAACTGTGCTGGTGGAGTGGTGCGCCGTAGGCTCTCATCCCTATGACCCCCTTCGACTTTCGGTGCGAGGGGCCGCATTAGCGTAGGTGGAGTCTCCCACGTCGGCTGCAATGAGCCGCAGGCGCGCATTTGCGGCGGTGGAGGCTCTACGGCGCCTCACAACCGGTTACAAATGACCACACAAGCGGGACTTGGAAAAAAACACAAAAACACGCAATGACTAACTACGGACTTACACAAAAATATACAAGCCGCGAGACTTAGAAAAAAAAAAATTGCGGAATTACACAACAACAATTACGACCCGCGGGACTTCCATTACGGACTCGCAAAATACGACCTTAATGGACAACCCGCGCACAGCGCCAAACATTAAAAAACACACACACACACAAAAATAAAATAAAAACCTTACCCACACCAAAGGGGGGCCACCCAAGACCTCTGCAACACTGCTTAAACCTGGAATTCTGTCAAATATACAAAGTTTAGCCACTCGAAAATCTCCTAAGCAACAGAAAAAATGTCCCCCGAAAAAAAAAAAATTAGGCTACACGACCCATAAACACGCTAAATTCCACAAAGCGAATACGGCTTTTACAAAAACCCGTACGACCTACAACATACACCATTAGCAAGGACGCTTCATCATACAAACCCGCCTACCACATACACTTTGGCTTCCATTTTACAACACTAACTTACAGAATGCGGAAGTACCCAGCTACACTAACGGCTTCCCCTCGCGCACGCAACCTATTTACACTACACACATTGCTGACACTTACACCTCAGCTCCACAACAGTGCAAACCGACATTGTATGCTGCAGGAACATCAAAACAGATTGTCAGCTCTTCAGCACAATGCTTCCTGCATGTATTACTTACAAATAGGTAAAGTATATTAATTTATTAATTTAATACTTATTTAATTAGCATCACAAAATACATATACACAAAAAAAAACACTATCGCAATAAACGCAAAAGACATTCAATGAGCGCCTCACAACGAGCGCCAACGCTGCTCATAGCACACAAACTACACCAGGGGACAGCCTTGCAATAAGCGCAAAAAGCATCTCAGCGCCGACCTTACAATGACAGCAAAAATACAACAACTAAGAGGCTCGCAATGAACGCCGCCGAAGGCGCTCAGAGTGAGCCTCGCAATCAGCGTCGAGATCTCAGACCACCACAAAAAATAATGTCTGTGACAAACACCATTCCTTGACTTAGAATTCAATTGCCGTCATTTTTTGGCCCCTAATAAATTAACAGACCCCCTTTACGACTCTGTTTTTAGCTCTGAAACTTTGCACCTACTGCACCGTCAGAAGCCCCACTACTGGATCAGAGGGCACAAGTAATGCAAGTATGTACTATTATATGTTTTTCTATGAATAAAAAGTCTGTTCAAAAGAAGTTTGAAGTGGTGTAATACTATGAATGCAAATTAATTTCAAGATTAGTCTTTGCTACTGTCATATATATTTCAAAGATCCTTGATAAAGTTAGAAATATCTAGGAGTTCTTCCTTCCCATAATGAGGCAAGATGTCTTATTGAACTACTTGGCCCGCAGGACATTATCTTTCAGAACAAGAAATTCTTAGACTACAAAATATGGAGTTATTCTGACGCCTCTGAGAGACATTGATATATGTATAAGGAACTGACTTTATGTTGTGCATATTGGAAATACAGTATACACTGGCACTGTGCAGAGATACTGAATAGAAGTATATAATGCCCCCTCTTTGAGGACCACATACTAAGTACCATAGAAGTATATAATGCCCCCTCTTTGAGGATCACATACTAAGTACCATAGAAGTATATAATGCCCCCTCTTTGAGGACCACATACTAAGTACCATAGAAGTATATAATGCCCCCTCTTTGAGGACCACATGCTGACTACCATAAACTAATTTGATCATTTAATTTGTTATTAATACATAAGTAGCTCAGTTTGCCTTACTCTATTCTCAGGTTACAAAAAATACTAATAATTGAGCTCTTGACAGTTAGGCCCTCATTCAATTGCGATTTTGTCAATTGAATAGCGCTCTAAATAAGCACATAGCATATATTTTTTAAAGACATTTTTAGTTAGTGATGACCTTGCTTTTGCATAGATGTTTACTAACCAAAAACATCTTTAAAAAAAATATGTTATGTGCTTATTTAGAGCCTTATTCAATTGGCCAAACTGGAATTGAATGAGGGCCTTAGACATTAAGGTAAATCAACTAAGGAATCTTGTAACACATCTGCATTTGATTAAGTAACATGTCTTTTTATACAGCATGTTAAGGACCAAGGTTAAAACTGAGTGGTCTTATATAGAGTCAATCAGAAAATGTTGGTCATTTGCCTACCCGTTGGTAGGGATAAGTATGCTGAACTAGAAACGAAAAATAAATAAAAAATTAAATCAGGATGGTGAGCAAAAATGATCTGGAGAAAGACACACACAGTGAGACAGCAGCCGGGAACTCATGACCACTTGGAGCAGAGTGCAGACCTGGAAATCTGAAGAAATATACAGACCAGTAATTTTGTTTTGCTCCACTCAAGGCGTAGAACTGTTTATTGTTAAGGTAGTGCTTCAGTGGAAGCTATGCTATTATTTTCATTGATTTGTTTTGTTTGTTATTTTTGTAACGTTTGAATCCGTTTTTAGTAAAACTTGGAAAAATATAAACAACCTCTTGTATTGTGTTCCTCCAAAGTGCCTTGGAAGTGTCAGCAAGAAACTACTCAGCAGCTGCTGACATAAGCAGCAGAAGCCAGAAGACTTGAGCTGAAAATAAACCAATTACTTTTGGCCCAGCTGTAGCATCAGACACCTGTAAAAACTACTTTGACTGCACAGACCGGTGGCAATAATAACCTGCCTGGTGGTATGATTATGTCAGTATTTAGAATGTTAAAGCAGTACATTCAAAAATACTGACATAATCATACCGGCTTGTTCCACCCCCGCAGAGCACCATTACCCCTTCCCCCTATCCTCCTCCCTTTCCCTCCTTCCCCCTCTCCTCCTCCCTTTCCCCCTCCCCACTTATACTCCTCCTCCTCCCTTTCCCCCTTATCCTCCTCCCTTTCCCCCTTATGCTCTGTCTCCTCCTTGTCCCCCTTATCATCTTCCTCCTCCCTTTCCCCCCTTATCCTCCCTTTCCCCTCCCCCCTTATCCTCCTCCTCCCTCCTTCCCCCTTATCCTACTCCTTATGCTCCTCCCCCCTTCCCCTCCTCCTCCCTCCTTCCCCCTGTTTTCTCCTCATTATCCTCCTCCCTCCATTGACCTCCGCCTCTCTCCTTCCCCCCTTATCCTCCTCCCTCCTTCCCCCCTTATCTTCCTCCTCCTCATTTCCCCCCTTATACTCCTCCCTTTCCCCTTACTCCTCCCCCCCTTATCATCCTCCTCCCCCTTCTCCTTCTCCCTCCTTCCCCCCTTATCCTCCTTCTTATCCTCCTCCCTCATTCTCCTCACCCTCCTTCTTCCCCCCTTATCCTCCTCCTCCTCCCTTTCCCCCTCTTCAATTACCTCCCTCTCCCCTCTCTGCTTACTAAGATCCGATAAGGTCCTGCTCATGATCCCTCCCCTGCAGCGCGTCTTCTGCCTGTGACCGGACCGGCCTTTGCTAATGACGTGATGCGCATGTGATGTAGCATATGCCGTCCCGGTCACAGCCACAAGACACGCTGCAACGGAACAATGAGCATTGGATCATTGGATCTTAGTAAGCAGAGAGGGGAAAGGGGATAGGGAGGTATCTGGAGAGGGGGAAAGGGAGGAGTAGGATAAGGGGGAAGGAGGAGGACGAGGGGAAGGAGGGAGGAGGAGGATGAGGGGAAGGAGGATGATAAGGAGGAGGAATGGTGTGCTGAGGGTGGCAGGCAAATTAGGCAGCACTGGGCCCCCTCCAGATCCGCCCTGCCCTCCCAGATGTGGCTCGGGTTTACCGATTTAGTGTGGCTTGGGTTTACCGATTTAGGAACAAAAAATTAACCAAGAGCCACGCTCAGGATTACCGCTAGGAAGGTTAAAGCCAATCTCTTCCTTTACAAAAATGATTAGGGAAGATGGTGTGGAAGCATACCTCCTAACCTTTGAGAGGATCGCCACCAGTCCCAAAGTCACCGGGCTAGTATAATTGCCCTTTACTTATGTGGTGAAGCTCAGAAGGCAATGAATTGTGTTGATCTAAAAGCAGAGATCCTTGCCAGAGTTGGAGTTACCAGAGGTGTCAAAGCACAGACACGCCACATCTGGAACTTTTTGGACAGATGTTTAATCTACTGCATTTAGCAAATTGTCTGTGTTCTAGAAATAATGCACCAGACAGAATGATAGAACTGCTGGTGATGGATTACTATTTAAGGAATCTTCCTTCAGGTTTATGAGAAAAGGTGGGAGATAATGAACCAGAGACCCCAGATGGGTTTGTTACACTGACTAAAAGATGCCTGGTTATTAATGAACTCTCACGTTGCCCAATGGGGGAGGCCTGTAGGACTCAAAGATGGTTTAAAACCCTGAATGCTCAAAACAATAATTAGTTTAGAAAGTCTGGATTCTATCAAGGTAATGTGAATCCAGAATCTGGAAGATATTCGCCACAGAATACCCCAGAAAGACTGATTGTTGAAAAGCCAAAGCACAGAAAGAACCCAGCAATGATTGCCAAGTGCTTCTATTGTGGAGAACTGGGAAGAATCAATGCAATGTAACATGGGAGACCACCAGCTCTATCGTAACCTAATCAACTTGGCGGGAGTGGCGGAAGAGTTTCACCAATATACCAAAACCGGTTAAATGGGGAAGCAAACACAACATTAATTGATTCAGGAAGCCCAGTGACTCTCTTTTCAAGCAAAATCATAAAGTCTGAGGCCCTCATTCAATTGCAATTTGGCCAATTGAATAGTGCTCTAAATAAGCACATAACATATTTTTTTTAAATAAGTTTTTAGTTCGTGAAAACCTTGCTTCTGTATAGATGTTTACTAACTAAAAACTTCTTTAAAAAAATATGTTATGTGCTTATTTAGACCCCTATTCAATTGGCCAAATTGCAATTGAATGAGGGCCTAAATGTGCATGGAACAGTGGATCTCTACCCTACAAGTACTGCAACACAGGCGGCATTATTAGCAAGGTATATATGCAGAAGTGTCCAGAATGCCTGATGACCACACCACGACCTGAACTGAGGGCCCAGTTGATACCATAACTAATAATTGAGGAGCCTTTTGAGAGGATAGCTATGAATCTTGTGAAACCTCTAGAAAAATCAACTAGAAGATACTAGTAATACTGGACAAGTTACTCCTCATTCTTTGAGACCATATGGTTAATGCCCAGAGTCACCAGCAGAAATAATATAATCACAGTGCACATGTAAGGAAGTTTCAGCCTGGAGACAAAGTACTAGTATTAGTATCTACAGACCCAAGCCAGCTTCTGGCCAGATGGCAAGGTCCCTACAAGATTACTGAGGGTGTGGAAGAAGTGGATGAGAGAGCAAACAGTAAATGTGGATGTTACATTTTTAGCTGAATGGTTAGAAGATATCAGCGAAACAGTTTGCTGTGTAGAGACAGCACAAGTGAAAGTGCATGTATCTCAGGAAAGGACCCCTGAACAAAAGGAAGAAACCTATCAGATGTTGGAACAAACCAAGGATAATTTCTCTACACAGCCAGGATGCCCTAACTCCATTTACATTTACATTATCACTAAGATAGGGGTAAGGGTAGGAATTTAGCCCTGTCGCATACCTGAGGCTAAAAGAGCAGAGATAGTCAGATTTTTTACAAAATTTTTGGAACTGGGGATCATTGAAGCGAGTGGTGCAGTCCCACTGTGATGGTTCCAAAGGCTGATGGAACTGTTAGATTCTGTAATGACTCAGTATTAGAGTTTGATGCTTTTGCCATTCTCAAAGTGGATGAACTGATTGATCAGCTTGGAAAGACAAGATTCTTATCAACACTGGATTTAACAAAGGGATATTTACAGATACCTGTGATGCAATCAGAAAAATGAAAAAGTGCATTTTCCACTCCAGATCAATAAAGTCATACCATTTGGACTACATGGATCTTTCTAGAGACTAAAGAACAAACTATTATGTTCCCAATGTGAGCATCTTACTTAGATGATATAGTCATCCACATTACCGATTGAACTACACATCTTTCAAAAGAGGAAACAGAATTGGGAACCCTGAGTCAGGAAGGGTTTACTGTAAACCCTATGAAATATGCTGTAGGACTGAGTGAAGGTACATATCTGGGCTAAATTATAGAAATAGGGTTAGTCAAACCACAGCTTAACAAAGTGGAGTAAATCCAGAGCTGCTCACAACCTCCGAGGAAAACCCAAGTGAGCAAGATTTCTGGACGTTGTAAGTTACTACCAAATCCTCATTCCCCATTTTTGCACAAGAGACAGATCTCACTAAATCTAGAGCTCCCTCTACGGTAAAGGGGAGCAAAGAGGCTGAGGAGTCTTTCAAATATTTAAAGTCTATTGGTTAAAGTAGTGCTTCAGTAGAAGCTTTTCCTATTATTTTCATAGATGTGCTTTATTTGTTGTTTTTATACCACTGGATAAATTTTTAGTAAAACTTGGAAAAGTATACAAATTTATACAGCCACTGTATTGTGTTCCTCCATCAAACCCAGAGGAGACTTGTCATAATGCATAAGGGTTGTTCTTTCTGTATGTATATATATATATATATATATATATATATATATATATATATATATATATATATATATATATATATATATATATATATATATATATATATATGTATATATATATATATATATATATATATATATATGTATATATGTATATATATATATATATATATATATATATATATATATATATATATATATATATATTGAAAGAGCTATTAAAAGAGGGACAGTTCATGCTATCCAAAACTTTTGATGTTGTGTTTAACTGTCATGGAAATTAACATGGTCACAATTTTCCGCAGAGTATAAACTGGAAGTTGCCTGTAATATATATATAACCAGTTGATTACCAGGAAACACTGCATTAATTACAGGAACATTAAGTCACATCTGTCCAAGATTACTGTTTAACCAAACATTTGGTATTTCAACAGAAAGCATACATAATTGTGGTTACAAAAGAAACTTTTAGCATGTTAATGCCAGTGATTCACTTCTTACAACATATTGCCAGCACATTGTTCTCATTATGAGTTTAGGGGCCCTGATTTTGTTTAAAGCCACTAAACCAGTCAAGGAAAAAAGTGAGATTAATACATACGTTAAATTAAATGCATCATAGATGCAAAATACAGGAAGTAAACAAAAGCATACATAGTTTCTGACTCAAAGCATGTGGCCAAGATGAAACAAGCATTATGGTGAAGATCAATTAGACACAGACAGCAGCAGACACTCACATCACTGCTCAGACATATTCCTGGACCACAGGCCACGTGCAGAGTCCTGATATTGTGCTTTTTAATCATTCTCTACCGCTGTGTTATTATCTCCAGGGTTTGCCCCCTTTTTCCAGATAGACGACATACATACTAGTATCAATTCGTTGGCTGCCAATACCACTACCCAAAAGTAACCGCTGAAAAGCCTTCCCTCCCCTTGCAAGCTTGCCATGAATTTTTCCTTGGTAATGGGGGGATGAATAAGTACTTGCATTGATCTGGAAGAAAGCACAAACCATGGGGCCTGAAATAGAAAATATAATTTATGTGTGTTATACTGTTTTCATATAAAGATACTCTGCAGTGCTTCAAGCCAGCATCAAATGGGTAAAAGCCCTCTGTGCATCCAGTCGCAGGCAGCTTAGACATAAAGGACCTTGCAGACAGGGCACATTGATCATGAGAAAGCACAATACACATTGACACGCACAGCAGAGGAATTGTGACATTTAATTAGACCCTGTTGAGTCTTGTTAGCAAAAGGAAAAAAGTTCACAGGAATTTTTTTTCCTCACTATTTATTTAAGATTACAAACATGCGTCTGCCCTATTAGAACGGTAGAACCTCTGATGGCCCCCATCAGTTTAGCTGGTGAATAAATATACTTAAAGGGACACAGTGAGAAAGTTCATTTTATCTTAAAGAGTATTAAGAAATGTCTGTATATTGTATTGGATTTTATCTATATAGTACTTCATTCATGAGATATTCAGAACTTATTGTATGGCTTCCTTATGCCAATGCGTACCTCTGTATGCTAATTTGCTGCTTAGAGTGCTTGATAGGGGTGGAAAAGGGTCTCTAACTACATGGCAACTTTAGTGAGGTATTTTTTTGACACCACAGAAATAGACAAGTGGACTGTAACTGTAATAAATAGCCCATCAAAAGAACTAATTAGTACTTTGAGCTGCTCATTTACATAAGAATAGAGCAGAAAAATGCAGACTATCTCAGGAATTATCCACCTTAAGATTAATTTAAAAGTACATTTAAGGTTTCTGGATTTCACTAGTAATATAATCAATCTATGTCCCCATTTGCCTTTATGTACTTTATTTCATTAAAATCATACGATTTGTATTGCAAATCATAAATGCACAGACTGTGTGAAGTGTTTCAAAATAGCCTGTCAGCAACCTCTCTCAAGCAGCATGCTGCAGAATGTTGCCATTGATTTCTAATGAGACACTGCTCACCTTGTACTTAAAAGTACACTGTCTTCATGAGTTGCACAGGAGAGAAACAAATTAGGAACTATTTATAAGATTTAGACAGAAAAAAACAGAGCTTTTAAGCACGTCTTAATAAAATAAAGAACACAAAAGTAAAGATACATAGGTATATTGTATTCCTAGTGAAATCCAGAAAAATTCCATGCCCTTTTAAAAATATAGCAAATTGTGTATCATTACAAAAACACTGTTGACTTGCAAGGCCAATATGGAGTTTTATAATAAAAAAAAAAAGCTTCCAGATATAGCAGACAAACACTTCTGAAAAGTCCCACATCTTATTCACTGCGCCTAATTATGAAGTTTGTAAGTAGGCAACCAATTTCATCTATGTTTTGTGCATTAGAAGATATAATATGGCGATTCACAACTTCTATCGCATCCTGCTTACCATGGCCAGCATGGCAAAACCTTGGAGGTAAGCAGAGGGGATTATTTAAAAATGAATTCATACCTTTAAATGGCCATTACTTGTTGTACCACAAAGTATCCTTTTAAAGGGGAATAGAGGAGACCTTATATTGGGAATGATTAATGGAAGGGAGATAGGGCAAATATTACATAGATATTACAAGACAAGAGGGATAAGAGAAACCAGGGACACTTTTTACAAATAAACTTTCCTACAATACCCAACTTGCCAAAGAATATGATGCTCTGCAGCTGTCTGTCTCAGAACGAGAGCAGTAACTGCTATTATAACCATAGGAAATAGCTGCAATTATGACTGCAAACAAGCCTCATTGTATTCATTAAAGATCAAACATCATTAGGATGGGAGTCAGGAGGATGTCACTCACTAAGGGCTACAACATACTGAAAAGCTTATCACCAGTGTTTACACCAAAATTTCCAATAGATTTTAATTGAAATATTTACTGTAGAAACTGGTTATATGCGACAGAAGCTAGGCTTAGAATGAGAGGCATTGGGAAGTACAGTGCCCACAGAGCCTGGCAGGTAGGTAGGTCACAAACATGGCTGCAGTACTGTGTCACACAGCTCAGCTGCCACCGAGACCCACTGCTGCATATGTGGTGAAAGAGTTTACCACAAATCACCTACAATTGCTGTAAAACTCCTTTAATGGTCAAAACTCCTAACTATGAGCCTCATTCAATTGAGCAATTGTAAGTTACTGGCGCCAGTAAGCTAATTTGCTATTCAATTGGCGTCTCTTGCGAGCCGCAAACGGTTTACGGGTTACAGGCTTGAAATCCTTGCGGTTGTTACAACCGTAACTTACACCCCATCTAAGCCTTTCATCTTTCCCGTCTGCAAGAGTTACGATTCGCTAAAATCGCAAATCTCTATTCAATTGCTACAATTCCACAAATGTAATCCTACGAGTACTAGAGAGGACTCGCAAAGGGGTTAAAGACGTGTCTGGAGCACTGTAAAAGCAAATACAAAATCAATACTGCACTGTAAATGACTGGGAAAGCTATGAAAGACATTAGATATAATTGCACAACAGTCTCAAGCTTGCAGATCGGCAATCAAAAATAATAGTATTTTATGTTTCATTTTGGGGTTAGATCAATCTCGGTAATCAATGAGTTAATACATATGAGGCCACCAACACGGACTAGAACAGTATCGACATGCACTTTTATTATTTAGTATTTTGCGAGTCTGAATGTTTATCGGACCTTTACACGCTAATTGATTAACATGTAACCTCCATCTTACACTGACGTAATGATGACGGTCTCTTTTTCTTTTGGCTGTTTCAAAATGGGTAGTTACGGCCTTGCTTAATTGATCATGTTCCCGCCCTGAAATGCTACGTACAATTGCATGGTTTACGGTTTCGGCTTTAGGCCTGTAACTTTTCAATTGAATAGCACAGGAATTGTAGCAGCGTGGTAGCCCACAGCATGCCCGCAGACATACAGCCTGTATACCGCGAGATGCGGGCTTCTAATTGAATGAGGCTCTAAATTATAAAATGTTGCTGCTATCAAGTCAGTTTACATATAGCAATCTATGGAAGCCTTTGCCTGGCAATCACTATAAAATCAAAACAAAATCCCATACATACTATGAAACAACTGGCAAGGTCTTAAAAGAACAGAGATAAAAGAATATTTGTATTATGTGTAATTACACAGTATATTGTTAAATCAATGTATGAGTATATTCAGTACCATTAGATAAAACAGATAATACATAGAATGTCAGTTATAGTTTGTCCAGATTGTGAAAAAAATTGATTTACAAGATAATAAAATGGTAGGTCATGCACTCAGCTGGACTCCTTCATATATTTTAGCTGATCCGGGCCCAAAGCAAGACAAAGTGATTGTCATTTGCTTCAGTTTTTGTAGCTGTGAGTGGACTAAAAACCATCACCCTTTACTGATATTACTTTCTCACTATTTATTTGCAAGGTGGACCTGTTGGGTGGTCACAAATCAGCTAGATATTAATAAAAGTAAAAGGCGTAAATCACATCCCATGTGGCTTAACGATGATTTAAAGATAAAAAAACAGAGTAAAAAAAGTAATTTAGATTATACAAAAAATAGGGGACAGAGACTACTTTACGTGAGTACAAGGAAATCAACAAGGCTTGCAAAAGAGCTATTAGACTGGCTAAAATAGAAAATGAAAAGTTAGTTGCAAAGGAAAGTAAAACTAACCCTAAAATATTTGTTTTATTAATTAATTGGAAGTAGGCGAGGAAGGAAGCTATAGGAACATTACAATGTGACACAGGCCATCTGAAAATTACTGACCAGGAAAAGGCAGATGAGCTAAATAGGCTCTTTTCTTTTGTATATACAAGGGAGGTACCAGTGGTTGGTGCACTGCAACATAATGGGGCTACACTACCTTCACCAAATAACTGGTTAACGCAGGAAGAAATCCAAAAGAGGTTGGAAAAAATAAAGGTTAATAAAGCTCCAGGTCCTTATGGAATACATCCATGGGTACTTAGGGAACCATTATATCTAATTTTTCCAAACTACCAGATGACTGGAGAAAAGCAGAGGTGATATATAGTTACATAGTTACATAGTAATTGAGGTTGAAAAAAGACTTTCAGTCCATCAAGTTCAACCTTTTAAGATCTCCACTGATCTGCAATATGCGGATTCGTTATTAATGAATTAGCTGCTAATTAATTGTTAATCAACTATTTTTTTTTAAATTATTATTTTTTTAATTATACCTATATTTAAGAAGGGAGCAAGAACAAATCAAGGAAATTATAGACCAGTGAGCCTCACTCCTGTAGTGGGAAAGCTTTTAGAAGGGTTAATAAGGGATAATATACAAGAATATGTCTTTTTGAATAAGATTGTAAGTAGGAGACAACATGGATTTATGAGGGGCAGGTCATATGAAACAAATCTAATTAGTTTCTATGGGTAGGTTAGAAGGAACTTTTTGGATTTTGCAAAGGCTTTTGATACAGTGCCACGTGGGAGACTATTTAGCAAACTAAGGAATACAGGAATAGTAGTAAATATCTGTTCATGGATTGAGAGCTCGCTAAAAGACAGGAAACAAAGGGTTGTTGTAAATGGAACATACTCAGATGGGACTAATGTGATAAATTAGGGTTTTCAGGGTTCAGTTATAGGGCCTCCTTTTTAACATATCTATTAATGACTTAGCAGTTGTACTGGAAAGCATTGTCTCCATTTTTGCTGATGACAGTTAATTAAATCAGAAAATGATGTACTTTCACCTCTAAAGGCATTTGCATAAATTAATGAAATGGGCAACTAAATGGCAGATGAGATTTAATACAAATAAATGTAATGCTCCTGGGAAGAAAAAATAGACATGCAATTTATAATCTTAATGGAGGGCTATCAGATATTGAAAGGGATTTGGGGGTGCTTGTGGACAACCACCTAGCTAACAGTGCTCAATGCCAAACAGCATCTGCAAAGTCAAGTAAAATATTTGTATGTTTTAAGAAGCGTATAGAAGCCAGGGAAGCAAATATAATTCTGCCACTATACAAATCCCTAGTATGCCCTCATTTGGAATATGGAGTACAGTTTGGGCACCACTTCATAAAAAGGACATTTTAGAACTGGAAAAGGTACAGAGAAGGGCAACAAAACTAATAAGGGGAATAGAGGAGCTACAGTGCCTTCAAAAAGTATTCACCCCCCTTGGCATTATCCGTGTTTTGTTGCCTCACAACCTAGAATTGACATGGATTAGTTGAGGATCTGCATCATTTAATTTACAGAACATGCCCACAACTATGTAGATGTTTTTTTTATTATTATTGTGAAACAAACAACAAATAGGACAAAATAACAGAAAAGGTCAATGTGAGTAACTATTCACCCCCCTAAAGTCAATACTTTGTAGAGCCACCTTTTGTGGCAATCACAGCTCCAAGTCGCTTTGGATAAGTCTCTATGAGCTTGCCACATCTTACCACTGGGATTTTTGCCCATCCCTCCTTGCAAAACTGCTCCAGCTCCTTCAAGTTTGATGGTTTGCACTTGTGAACAGCAATCTTTAAGTCTGACCACAGATTTTCTATTGGATTGAGGTCTGGGCTTTGACTAGGCCATTCCAACACATTTACATGTTTCCCCTTAAACCACTCAAGTGTTGCTTTAGCAGTGTGTTTGGGGTCATTGTCCTACTTGAAGGTGAACCTCCATCCTAGCCTCAAATCACGCACAGAGTGGAACAGGTTTTGCTCAAGAATATCCCTGTATTTAGCACCATCCATCTTTCCCTCAACTCCGACCGGTTTCCCAGTCCCGGCAGCTGATGATGTGATGTGTTGGGTTTGCGCCAGACATAGCGTTTTCTTTGATAGCCAAAAAGTTCAATTTTAGTCTCATCAGACCAGAGCACCTTCCTCCATAAATTTTGGGAGTCTCCCACATGCCTTTTCACAAACTCATTTAGTTTTTTGCTGAAGGTAATGGCTTTCTTCTGGCCACTCTGCCATAAAGCCCAACTCTATGTAGCGTACGGCTTATTGTCGTCCTATGTACAGATAGTCCAGTCTCTGCTGTGGAACTCTGCAGCTCCTCCAGGGTTACCTTAGGTCTCTGTGCTGCCTCTCTGATTAATGCCCTCCTTGCTCGGTCCGTGAGTTTTGGTGGGTGGCCGTCTCTTCCCAGGTTTGCTGTTGTGCCATGTTCTTTCCATTTGGCTATGATAGATTTGATGGTGCTCCTGGGGATCATCAAAGATTTGGATATTTTTTTATAACCTAACCCTGACTTGTACTTCTCAACAACATTGTCCCTTACTTGTTTGGAGAGTTCCTTGGTCTTCATGGCAGTGTTTGGTTAGTGGTGCCTCTTGCTTAGTTGTTGCAGCCTCTGGGGACTTTCAAAAAAGGTGTGTATATGTAATGACAGATCATGTGACACTTAGATTGCACACAGGTGGACATCATTTCACTAATTATGTGACCTCTGAAGGTAATTGGTTGCACCAGAGCTTGTTATGGGCTACATAACAAAGGGGGTGAATACATACACACATGCCAATTTTCTGTTTTCTATTTCTAAAAAATAGTTTTTTGTATATATTTTTCTCATTTCACTTCACCAACTTAGACTATTGTGTTCTGATCATCACATAAAATTCAGATTAACAAAACATTGAACTTAAGGCTGTAATGTAACAAAATAGGTAAAAAGTGAAGGGGGTGAATACATTTGCAAGGTACTGTAAGTTATGAAGAAAGACTAACTAAATTAAACTTATTTTCTCCAGACAGAAAGGCATCTAAAAGAAGATATGATTACCTTATATAAATATATCCAGGTTCATTATAAGGATTTCTCAAGTGAACTTTTTTCTGCCAAGAGGTTTTCAACTGACAAGAGGACATTATTTAAGGTTAGAAGTAAAAAGATTCCACCTTAAAGAAAGAAAAGAGTTCTTCACAGTAAGGGTGGTTAATCTGTGGAATTATCTACCAAAGGAGGTGGTAACAGCAGATTCAATAGATAACTTTAAAAAGGGATTGGATATATTTTGGATAAAAAAGAAGATTCAGGGCTATCCTGGATAATTAGAGAGAGTATTGATCCACAGAGGAATCCGATTGCCAGTTTTTGGGGTTAGGTAGGAATTTTTTTTTTCCTGTTTAAGACAACTGTCAAAGTTTCAATGTGTTTTTTTTCTGTTTGCCTTCCTCTGGATCAATAAACAATTAATTAACAATTAATCCACATATTACAAAGGTCAGAGAAGATCTAAAAAAGTTGAACTTGATTTCAAATTCAATAACTAACAATGTAACTACTTAATAAGATTGTATATTTTACCAGAATTGTGCATCTTCTGGTACCACTCTAAAATTCCTGGCTCACAGAAAATAAATAGTGGACAGCAATTTATAACTCCTTGACTGCTCAACAGAAGCAAGTAGCCCGTACCTGCTCTCCAACTTGTTTCTAATATTTTGTTCGCTTGACTTTTTTTATGACTTGCTTGTGACATGACTAATCTTTATAGGACACCTTCTAAAGAAAGATATGATGAGAAGAATAGGTAAAAGGTAGACAAATAGTGTTGTAGATATTTCATTCAGTAGATAGGCTTTTCCTATGCATGTCATAATTGTGTTCCAAGGTCAACCGTTATCAAGTGTACAATAGTTATGAGTGGTGTAATGCCAAAGGTCACGCGCATGCTCAGTATTTAATGGTGCTTATTACAATTTCATTATGTATTCTTGACTTGTACAGTTAATCAACTACTATTTAAGTGCTTTTAGCATTTTAGTGAGATCAATTCAAAATTAGAGGCTAAGGAGCAAATTGCAAAGGACAAATGCGTCAGTGAATTACATAAACACGCGCCCCAGTGTTACAAATGTATCTAGACCATCGAAAGACAGATTAGAGGGGCAGGCTTCTCTATACTTACAACCAGGTAATTAAGATTACTATCTGGCTTCTAATTACAATTTCTTGATGAGCATTATGTGATGTTTAGAGTAAAATGAATCAAGGGAAATTAAAATAGGAAAAAAGCACTTTAAGTGCACATGCTCATTATATTGATTTGTAGGACTAGTACAACACAATATTTCCCAGATTCACTAAACTTTGCAGTGATTTTGAAGCAGATCAGCAGTGTCTGTTATCCTACGGCTAAATGTGTCATTGACCCTTCAGTGAAGCACTTCATAGCATCTGTTAGTGAATCTTCAGAAGATGGTTAAATGTCTGAATGCTGGAAACCCATTTGTAACTGCATGTTTTACAGTCCAACTCTAAGGTCTTATTTATTTTACTTGGGATCCGGAAACTCTCGTCAATTCAGTGTACTGCCTTAATAATTGTTTGAGGGAAAGGAGAGCACCTGTACAATGCATTCACTATCATATGTATAAATTCAGCCCTGCTTTCAATTCATATTTTTTAGAGATCATTAATATCAGTAATCCCAATACATTGCTTTTACCTATTGGTATTGCCTGGTGTTGAGAGTCAGAACTATCTATGAGTGATGTCACCTCTAGGGGCGTCTTTCTGCCAAGGCCCAGAAGGCTCAGGCCTAGGGCAGCGCATTCTCAGCGGGCAGCAGGCTGCCTGAAGATGCATTGCAGTACATTGAAATACGTTTGTATATGCATAGAGATGTCTATATGCAGTGATAAACAACATTGTACTGATTATATCACTTTTGTATTTAGTGCATTGATAAATTAAACCCCTAATGATAACAATGAAACACATCCAAATCCAAAATTAAAGGTAGACATAACTTTAATCATGCAATCTACAAAAGAATCCATTTAAATCATTATTAAGCTTTCAATGCAGATATCCAGCACACATTAAGAGCCGGAGCAGTCCTTGGACTCCAGACAACACAATCAATAAAGACAAAGCTGAGCATATTTTAAGAAATGTAAAATAAAATAGCCAGATGGCTAAGTAAATATCTTGTTGCATTAAATCTTTTATGTCATTTATCCTTTTTATAATTTAACAGCATTTTCTAGCAAATTGCTTTTACTGTGGCCCTGGGTTTAAAGAGACAGCATTCATATGTAAACAAGCACTATGGTCAATTGACACAACACTAATTCCCCCTCATAGACCCAGAAGTATGAAATTTGCATCAATAGATACAGCTCTTCAGAAATGTAAACACCCCTCACACACACACATTTCTACTAAAGTAACATGGATGCCACCAGGTTCCATCTTTTTTATTCTAAATTAAGACTAGTTGTATGATTTTTTTCCCTGCTTAATATTTTGTTAAACATCTATAGTGTTCCATTGTGCAGTGGTCCTTTAAGGGTAAGGATGGGGGTACATGTGGGTGTGAGCCTAATTGTACTTCAAGGGAATATGTTCTACCTCTGTCTGCAAAGAAAACCTCACAGAAACACACTGACCACACACACAGCAATTGAGTAAGTCTCATAAAAGCCCTCTGTAACACTAATCAAAGAAGCAGAAAGGCTTGCAAATATCAGCTGATATATCAACAGATCACACAGACTGTTTATTAAGTCACACATACAGATAATTATATCACACATACTATTTTTTAAATAACAAATGCCGCTGGTGAAATCACACATACTCTCCATTAAATCACAGGTACTTTTAATTAAATGTAACATTAGACTGAAATGCCTAGTAAAAAAAATGAAATGACCAGTCCTGTTCACTTCAAGTGAAAGGTTTCAATGTATTGCCCCAAAGAGTTTAACACTAAATGAATATAGTAAAAATAAAGAAAGGGGTAATTTTCACATTTTATTAAATATCAAATATCGCCTAAGCGAGAAAAATAATGGCGGCCCAAAAAAATGAAAACGAGGCTACACGACCCTGGACCGCACAAAGCACTGCCAACCATGTACCACTTTCAGACAGGAACCCTCAAGGTACAAAATGCACTATTACAAAGGACGGCAAACCCTAACTTGCAACTAACAACATTACGCATCTAAAGTTCGCCCTTGCGCACGCAGCCTATTTCTAACATTCATAAAACTATCTCCTCAGGCCAGCAACAGTCCCACTGGACATATGCTGCAGGACAATAAAAAGAGATTGTTACCTCTTCTAGGCTATTGATTTATATAAATTATTCAATTCATTCATTAATTAGTATTTAAAAAAATACAGAGACGAGTCACAGGGCACACAAAGAGAGGCTCACAATGAGCGCCAAAGGTCCTTAGAGTATAAAAAACTTAACATTGTGTGCCAAACAGCATTGCCATGGCTTCAAATTTTATTGACCGTCATTTTTTGACGGGCAAGTCGCTAGTGCTTCTATAACCTCAGTGCCAAAAGGAGAGTATTGATAAAAGCGTAAAAATGGGAGAGAGATCCTCCCATGCATCCTACCAATTCTCAATCACTCACTGATCTGTGCTTTATCTAGGGGCATCTTGCTATATATATCCTTTCATTGTTCATCTCCTAAAATTCCTATGTTATTGGGCGTCAAATAACGTTTTCCAAAAGTATAATGTGCTTGCAGGTATAGCGTTAAAAGGAGCTACAATAAAAGAAGACGTTAGAGGCAACTGATTGTGCCCAGTGTGGTCTCCTATCTTGAAAACAAATATCATCATTTCATGTTTCCATAGATTTGTTTTTTTTTTCACAATAATTGGAGAGGAGTTTTGGAGATTTAGTAAGAAAGAAAACATACAGACCCCGCACAATGTAGTGGTATGGCTTGGGTATATATCTTTCTCAACATAATGCATGGACCTTCTCAAAATGATCCCATTAGCATTATATTCAATTTCCAAGATACTGCCCACCAGTCTCTTCACTCAAAACAATGCCTTCCCTTGTTTTACTGCTCCCTTTTCATAAGAACCACTCATATGGCGTATTTATAGTACAGTGGTACCTTGGCTCAAACATTTTCATACAAAACCTTAAAACTAAACAGGCATCAATAAAAAACAATAATTACATCAAATAACAGAGAATTTAACTTCACTTTAACTATAAAGAGATCAAATACTATACAGAACTGAGAGGAATTGAGGGACAAATAGGATGATGGCAATGTAGAGGAGGATACAGGTTATTGCTTGGAAGGGGAGTCCTCTTCCACTACAACATCAGACACTTGCACAGGTGATATTTGTCCTAACACCACTGCACCCTGCTGGAAACTCTGCTGGAGACTGGGATGTAGGGAGATTCACTAGAAACCTATGTAGGGAAACTTGCTTCTGCCTTCATTGCAAAATGTTTCTGAAGTTAGTCATTGCTTTATCATTAAACAAGTCCAAAAAGCAGCTTGCTTGAGCTTTGTCAGGGTGATAGTGTTCAACAAAATGTTGTAATTCAGCCCATTTAGCACACATTTCTTTGATGAGTGCAGTAGGTGCTTCCTCCTTTCCCTTCTCTTCACCTGGAGAAGAAAGTTCCTCAGCCCCTATCTGTTTCTACTCCCTCTCAAGTTCCTGCAGAGGCTCGATGTAGGCTCTTACCCAAGCAAGTGACTTGATCCGAACATTTTTTCCCCCTAAACAATATATGTCTTTTAAAGAACTTGACTTCATAATGTGCAAAATGTTTTATAAGTTTTAATTCAAAATGAAAGGCTGTATTTATTTTATTGCATGTATTTTTATATTAATCATGAAATACATTCTGCCTTTGTTTCTAAAGGATTAGCCATATGGGAGTAGTGGTAGGAACTGCTGATTTAGATAAGATCTCTATTTTGTTGTGTTGTTCTATGGAAGAGGATAATCCTCCTCCTCAATCTACAGACAGACTGGCTTTCAGAGTCAGCTAAATATTTGATTTACTCTAAACAATATTTTGTGTACTTGACCTAGCTGCTGGTGTTATTTTGCTACATACTTCACAAGTATGTGAAGATTTTACTAAACAGCAGTGGTCCATAAACCCTATAAGACTGCCACTTACATCACTTTTGACTCTCCACCCCCTAGCACAACCCAGTGCACCCACCACATTTCATTGTATCATTTCAGTAACTAGCAAATGTTTTATTTTATGCTCTAACGTACATGCTCTGCATTCCACAGTTACAATTATTCAGCTTTTGTAACTGTGGAATGCTGGACAAATTAAATTAAAAAACAGAAATAAATAAAATACATAAATAAATATATATTGTCCGAAAACCTTGTAACAGTGGAGTCAGTGCAATATCTACTGTTATCAGTAGAACCAGAGGCTCTGAACCTTGAGTTCTACGGATAAGGAGCATGTTAATAGTATCCAAGAGAGAACATTTATGCATACATTTGATAAACACTTTGAGTAAAAAGATGATTCAAAAGCCATTGATTGTAAGTGATGCAACAAAACAGAAAGCATTTCAGCATATCAGCAGATTTACTCAGTATGTGGTTCTTACACTGCAGCATAGAATTCTGGGTACTGTTATGCATATGAGGCTTGCAATGAATTAACTTTTTGTCTATATCTTTCTGTGAACTCACCAAATTGGAAGTTTCTTATCTCAATAATACACTGAAACAGTATTCATTAAAATTAAAATGGCCTATTCACAGCTAAAACGAAGTGTTACTTCTCCCTACTAATTCTTCTTGGCCTTCAATAGGACGACCCAGACCCTTCTCTACTCATTTGTTCTTTACTTCTCTACAAAAAGCTTTAGTGGTTCTTCCCCTCTCCATTGCATAGGGGACGCTGTAGGGTTAAAGGGTAAAGGAAAGCCCTGGGAATATGCCCTTCTAACCCCCTAGACACCTGATTTGGGTTGGGAGAAGCAGATCTGCTGAAAATTAAAACAATAAGTTCACACTTAAGTTTAACAACGTACGCTGACTTTTTTTGTCAAAACCTGATTGTACTGTTAATCAGTTAATGAATACACAAATGAAAACCTATTATATGAGCACTACATTGGCCCTTTCAGTTTGGTTCTTTACTGATTTCTAATTCTCAGCCCAAATTGCCCTTCTGGTCAACCACATGTCATCATTGGAGTCTATCACAGAAGCTGCTGCCAGACTCCTTTATATATCTCACTAACCATTACTGCTTCATGCTCAGGCTGTACCTTTGTTATGTCTCACTGGGTGGTGTCTCAGAGAGATGGCACTTCCAATACAAAGCAGCGCCAGCACTGCACAGCTGGCATTTTGCACCCTGTTTGAAGGGAATCAACGGCCCCTAATGATGTGTGGCATATGTTCTCACATATGCTTCACACACAAGAAAAGCTTCACTTGTCAGGTTACCTTTAACAGATTCAATAAATGTGTCATGGAAAATAAGGATGTTACAGGCTTGGCTATTGGAACCAAACTTTGTAGTTAAAGGAACAGTGTAAGCAATTTTCAAGTTAAACCTATTTTTTAGTTCACCGTTGTGTGTGTGTGTGTTTCTGCATCGCTCAGTCATGTCTGACTCTCTTAGACCTCATGGACCACAACACATCATGCTGACCCGCTATTCTGGTATTCATGGCAGAGATACTGGAGTGGGTTGCCAGTTCCTTCTCCAGTGGGTCACAGCACACAGCTCCTGGTATTCCTATGTAGTCTCTCATTCAAGGAGTGACCAGGCCCAAACCTATATGGCTTCAGGGTGGTGTGAACTCTTGGTTCACTGACTGGAATCAAAACCAGGTCACAGGGGTGAAAGCAAAAAATCATAGCCAATGGACCACCAGGGAACCCACAGTTCACCATCCATTTACATAAAAAAAAAAAAACATGTACAAATACCAGCAAAGCAAGGCTTTAAAATCACAGTTTATCTCTTAAATGGCTACTGTTGTACCTATTCCCACCTCTCTCTTCGTCCTAGGCACTACTGAAAGGAAGTAGAAGATTTAAACTACTAGAACACAGATTAAAATGTCTTGAATAATGGGATCTTGAATAATAGGATCTCAGTTGAAATCCTCCACTTTCTTTCAGTAGTGCTGAGGACATTGCGATAGGTAGGGAAGAGTATAGCAGTGGCCCATCAATGATGTAAACAGTGTTTTTAAATTATATTTTCTGTTTAAAAATTTGCTTTGCTGCCTTTTGCACATGTATTTTTAATGTTAATGGTAGGCTAAGAAATAGATTTAGCATGAAAAGTGCTTACACTGGATCTTTAGTGCGGGTCATAAAAAGGGTAAAGGTTATGAAATGTGAATTAGGAGATTGGGATTGAGTGCTATCTGAGATTTCTCACTTCAGACAAGGAATACAAATGTTGCCTCTTACCTAATTATCTTACTCCTATTACTTCTTGGCTATAGACCCGCATAATCTTTATCAGAGGACATGAGACCTAAGGCCGGATGTATAAAAGACCAAGGCCCTCATTCAGTTGCAATTTGGCCAATTGAATAGGGGTCTAAATAAGCACATAACATATTTTTTTAAAGAAGTTTTTAGTTAGTAAACATCTATCCAAAAGCAAGGTTTTCACTAACTAAAAACTTATTTACAAAAAAATATGCTATGTGCTTATTTAGAGCCCTATTCAATTGGCCAAATTGCAATTAAATGAGGGCCCAAGTGATTTGATATTTATGAAACATGAAAGAAATACATCTCTCACGTTGTCATTAATTTTGTCTTTTTTTTTTTTTAATTGTTCATATATTCCTAATGTTGTTTTTGAGAATAAATTATTGCCATAAAATTAGTGCCATAAAGAATATATTGTGTTTTTGCAAATATCCACCATATCTATCTAAATCTAAATATCTACCAGTTATATCCACATTAGTAGTTCTGTTTCAGTAGCTGACTATGGGCCATATTCTATTAGCTGCCTGCAAATGCCTCAAACTTACAAATTTGGCTGTGGGTGTTTTTTTCTTTTTTTATAAATGTTTAGATGTATTCTATTGAATCCAGCTCCCAAATTTCCGACCACAAGGCTGAACTCATAAACCCTGACTTTTTAAGAAACAAGATACTTTTTTTAGTTGCGGTTCAGACTTTATTAGAGCTATAGACTTTATGAACTTTAATTTAGAGCTTGTAATGTTCAAGCTGTGTTAAAACCAATGGAGTTCTAAGGTCGTTTTTGCGAGTTTGACCGGCCAGTAGTGATTGTGGGCGGGTAACTTGTAACAGATTGCAAGTAGCTAATAGATTATGTGGCAATATTAAGAGCACTTTTAAGAGTGCATACACTTACCAATTTGGCAATAAAATACGGCCCAATATCCTGCTCTTGAATTACAGAAATCCTTGCTAAAAGGTTAACAGCCTTATTAAATTGCGATTCAGCAAATTTAAAAGGGTTCTATTTAAGCATATAACATATTTTTTTACAGAAGTTTTTAGTTAGTGAACTTCTATCCAAAAGCAAGGTCTTCAGTAACTAAAAACTTCTGTAAATAAAATATACTATGGGCCTCATTCTATTATCGGCCGTAAATCGGCCGCAAAGCTGCGATTCCTTGCGGGGGTTCCGTTATCTTGGAATTCAATTATACGGCCCCGCAAGGATCTCCTCTTACGGCCGGCCGTATATCTTGCAACCGGCCGTAAGCTCAGAAAACTTAAAACGCAAAAATAAATTCAAGACGGCACTGTACAGCTCTGTAAATGCTAGGGATCATATTGGGGGACATGAGGATTAATAGCAACCCCCTCTCAAGCTTGCGCATCAGCCCAAATCCGAGTTTACATTAACTGTTTATTCTCCGGCTGCAGCGTGGGCGGGTCTGAGGTGCTCCAAGCACTCTGGACTTTTTACATGGATTTTTGACATAAATTAAAAATTTATTTATTTACGGATTTGAGTGTAGGGGAATGTTGTGCTATTTTTGCTAACACCTACAATCACTTTTTAGTCTCCTCAGAGTGCAGGATGGCTTTATTTCGGCTTTATAATGTGCTTAATTGGTGCTAGCGGGACCTTTTTCCTGCAAGTAAGCTGCGGCTCGCTTTTAGCCTTGCAGAGAGGTTTCCCGGAGCAATTGAATAGCAACCGGGGCTTTCTTGCGGCCGAAACTCTTGCGGCCGTTTTAGGTCAAAGGCTTTCCTCCGGCGCAAGCGGCCGCAAAGGAAAGCAAGGCGCCGGCCGCAAGCCTGCGGGAATCCCCGGCCTGAAGGGAATAGAATAGCCGAATAGCTTGCGGCCGGTCCTTGCGGCCCCGCATCTCCTACGGCCGATAATAGAATGAGGCCCCAAGTGTTTAAATACAGCCCTTTTAAATTTACTGAATCGCAATTTAATAAGGCTGTAAATCGGTGACAAATTGTTCCACTTGAAGAGTATTAACCTCCATAGGTGTAAAATGGGGCACGCAATAAACAATTTTGATCAATGTAAAGCAAAAGTGGTAAGATTTATCACACAAGTTAAAGAGGGGAGTTAAAGGGACATGAAATGTTTCTGGATTTCACTAGGAATTGTATACACATGTGTTTCTCATTAGTTTTGTGTACTTTATTTTAATAAGAAAGTGCTAAAAGCTTTTTTTCTATCTAAAATCTTACAAATAGCTCCTAACTGGTTTCTTTCCTCTGCAGCTCATGAAGACAGTGTACAGGATGTTCATTGTCTCATGTTAACCAATCCGTGGCAATATTCTGCAACATGGTACTTGAGTAAGGTCATTGACAGCTTCTATACAGCTATGTATTAATGAACTGCATAATCTACAAAGGGACACATTGTATGATTTTAGGCAAAAAAGCACTTCTTCATGAAATAAAGTACATAGATATACAGGCATTCCTTGTGAAATGTCACTTCAGAGAGTAATGAAGAGATATGCCTTCGGAGGGTTTGAGAATGTGATATGCTAACTGTACGGAAGACCATTTACTATATGAATAAGCACATACTTTCAGAATAAAGAAGAAAAGATGGCGGTCACATAGGGATTCCCAAAATGCTGCCTGTCAATGGGTTAAAATCCACAGAAATGCCCACATGCCTCCAATGTTTATAAATTGGTGTCTGACATTAAATAAGGGGTTACTGTACTGAAGGTCACATAAAACTAGGCAGCCAGACAATCTGAACTGGTCTTGCCAGGGACATCATCCAAGTGTTCTGGCCTCACTAGATGATGCTAAAGGGCAAATGTGCAAGATATGAGCCAAAGGATTCATGTCTGACAGATTGCACTTGTCTTACATGAGATGGGAAATGTAACTGTCCTGTGCATCCTAAATGATGTGCCTTCAGAGAGAATCTGTCCTACACAGAGGGTACCTGCAGAGCAGGATGTCTCATGAGGTGAGCCAATCCTTAGATATCACTTTGTGAAATAATGATGAATGAGTATTAGTAAATAAATATAAAGGGATAGCTGATTATGGAGCTGTAAAATAGTATCGTTTATAATGTGCCGGTAAAAAACT
Organism: Discoglossus pictus; assembly: GCA_027410445.1. Classification (NCBI taxonomy): domain Eukaryota; kingdom Metazoa; phylum Chordata; class Amphibia; order Anura; family Alytidae; genus Discoglossus; species Discoglossus pictus. Next base: position 200,266,651 of record CM050164.1, on the reverse strand, counting down.
GAACCCATTTAGTTACAAGATTGTCCACATGACCTGGCACATTTTGGTAACCCAGGTAGGTTTGAACAGTGCCCCACTATGCACCAGGTGTGACACCATCATGTGTCTTTCTTTTCAGTGGAATCTACTATATGATAGAGTCACAGTGTGGAATGAGGCTTATGCTTGCATACACTGCCATACATACTACAGCTTTAATTTTGTCAAGGAGCCCATTCACCCAAATCTTACCTTAAATGACCACTGAGATACAAGCTTTTTTATGTGATATTTTGAAGAAATAACGTTAGTAGTGAGCAAAATGTATTTTTTTTTAAATAAATGCAATTATTATTAGATTAGACACTGGAAAAGAGGAATAGGAAAAGTGAATTCACTTGTGTTGAAAAATGACACTCTAAGTAGAACAGAAATAAATAGAGGAGCAATCCCCAGTGGTATAATCATTCTCATCAGGCTAAATGCATACTAAAAGTCCAAAATTGAAGCACCCATGACACAAGCAAAGTCAATGAAATATTATTTACAAGGTGGAAAAATATTATTAGCTGAAAAAACATTATTCTCCATTTCTATTTATTACTTTGAGCAATCATTTATAGCTAACCTATATTGTTATTTATGGACTGTTTTGCCTATGACTTCTTTATATTGATATCTGAATATTTGTTCTACATTGGCTACGACATTATTTGTGTTTGATTACTAACTTTCCCCTTCTGTGGTGAGCAATATACTCACCTTATAGCACCAATCTTTAAAAACTATTATTTTGTATAATAAATACAAATATTTATTTACTATTTTGCTCTTATTTGAGTACCACGCTCCAGCAGAGTTCATTTGTACATTTTCTGAAAACTTTCTCAATACATTAGATGGCTGGAGTGTCTACAATATTACTTTACCCAAGTTTTTATACATTATTTGGTTTAGTTTAAATGAACTAATAAAGGTTACATTTTATAAAAAAGCTATGGTGCCTGATGCTCCATGGGGTTATTTATTATAAATGATATGTAAACTAGGAATAAATATAATATAAGGATCTTGCCATATTTTCGAAACAGGTATATTATACTACAGAATTGTACTTGGAATTGATGTGGGTTAACAAACATAACTTAAAAATTATGCATGATTAACATTTTTCTGTACTTTAGCTTACTGCTTCACTATCTCTCCTCTATGTATGTCATACATGAGTGATTATTAGAGAGGGTTTTATCCAACATTAAACATCAGTAGCCCCATTGAATTCCCTCCAAATGTAAAAACGTAGCCCATAACGTAGCCCGCAAGACTTGAGGCTATTAAATTGGCCCAGTAAAGCAACCCGCTAACGACTTGTGGGTAAGTGCGAGAAAAGGCTACGGAACATGGAAATTTGAACTGCGCGCCCGCCAATCCTTATGTTCCAATCACGCTATTAAATTGCAACAAATTCACTGGCGTTCAAGCCCATAACCGCAAATGGAGCCAAAAGAGAGGACCTGCTAGTGGGTAAAAGTCCTATCTGTAGCACTGTAAGTGCAAATATACACACACTACTGTACTTATAATAAAAGGGAAAGTGATGTGAGGTATTAAAATTAATAGCACACCATTCTCAAGCTTGCAAATCTGCAATAAAAATACTTTATTTTCAGTTTAATTTACATGTTATATCAATCCCAGCAATCAATGTGTTAATACATATAATGGAAAGAAGGGAGGGGGAGAAAGCGCAATAGATACTCCTAGTGCAGATTACTTTGTGCCTCTTCGTAGTATTAGACTTCTACGGAGTTGGCTCTCACCTTTGGTGACCTCCAGAATGTGAAGTACTTAAAAGCTGGATGTGATTCTCTCTCGCAAGTAGGTATCAGAAGGGATGTTTCAAGACCTTGTCGTGATTTTCGGAGTGCACCCCAATATACGGTGTGTTTCTATGATCTATGAGGTGTACTTTAAATTACCTCTGTGAGGTGTCAGCTATACTGACAAAAACACTCAAATTTATTTATATCTCTATATAAGAGTATGCACCAATGATTATATATATATATATATATATATATATATATATATATATAAATATATATGAATATGTTCATGTGTGTCTATGTGATCTAAATCCAAGTTGAATGGAAAGATACACACACACCCAATTCCTTGAACAGATTGTTTTTTTATGGCATAATAAAAGTATTACTGGCCTATGTAGGACAAAATATCCAAAAAAAATCCTACATTGGCTATCCCTTCTGACACCTACCTGTGAGAGAGAATCACATCCAGCTTTTAAGTACCTCACATTCTGGAGGTCCCCAAAGGTGAGAGACAACTCCGTAGAAGTCTAATACTACGAAGAGGCACAAAGTAATCTGCGCTAGGAGTATCTATTGAACTTTCTCCCCCTCCCTTCTTTCTTATATCTAGTATTTCAGATACACCACATCTGCCGGTGTACCAGGAGAAGCGGCATCCTCCAAGGGTGAGATCTACAGAGCCCTAGGAATATAACAAGACCCATCCAAGATCCCATAGAAATAGTGTGGAAATATACTAACATCCACATATTATCCACATCAACATATTATCTACGGGTTTTCCTAATTGCTCATGTTCACGGCCATACATCCAATGTGCAAAAAATGGGTTTACGGGTTTGGATCTCTGTCCATAACACGCGGCCTGGTTTAATTCAGTAGCTCTGTAACATAGCCGAATTTCAAACCCGCAGCCTTTGTGGGCCTCACGTTGCACTTACAGGCTTGGAATTTAATGTGGCTGCAGGTGTTTTTCACTAGTCAAAATGTGCTTTGCTGTCTCTTTTTCTAATAGGTTTCTATACATATACTAGAGTTTAAGTCTTATAATCCACTAGCGACTTGCCCGTCAAAAATGAAGGGGCATTTGAAGCCATGGCAATGCTGTTTGCCACACAATGTAAAGCTTTTGCTCCTCTGAGCACCTTCTGCGCTCATCACAAAGACAGATATATATATATATATATATATATATATATATATATATATATAATTATTTATTTTTTGTTAACTAATAGTGAATTAATTAGTTACTTAATAAATTAATATACTTTACCTATTTCTAATTAATATATCCAGCAACCAATAGCCTGAAGAGCTAACTGTTTTTATTTTCCTGCAGCATAAAATGTACAGTTGGACTGGTGCTGCCCTGAGGAGAAAGTGTCAGCAATGTGCCAATTGTGCAGTAGAAATAGGCTGTGTGCGCGAGGGCAAACCATTGGTTTAGTTGTGCAAAGCGCCATTTTAGATTCGTAATGTTATTAGTTGCAAGTTCTCAAGCATTTTCCGTCATTTCTAATAGTGTATTTTGTACCTCATACGTTCCTGTCAGTGTTTTGCGTGATTCGGGGTCGTATAGCCTCGTTTTCATTTTTTTGTGCGGACATTTTTTTCCTCGCTTAGGCGATTTTCGAGTGCCGAAACTCAGCCAAATCGTCTTAAATTCGCATTCCACCTCACTCCCAGACGTCCTGGCTGTTACCCCGTGCTGTGTATGATGTTTTTGTTGTATTGTTTTTTTTATTTTTTGTGTTTTTTAGTTTGCGCGGTTCGACTGTTAATTGTCTAAGTCCTGCGTTGGTCAACTGCTTGCAGCCTAAGGCGATCCAGAGTTTACTAAGTGTTTGGTGGCTAAGTCCCGAGTACATCTATGTGTGATCGGCAATCCTTTGTGGCTAAGTCCCGCATGTTTCATTGCCTTCACTGCTCGCCTCGCTTCGCCTTTGGCACTCATTGCCTAAGTGCTCTGAGTTAACGGCTCGCCTCGCAACTCGAGGCTCGCAAGCGATGAGCGTCTAAGTTGTATGCCCCACGCAAAGCCTGACGACATCTCGTAGTTTGACAACTATTATATGTGATTAGATCAGTGGTAATCAACCTGGTCGCTACCACCCATTAGTGGGCAATTCAAGCTTTCATGGTGGGCAGCGGGGTAATCGCTAGGTGGCATCTCTGATGAGTGACGTCACTCTCGGAAGACCCGCAGGACCACGCATGTGAAAAATATTAAGCAAAAACAAAAAAATCTGATTGTACCATTAGATAAAGAACCAATAATTAAAAATATATAATTTTTCTTTTAAAAATAGAGTGAATTAGATCACTAAAACTTTTGTTACTTTTTTACTGTGAAATAATTATATAATGAATTCTCCTTGGACAGTCCTACATTATGAAAATATTTCAAGTGCCTCTTGTATCTCTTTCCAATTAGACACATCTTTTTTCACTAGACTAGCATTATACATATACGATCAAATTAAGATCTAGGGTTTTAAATCCTCTTTAAAATCAGTTCATCTTGATGTTAAAATGTTTGTATGTCACAATCTATCACTGAATTAAAAGAATAATATATGTAATTCCAATTGCAGTATGAAAGATGTCATTCACTTTTTCTTATTTATGGAGGTGATTTTTTACATGGTCCTTTGAATAACAATCTTGATAATGAGAATACATTTTATACTAAAAAATGAATCTTTTACATTTTATATTTACATGTTTCATTTTTATATGGAATTATTATTATTGTTATTATTATTATTATTATTATTAAACTATGAACACAGGTCCGCATAGTTAGAACTATGGTATTGCCAGTTGGCGAAAACTACTTATCAAATAAATCAATACTTCAGGAAATCAAGACAAACTGTTCACTAGAAAGTATGATCATGAGGCTGAAGCTCAAATATTTTGGCCATATTATGAGACGGCAGGATTCCCTAGAAAAGACTATGATGATGAAAGATTGAAGGCAAAAGAAGAAGGGGATGACAGAGTTAGAGATGGATAGATGAGGTCACTGATGCAATGAACATGAACTTGATGGAGCTCAGAAGGGCAGTGAAAGATGTGCCTGGTGTGCTGAGATCCACAGAGTCACGGAGAGTCGGACGTGACTGAACAACTAAACAACAACAAATGTTTTACTGCAGGTTTATATTATTTACTAAGCTTGCTTCTTCTATTTTCTGTCTCAGCAAAGTGTGCCATTGTCAACTAATGAGCTTTTTATTAGATATAAGGATTGCACCAGCATTTGTAGATGCCACATTCCCATTGTGTAGATACAACTAGCCAAGGCTTCTCCCACCACTGTAAACTAAAATGGTAGAATCCACAGCTGCAAAATTGCATATAAAATGTATCAAATTAAAGGCTGTTTATTATATCTTACCACATGCTGCCTATTCTTAAGCGCTGTCTGCAAAAGAGGCTATTTAAAAATTTTGACCACCTTTAATTGAAATGCCTTTTTAAGCAGCAATATGTTTTTGTATTTTAGTACATTGGGTCATTGTTTTGTTTTTCGCACATATTTGCTATTTGTTCTGTTATATGTGTGTTTATTTTGGTCAGTATTTTCAGAAATGTGTTCTTATGTGCCTTTATGTTTTTTAGGTTTGCATTTATTATCCCAGCACTGTTTTTATGTTATTATTTCGGATATACAATATTAAAACCTGTCCATTTATGTTGATTGATTAAAATACACATTTATCCCAAGGCCATGTGAAATGATATAAGGAGGAGCATGACATGGAGGTCGGAGAGATGGGTACATGTCAAATTTGTCCTTGTCTGGAATCAAAAACATCAATAAGTGTTTTACATCTTTGTTAAAATCCTTGGAACCTGTCACAAACACGGAGTATTGTTAAAAGAGGCTTGGAATGCAATGTAGCTTCACAGATTAATTAACGGTATTGAATCTTCTATTTATAACATGACACTGACTGATGACACTTTACTTAGAATGTAAGTTCTCATGAGAACAGGCGTCATGTACCATTGTACATACTTACGTCATGTTTGACTAATTTACTCACTATAACCCTTTTACATAGTAATAAGGATTAGATTGGCCTTGGGTTTATTTGGGTTTTATGCTGTTTAGGATCTTCAGATTTGTGCCCCCCACCACCCCCACACACATACTTGCAGCTCCTTACCCTTTCTATACCAAGTTTATGTGTGTTTATGTATATATATGGTATGCTAAAAAGTGTCCAGTTCACTTACAAATAAATATCACTGCATATAGACATTTCTGTGCATGTACAAACATATTTCAATGCACTGGCTCTTCAGACAGCCCGCTGTCCCCTGACAATGCGCTGGCTATGTCTGGGCCTGAGGCTGGCAGTTTGCAATTAAACGGGAATACATAGATGATAAAACATACATGTAAATATATTTCTCTGCTTTAAAAAATGTACTTTATTTTCTGATACAGTTCTGGCACTGCAATTGACCAGTGGGCAGAATATAATAGGAGTGTTTTTTTGTTGTTGTGGTTTAGTCGTTCAGTTGTGTCCAACTCTCCATGACCCTATGGACCACAGTACGCCAGGCACATCTTGTGTCTAGTTGTGCTAATCCATATGGTTTTCATGGAAAAAGATACTGGAGTAGGTTGTAAGTTCCTTCTCCAATGGACTGAGATTTATCTGGCCTCTCCACTATGACCCGCACATACTCTACCTGGTATAACTCACAACTTCACTGAAGTACACAAGCTCCTTCACCATAAGGTAGCTATTCAGAAGGGGGTTGTTTGTTAACAGGAATTAAAAAAAACTAGTCTTATCATATAAACTTGTATTCTCCCAGTGGTGCTACAATATTTCAAAAGGTGGACTGTGCAGAGGGAAATATGACATTTTACTTTCATTATATTTGAATTCTTGTTAAATATGCCCAATAAATATGCCCAAATAAACATTTTTAGAAATTAAGGGTACATTTTACCTGACAATTTGATTGAGGGGGATAAAATTTAAGTCAAACAGTTAAGCAATGATATACAAATACATAAAATACATAAAGAGGCCCTTTAATTACATGTACTCCAAGTGCACGGCAGGTTACAATACCTTTTTATCTTTGTGTTGTCTGGAGTAGTTTGGCCATGCGGTTGGGGAGATGTCTCAGGACATTTGCTGCAGAAAGAATAAGAAAATGGATGATACAAAAAAACAAACATTTTCCACTTTCTAGAATTAAATTTTTAATTAATCTAACTCATTGGGAAAAAAAAGGCATATTCTGTTTTGGGAAATCAGGTTTACTGACAAAAATTGATAGAATAAAACCCCCTGTGAGATATATATATTAAAATAAACAAACAATGGGTCAGTAGTCTTATGTCTTCCCTTGGCATTTTTTGTGTTTTGTTGCCTCACAACCTGGAATTGACATGGATTGTTTGAGGATCTGCATCATTTAATTTACAGAACATGCCCACAACTTTGAAGATATTTTTAATTTTATTGTGAAGCAAACAACAAATAGGACAAAATAACAGAAAAAGTCAATGTGCCTAACTATTCACCTCCCTAAAGTCAATACTTTGTAGAGCCAACTTTTGCGGCAATCACAGCTCCAAGTCGCTTTGGATAAGTCTCTATGAGCTTGCCACATCTTACCACTGGGATTTTTGCCCATTCCTCCTTGCAAAACTGCTCCAGCTCCTTCAAGTTGGATGGTTTGCACTTGTGAACAGAAATCGAAGTTTGACCACAGATTTTCTATTGGATTGAGGTCTGGGCTTTGTCTAGGCCATTCCAACACATTTACATGTTTCCCATTAAACCACCCAAGTGTTGCTTTAGCAGTGTGTTTGGGGTCATTGTCCTGCTGGAAGGTGTACCTCCGTCCTAGCCTCAAATCAAGCACAGAGTGGTACAGGTTTTGCTCAAGAATAGCCCTGAATTTAGCATCATCCATCTTTCCCTCAACTCTGACCAGTTTCCCAGTTTCCCAGTTTTCCCGGGTCCTGAAAAACGATAGTGTTCTTTGGGTCATGTGATGTGTTTGCGCCAGACATAGCGTTTTCTTTGATGCCGAAAAGTTAAATTTTAGTCTCATCAGACCAGAGCACCTTCCTCCAAACATTTTGGGGGTCTCCCACATGCCTTTTCGCAAACTCAAACCTTGAAATTTTTTCCTGAAAGTAATGGCTTTCTTCTGGCCACTCTGCCATAAAGCCCAACTCTATGGAGCGTAGGGCTTATTGTCGTTCTATGTACAGATACTCCAGTCTCTGCTGTGGAACTCTGCAGCTCCTCCAGGGTTACCCTAGGTCTCTGTGCTGCCTCTCTGATTAATGCCCTCCTTGCCCGGTCGGTTAGTTTTGGTGGGCAGCCGTCTCTTGGCAGGTTTGCTGTTGTGCCATGTTCTTTCCATTTGGTTATGATAGATTTGATGGTGCTCCTGGGGATCATGAAAGGTTTGGATATGTTTTTATATCCTAACCTTGACTTGTACTTCTCAACAACATTGGCCCTTACTTGTTTGGAGAGTTCCTTGGTCTTCATGGCAGTGTTTGGTTAGTGGTGCCTCTTGCTTAGGTGTTGCAGTATCCTGGGCCTTTCAAAAAAGGTGTGTATATGTAATGACAGATCATGTGACACTTAGATTGCATACAGGTGGACATCATTTCAATAATTATGTGACTTCTGAAGGTAATTAGTTGCACCAGAGCTTTTTATGGTCTTCATAACAAAGGAGATGAATACATACGCACATGACAATTTTCTGTTTTCTATTTCTAAGAAATAGTTTTATGTATATATTTTTCTAATTTCACATCACCAACTTAGACTATTGTGTTTTGATCCATCACATAAAATGCAGATTAACAAAACATTGAATTTAAGGCTGTAATGTAACAGTAGGTAAAAAGTCAAGGGGGGGTGAATACGTTTGCAAGGCACTGTATTTTAACCTAAAAAAACATTTTCTTGCATGAAAAACATCTAACTAAAATCCTATAATTTTGTATCCTGCAGCACAGTTCCACCCTCTATCATCTTGAAAAAATAAGCAAGTGTTGTCTCATTTTGTTCAGGTATTTAGAATTTCCACAGCTTTTTGCATTGATAACTAGTGTATTTCATCTTTTGGTATAGGAGATCACCTTTTGATAGTCGACAATCTTATATAACGTGGAATGTTTTTTTGTATGGTGGATAAGCCACTCACCTTGTTTTAATGTTGGAATGTAAGTGTTCCTGCTTAAAGAGCTGCTCTAATGGTTCTGTTTTCACAAGTAGTAAAGTTCAATATAAATACCATTTATTTTGGGAATAAAAAAGGTGATTTTTTTATGGAAATGCTCACACTGAAAATTGTTGGTTTTCCAATCAATTACCACCAGCTAGGCAGCACGAATGAGCAGCCGGGTGGGCACACAGCTATAAAATGTGTGTCTGCGTGTTACCCTGCCCAAACTAGATGGAGCGCCACAAAAAAATCAGGCTGGGGAGAACACTGATATATATTTTTTTAAGCCTGAGGCCATGCTCCATATGAATTGCATTCAGTGCTCGGAGTGGAGGTCGGAGGGTCCAGGAGTTTGAGGACCCCTTTTTGGGAGGGATATGGCCAAACGTCCAGGGAGCTCATCAGTCTTTACTAACACTGACCTTGAAATGGTGGTTCTTGTCTGTCTCTGATTCATGGAGGAGTGGGGAAGCTTCAATCAACGGTAGGCCTGTCCATTATGGTCTTCTAGATCCTCTGGTCTCCGCAGGGTTGTGAGTAATGTATAGTGCCAGTACTGATACTAATGCCCAAATTCTGTTGCCATCAGAATCAAAAGTGTAGAGTGTGCCACCATCGTGGGTGCATCTGCCACCTACCCCCAAGACTTGTGCAAGTGCTTAGGGACAAAGCTGCCACTATTCTACTTTGGCTAAATGCTTAAAAGGGTTAACGTTGAAGTGCCCCGTAAGCCCAATGCTGGGGAGGTAAAATATATGGATCACTAAAAATAACACCAAGGTCCCTTTCTATGGCCCAAGTGCTTACAAAAGCTGTGAAGTGTCACCATTTGGAGGGCCCTCTTCATTCCCCTTTCTGCCGCTCAGGCTTCATTGCCTATTTGACCACCTGGCCAGAGGTTCAACTAACTCTCTGTTCCCATATCCCAAAGGAGGAATACTAACATTTTACCAGGCAGATACTACCATGGCACTACACTTGGTCTTATCCAAAAGGCAGAGAAGCAATGGTTTGCTAAATATCTTTTAGGCTGGAGTTCCTCCCAAGTTTTACAAACTGTTTAGTGTGATAGTAGGATGTCATTTACATTAACTGTGCTGCACTGTGCAGTTTAAGGAAAGCTGAAGCATTACAGTCACCCTTTAAGTCCACAAACACAAACCATTGTTTTATAACTAAAGTCAAGGGCTGCTGGACTTGAAATTTTGCCAAAAGACACGCATGAAGCATGGGACTTTACTTTCATTTTGACTGCTGTGTTTTTAATAAAAAAATTACACCTTACAGGTTATCATACCTCTTTAGCTTTGTGCTGTCGGGAGCATTTTGATGGCTGTGAGGTCGTGGAGAATTATCAGGACATTTACTGAGGGAGAAATTAAATAAAGTTATTTCTCCAACGATATAAAACACCATGATCTCAAAGTCCAAGTTTCTCCTAAACTTAAAGGGACATGAAAGGATTCTGGATTTCACTAGGAATCCAATATTCCTTTGTAACTATTTACTTTTATGTACTTTATTTTATTATGAAGTACTTATTTGATCATTTTTTTCTGCATAAAATCATACAATTTGTATTTCTTTTTGTCTGTCTTCTGGATTTCATGCAGCTCATGAATACACAAAAAATGACATGCAATGTATCAATTTAGCCAGTCAGTGACTTCTCTCAAGCAGCATTTTGCCACGGATTGGTTACCTAAAAGAACATTGTCTTCATGAGCTGCAGAGGGGAGAAACCAGTAAGTAACTATTTGTACAATTTTAGGCAGAAAAACAGAGCTTTTAAGCAGTAATAAAATAAAGTACACAACAATAAAGAGGTATATAGGTACATTATATTCCTGGTGAAATCCAGAAACCTTCCAAGAGCCAATGATGATACAGCTGCAGTTAAAATGTTTCTGTGATTTTCAACAACTCGTACCACAAAAGATAATGCAATATATAGCAATAAGAAGCAAGTACTACAACTTTTACACCTCTAAAATTGTGGTTCTGTTTGAACTTCCCCATTAAGGTGTAGTCAATTTTTTTAAAATATATTTCTATTTTAAATTTCAGCTCATCACATACAAAAGATAGCAAGTTCATTGTAAACATTACAGGATACAGCTATAATTCTGTAAGCAAGTTATAAATACTATGATAGGATTTATTTGTCCTTTCCTTTTTTAAATTCGCCACCAAACCGCCAGCAGTGGCAGTAGCAGTGGCGCCGACCAACCGCTAGATGGTCAGAAGGGGGTTGTTTGTTACAAGGAATTAAAAAACTTAGTCTTATCATAAGAGTATAAACTTGAATTCTGTCAGTGGTGCTACAATCCTTCGAAAGGTGAACTGTGCAGAGGGAAATATGAGATTTTACTTTCACTATATTTGAATTCCTGTTAAAAATGCCCAATAAACATGAATTTAAACATCAAGGGTAAGTAAAAATATTATATTATACAGATTATTGATATACAGTTTACATTTAAGTCTTGCTGAAGATTTGGGGGTGCTGTTCTATTAAAATAAATACTATTTCGGCAATGTTTTTTGTTTTATATAAATGTTTTAACTTGGTGACTTCATTTTTTATCCTCATCAGTGTAATTGTCAGATACAGTTTACACTTCACTTCTAAGAAGTCCCCAGAGTAACAATTCTGGTTACAGAATGTGAGAAACGGTCACACTGGAATGTGAAGGGTAAATTTTTCATGAGAAACAGTTAAGCAATGACATAAAAATACATAAAATACATAAAAAGGCCCTTTAATTACATGTACTCCAAGTGCACAGCAGGTTACAATACCTTTTTATCTTTGTGCTGTCTGGAGCTGGTTGAGGCTGGGGCGATGTCTCTGGACATTTGCTGCAGAAAGAATAAGGAAATGGACAATTGATTAAAAAAAAAAAACACTTTGCATTTTCTAGAATTAAATTTTGAATTATTCTAACTTATTGGGGACATAAACTGTGTATTCTGTTTTGGGAAATAAGGTTTACTGACAAAACTTGATAGAATATAACCACCTATAAGATACATATATAAAAATAAAAAATTGGTCAGTAGTAGTGATGTCGCGAACATCAAATTTTCGGTTCGCGAACATCGGACGCGAACTTCCATCAAATGTTCGCAAACGGGCGAACCGGGCGAACCGCCATAGACTTCAATGGGCAGGCGAATTTCAAAACCCACAGGGACTCTTTCTGGCCACAATAGTGATGGGAAAGTTGTTTCAAGGGGACTAACACCTGGACTGTGGCATGCCGGAGGGGGATCCATGGCAAAACTCCCACGGAAAATTACATAGTTGATGCAGAGTCTGGTTTTAAGCCATAAAGGGCATAAATCACCTAACATTCCTAAATTGTTTGGAATAACATGCTTTAAAACATCAGGTATGATGTTGTATCGATCAGGTAGTGTAAGGGTTACACCCGCTTCACAGTAACAGACCAATCTCCCCGTTTAATGCACCGCAAACAGTCCCTTTGCACAACCGCAAACTCCCCATTTGCACAAGGTTGGATACCAAGCTAGCCATGTCCCGTTCCTTGTCCTCACTGATGTCATTGAAGGTCTCTTCCTCCACCCAGCCACCAAGGGTCCCCAAAAGGTGACAACAAGCCCCCTGGGACGCCTGCTGTGTTTGGTCTTCCACCTCCTCAAAGCCACCTTCCTCCTCTGACTCCTCTTCTTCAGACTCCTCTCTCAGCGTTGCCTCTCTCTGCATTATTATAAGGTGTGTACTGTTAAGTAGTACTATTCCTATCAGTTTAATCCCTGTTACGTCCACTATTAGGGGACGTGTATATGGCATTGATTTTTGGAACAGGGAGATGGAAAAAGATGCTTGGTCGGACCTCCTACTTCAAATTTGGGGCACTGCGCGTGCAATCTAAGGTGCCACCAGATATGAGTGTCACTGTGCACTGGCAAAAGTTGGCAGAGTAGGCGCTGTAGGCCTCACACACACGCCTGTAGGCAGGCAACTGATATTCAATCGATTACAGTCAAAAAAGTGTTGTTTTATGTCACTGTACACTACGGTTGCACCAGATATGACGTATCACTGTGCACTGGCAAAAGTTGTAGATGCAATAGGCTTCACACACACGCCTGTAGGCAGGCAATTGCTATTCAATCTATTACAGTCAAAAAAGTGTTTTCTTTTATTTCACTGAGCACAATATAAGCTGTGAGCCTGACACAGACAGGCAACTGAAATTAGATTAAAGGAAAAAAGGGTTTTTTTCAATGTATGGTACACCAACTATGACTGGTGAAACAGAGCAGAATATTAGCTGTGAGCCTGACACAGGCAGGCAACTGAAATTAGATTACAGGAAAAAAATGGTTGTTTTCAATGTATGGTACACCACCAGCTATGAGTAGTGAAAATAAGCACAATATAAACTGTTAGGTGTTAGCCTGTCACACACACACGCTGGCAGGCAGGCATATGCAATTATATTACACAGAAAAAAATTATAAAATAAAATAAATGATGTTCTAGCCCTAAAAAGGGCTTTTTGGGTTGCTGTCCTTGCAGCAGATATCAGATGAGTCCTTCAGGTCTGTAGTGGAAGCTAAATACACAGCCTGGCCATCTATTTCCCTATTAAATCTCTAGCAGCTACACTATCTGTCCTCTCACAATGAATGCAGCTTCAGAATGATTCTAAAATGTATGCTGTCCTTCAGATGGAAGGCTCTGGAAGGGAGTGTATGCTGCTGATTGGCTGGAATGTGTCTGCTGACTGTGAGGTGCAGGGTCAAAGTTTCCTCAATGATAAAGAAAAGGGGGCGAACCGAAAAGCGCATGTGTTCGACGTCCGATGCGAGCGCGAACATGCCAAAATCGCTGCGAATAGTCCGCGGGCGAACTGTCCGCGACATCTCTTGTCAGTAGTCTTATGTTTTCTTTCATGAATGTATATTTTAACCTAAGAAAACATTTTCTTGCATGAAAAATATCTACCTAAAATCCTATATTGTTGTATCCTGCAGCACAGTTCCACCTTCTATCATATTGAAAAAATAAGTATTGACTCATTTTGTTCAACTAGTCAGAATTTGCACAGCTTTTTGCATTGATAACTAGTGTATTTCACCTTTGCATAGTCGACCATCTTATATAATGCTTTTTGTATGGTGGATAAGCCACTCACCTTGTTTTAACGTTGGAATGTAAGTGTTCCTGCTTAAAGACCTAATTTTACACCTTTAAAATTGTGGTTCTGTTAGAACTTCCCTGTTAAAGTGTCACATTTTGTTAATATATTTCTATTTTGAATTTAGTTTAATAAATACTGGTTATATAATAGTTAAACCCCGCTCCTTTAAGTGTATTATAGAAAATCTATGACTAAAAATGTCCTTTTGTATCCAACTATAAAAATGTAATTAATCAAAGTAATACAATGACCGTCACTTTAAATGACTATGCAGACCTTGAAAATACTCAAACAGGAGTACATAAAGTAATAGTTTGACTGAGCCAACATGGGTCCATCACATTACATTTTTAAGCCATTAAATACAAAAGATTTGGTAGCTACTCCCACCTTGTTTGCCACAGATTTTAAAAGTACATTTTTTAATACCAATTATTATTTTTAATAAAATTGTCTACAGTTTATTTACGGACTATAAATACTTGTTATAAAGTTAGAAAAAATCGTTTTAACTTCAGTCCTCCAACCTTCCAGACTAGAGAGTATTTTTTGCAATCTGATATAAGGCACAATTCCATTACCCCCAGTGCAACAGCCATTAATATTAAATATTTATTATCAGTTCAAAGCTAGCTATTCATCCAGGAGATCTCATTAGTACAGCCCGCTAACAAATGGTACGCAGCAAAGAAACTGAGGTGACGCCATGTGTTTTTTTTTTTAAAAGAGCAGATCTGACCATGTAATGTTGAAGCTAGCATTGTGTTGAACAAAAATAATCTAGGTAATGCTAGTGCAAACGGTAGATAAAATGTAGTTATTTGAGATGAATAACATACCTCCATTATGAAGTAAAGCTATTCAAAAAAGAGCATACTATAAATATGACACATCAATCTCAGATATTCATTGATAACACTGTAACTCTTATGCTGGAACTAGCAGTAATGTTGAATGTTTGTGGGTAGAGTTAAATAGCAGAGCAGCAAATTCCAAAAGAATATTAGTAGGAGTATGCTATAACCCCCCAAATATAGCTGAAAGTGAGGAAATACAATTATTGTTACAGATTGGAAATGCAGCTAAGCATGGGCAAGTTCTAATAATGGGAGATTTATATTACCCTGCAATAAACTGGATAAATGAGACCAGCAGTTCAGCTAAGGGGAGCAGGTTCTTGAGTACACTCAGGGATCATTATCTGACCCAGGTTATACAAGAGCCTACTAGAAATGAAGCTATCTTGGATTTAGTTATCACATATATAGTTGTGAGCGTACGAGTTGTTGCTAACGCTGCGGGCTCGCATAGCGAGCCTGCGGCCCTCGCGAAGCGAGGGCACTGCCCGAGGGTCTCAGTTGCTGGCATGGAGCGCCGTAGGCGCTCCATGCCAGCACCTGAGGACCTCGCAAAGCGAGGGCCGCAGTTGCTGGCATGGAGCGCCGAAGGCGCTCCATGCCAGCAACTGCGACCCTCGCAAACTTCACGTCGCAACCCAAACAGTACGACACACACATTACGACACTCGCAAACAACATACGACACACACGTTCACACACATTACGGCCTCGCAACACTCGGACGCAACTCGCGAACATTACAAAATGTAAAACACAATACATACACACAGCACATACATAAAAACCTTACCTACACCAAGAGGGAGCACCCAGGACCTCAAAAATGCAACTTAGACCTCGATTTTACTCGAAATAAAAGAGTTTAGAGACTAAAAAAAAAACTAAGCGAGAGAAAAAATGGCCGCCGAACAAAACGAAAACGAGGCTACAGCACTCTAAACTCGCAAAACACCACAACAAACTCGCAAAACACCACAAGAAACTCGCAAACCGCCACAAACGACCTACGGATATTCATACCACACAGTGCACACATTCAGCATACTTACACAGCAGCTCCACACCACTAATGCTGCAGCAACATCAACACACATTGCCAGCTCTTTATCACAATGCTTCAAAATAGGTACAGTATATTCATTTAGTAATGTATTACATATTTCATTATTATACACCAAACAGCATTAGCTACCTTACAATTTCATTGCCGTCATTTTTTGACGGGCAATTCGCTAGTCACAAATAATATCGATATAGTATCAAATGTTGGAATAGGGCAACCTTTGGGAAACAGTGATCACAACGCAGTCTCATTTGAGATTGATGTTTAAAAAAACAAAACTGTAAGGGGCCAACAAAAACTCTTAATTTTAACAGGGGAGATTTTAACGGTCTAAGGGCAGTAATACAAAGTATAGACTGGGACAGAGAACTGGCAGGTAAAAATTCTGAACATAAATGGACAACATTTAAATCCGAACTACCGTATATACTCGAGTATAAACCGACCCGAGTATAAGCCGAGGCACCCATTTTACCACAAAATACTGGGTAAAATGAGTGACTCGAGTATAAGCCGAGGGTGGGAAATGTGCTGCTCCCTGTGTCCCTTTTGTGCCTTCTGTGTCCCCCTCTCCCTTCACTGTGTCTCTTCCCCCTCCTCATTCTCAACCTCCCTCCTCAACCCCACTCCTCATCCTCAACCTCCCTTCTCATCATCCCTCCTCAACCCCCTCATCCTCAACCCCCTCCTCCTCAACCCCCCATCCTCATCCTCAACCTCCCCATCCTCAACCCCCTCCCCTCCTCATCCTCAACCCCCGCCTCAACCTCCCTCCTCAACCTCAACTCCCCCATCCTCAACCCGCTCCTCAACCTCCCTTCTCAACCTCAACCCCCGTCCTCATCCTCAACCCCCTCCTCAACCCCCCTCCTCAACCTCAACCCCCCCATCCTCAACCTCCCTCCTCAACCTCAACCCCCCTCCTCAACCCCCCCTCCTCATCCTCCCTCCTCATCCTCAACCTCCCTCCTCAACCCCCCTACTCATCCTCAACCTCCCTCCTCATCCTCAGCCCCCCTCCTCATCCTCAGCCCCCCTCCTCATCCTCAGCCCCCTCCTCAACCTCCCTCCTCAACCTCAACCCCCCTCCTCAACCTCAACCACCTCCTCAACCTCCCTCCTAATCCTCAACCCCCCCCATACTACCCCTCTAAATACCCCCCCCCCCCTCCCCTCACTTACCTGCTCCGGCCTCCGCTCCTTCTGGGTCTTGATGTGGCGCGCATGTGACGTCACATGCGCACCACCTCATTAGCATATACCGGGTGCCGGCACTCGGTATATGCTAATGACGTGGCGCGCGTGTGACGTCACGGCATTAGCATATACCGGGTGCCGGCACCCGGTATATGCTAATGACGTGGCGCGCGTGTGACATCACGGCATTAGCATATACCGGGTGCCGTCACCAGGTATATGCTAATGACGTGGCGCGCGTGTGACGTCACATGCGCGCCACATCAAGACCCGGAAGGAGCGGATGCCGGAGCAGGTAAGTGAGGGGAGGGGGGGTATTTAGAAGGGTAGTATGAGGGGGGGGGATTAGAATGAGGGGGGGTTGAGGATGAGGAGGGGAAAGAGACACAGGGGGGTAGAGAGACGCAAGGGGGGGTTAGAGAGACACGGGGGGAGAGAGACAAGGGGGGGTAGAGAGTCATGGGGGTGGGGGGAGTGACTCGAGTATAAGCCATGGGGCCCCTTTTTAGCCTTAAAAAAAGGGCTGAAAAACTCGGCTTATACTCGAGTATACATGGTAAATATACATACGTATCACCATATACCCAGTGATAATAATAGTAAAAGGAGTAAATTACATCCAACACGGCTTAACAATGACTTAAAGATCAAGATACGGAGTAAAAATCAGGCATTTAGATTATACAAAAAAGAGGGGACAGAGACTGCTTTACAGGAGTACAAGGAAACTAACAAGCCTTGCAAAAGGGCTATTAGACTGGCTAAAATTGAAAATGAAAAATTTGTTGCAAATGAGAGTAAGACTAACCCTAAAATATTTTTAAGTATATAAATGGGAAGAAGGCCAGAAAGGAAGCTATAGGAACATTACAATGTGACACAGCACCAGGAAAAGGCAGATGAGCTAAATAGGTTATTTTCTTGGATACATAAAAGGGAGCTACCAGTGGTTACCAGTGGTTGGGTCACTGCACAATAATGGGGCTACACTACCTTAACCAAATAATTGGTTAATGCAGGAAGAAATCCAAAAGAGGTTGGAAAAAATAAATGTCAATAAAGCCCTGGGTCCTGATGGAATACATCCAAGGGTACATATGGAACTGGGTTCTGTAATAGCTAAACCATTATATCTAATTTTTCAAGATTCACTCAACACTGGGTCACTACCAGATGACTGGAGAAAAGCGGAGGTGATACCTATATATAAGAAGGGGGCAAAAGCAAATCCGGGAAATTATAGACCTGTAAGTCTCACTTCTGTACTGGGAAAGCTTTTAGAAGAGTTAATAAGGGATAATATACAAGAGTATGTCTATTCAAACAGCATTATAAGTAGGAGCCAACATGGATTTATGAGGGATAGGTCGTGTCCAACAAACCTAATTAGTTTCTATGAGGAGGTTAGTAGGAACCTGGATCAAGGCAACTCAGTGGATGTAGTCTTTTAGATTCTGCAAAGGCTTTTGATACATTGCCACATGGGAAACTATTGTGCAAACTAAGGGATACAGAAATTGCAGGAAATATATGCACATGTATTGAGAGCTGGCTAAAACACAGGAAAAAAAGTGTTGTTGTAAATGGAACATACTCGGATTGGACTAATGTGGTAAGTGGGGTTCCTCAGGGCTCAGTATTAGGTCCTCTCCTTTTTAACATATTTATCACCGACTTAGAAGTAGGATTGGAAAGTAGTGTCTCCATTTTTGCTGATGACACAAAGTGGTGCAAGGTAATTAAATCAGAAATTATGTACTTTCCCTCCAAAGGGATTTGCATAAATTAGAGAAATGGGTAATTAAGTGGCAGATGAGATTTAATACAAATAAATGTAAGGTTATGCATCTGGGAAGGAAAAAAATCTATGCAATCTATAAACTTAATGAAGCAAATCTAGGGGTATCTGATATTGAAAGGGATTTGGTAGTGCTTGTGGACAACCACCTACTTAACAGTTCTCAATGCCAAGCAGCAGCTGCAAAGGCAAATAAACTATTAGCATGTATTAAGAAAGGGTATAGAAGCAAGGGAGGCAGATATAATTCTACCAACTATGCAAATCCCTAGTATGCCCTCATTTTGGAATATGGAGTACAGTTTTGGGCACCAATTCATAGAAAGGACATTTTAGAACTGGAGAAAGTATAGAGAAGAACTACATGTATTGTGCCTACAAATTAGTCAGTTTGAACTACATAATTGATGTGTGTGTTTCAATCTAAGGGAATAATAATCCATATAACTGTGATTATTGCTGTGGAACCTGCAGTGTTCACGGTAACATTTGCTGGGTGGCTCTACTGGTCCCTGTGGTCCACTGAACGCTTTGGTGGCTGTAAGCTGGATTGGTTCTGTTCCTGCTATCAGGGTTATACAACAAACCAGATGGTCCTAATGCATGGGTGTAGGAACTGGGGGGACAGATATTTTGCAATGTGTGTGTTTTTGTGTGTGTTTATGTGTAGCAAAGAAGTTGTGTGGTATTTTTATACCAAGATTTTTCTGGCTCCTACACCCATGTCCTTACTGGGTAGGTCTGAATTAGGTTCTTATCAAGCCCAACAGAAGCAGTAGGTCGTTGGTTATATTTTTGTTTTTCTTCCATCTGCCCTTACATCATACAGAGTGGCAGGGATTACTTGTATATTAGCACAATAATTTATTATCATACTTTGTAGTACATAAATAATTACGCAAACACGAAAAAGTCTGGACAAAAGTGAGACTATAGTGGTAAAATATAGGTTGTTTACCTTTAAAAGTAGCTATTTAACCACATTAAGTAATGTTATGAAATATTATTTTTTAATTTCCCTTAGCTTAACTGGATACTGAAGACACTGTATGTTCTCTGCACTGTCAGATAGAGGTCAGAAAAGCATTGGTCGGAAAGTATTTTTCTTTTTAAAATTGCTGCTAAATTAATTGAGTTATGACCTTTTGAAGTGATTTTAGGCTGCTTGCATAATACGCTGTACTGGCCAATGGTGCTAATTAGAACCAAATGAGCAGAATGAGCAAGGAAGTGTATAATAGATATATTGTTCTTTTTTTTACCATTGCAAAGCATGTAGAAGATTGGTGTTTTTATTGTTTTATAATTATTTTTATTAGTTTTATTAGTTTAAACAGAAGCTATAAATGGGTGTTATGAGAAATATTAAGTTATATTGCTTTTAAAATAATTATTTAAGATTTTAAAAATCATATGTATGTAAAAAAAAAAAAAGGAAAATTGTAAACAGATTTAAACTTACAATGTACAGTTCTAAATAACATGCTTTTACCCACTGAACCATGCTTCTATGTGATAAGCAATACATTTAGAAATCAATAAAAGATAAATAGCCACAGCCTGAATCTTATTTTCTATGAAGTTTCTTATGCAGTTTCTAGTGGGAGGCTATATGAACAATAAGTAAAAGAACTACATTTCCCACATTGTCTTCCATCCTCTTTCTGAAGGCACAGAGCACATCATTGTCTCTTTAACTCTTGGCTGCCATGTTAACCCTTCTACCGACTAATGCAAATATAGCACAGCAAGCAGCTTGTTACTGGTCTATACAGTCCTGTGGTGCTGACACCAGCTCTAGAAGCTACACCACATGTCCAATGGAGGCAATAGGAAGCAACTGGCCGTGCTGAGATGTTATACAGTTAAGATATAGACTGTTGTGTTACTTTGTTAGTATCAAATTGTGTCAACTCATGACAAACCTGTACATGTACAAATGGCAGTATGAGCTCAGTAGCTTGCAGTGTTTTTAAATTAAAAGTACATCCAATGCCAGGCAAGTAACAATACCTCTTTATTTTTAGGTTATCCTGAGCAGGTAGGTGACTCTGTGGTCGAGGAGAAGTCTCAGAACATTTGCTGCAGGAGAAATTATAACAGTTTGTACATTTTAACATTCAAGTAATTCACTATAAGCACAAGTGTATCTGAACTTCTCACAACCAGGTTACAAGAAAAGCCTGTGTGACCTGTATTATTCCCGTCATTCTGGCTGTCAGTGCTGAATGATCGGGAAAATAGAGAAAAGTGTGGATAAAAAATTAATTCTATGGAAGTCATGAGCATCCTAGTTCATAACATGTTGTAATACAGGGGAAAGTAACACTCACTTTCTCCCCCATGTTATACAAGTCAGAAGTATTTTCCACTATGGGAGGAAAGATTGTATTTGTAAAGATTGTATTTATAACTATCTTTCATGAAGATAGATCGCCATATCTCTGTGGCCTGTTTCAGTACTAGATATGGTTATTGACCAATGTGTATTCAATTATTCACAGTACTGGGCAGGTTACAATACCTTTTTAGTTTTGAATTATCCAGAGCAGTCGGGTGGGCCTGGGGTCTGGCCTCAGGACATTTGCTGCAAAAGAAATTAGAAATGTATTGTTTCCTTGACACTTTGGTGTGTGAATTATTCAGGAGAAAAGTTCCGGCTTGCTCAGGACCTAACCAAAACAACAGAGTAAGAGATGCTCAATCAGAGAACAAACTAAACTTAATAGGTTAGTTCTATGGACATGATAACCCACTTTTTGCTCACTTGTGCCCTTCACAGGGAGAAATATCCTGTGGTAGGTCAGTCTGGTCCCACTCACTAGAGTGACCCAGTCCCAAAATACCAGACAATTCTACCCTGAACAGGTGAAACTGCAAACCCCAGACATATGCTTTGGCCTTCATTGTGCCTCTTCAGTGAGGTGTAGCTGAACTCCCTAAGGCATAGTGAGCAAGGGGTCCACGTCTGGAGTCCCCTATAGCTCTTTGGGAGATTAATCTGTAAGGGTAATTTGCATAAACAAAACAACAGAGTAAGAGGTGCTCAATAAGAGAACAAACTAATCTTAATAGGTTAGTTCTATATACATGATAACACACTCTGAGAGCAACCTCTTTTAGCTCACTTGTGCCCTACTTCAGGTATTGTCCATTTTCAGATGGAGCACCTTTGTTGTTGTGTTGCTCAGGACCTAGCTGTAAAATGTCATGTGAGCTGCAGTAGTCACTCTGGCTGTCAAGGCTGAAACATGG
The DNA here is from genome assembly GCA_027410445.1 of Discoglossus pictus. Taxonomy (NCBI): domain Eukaryota; kingdom Metazoa; phylum Chordata; class Amphibia; order Anura; family Alytidae; genus Discoglossus; species Discoglossus pictus. Next base: position 200,244,257 of record CM050164.1, on the reverse strand, counting down.
TGACTCCGTTAGCAAACTGAAGCCAAATCCATGTAAGGTCAGAATTTCTAGATGTATAATCCAAACAGATAAGTCAATACTGTAAAATACACACACACATACATAAAACAATAATCTACTTATGTACCCATGTCTATGGCAGATAGTTTACATTACCTTTTTGGTTTCGGGTTATCTGGAGTAGGCTGGTGTCCATGTGGTCGAGGGGTAGTATCCGGATTTTTGCTGCTGGAGAAAAAAGAAAAGCTATGACAATATTAAAGAACCGTGTTGTAAAGAACTGCACACATTAATAGACTATGTGAGTTTTAGGTGTGTTGCACCCAGCAATATTCACTATATTTTTCTATTCATTTTCTTCCAAGCTCACCTTCACTCGTCACATCATTTCATATGCTTTGTTAATGTGTTTTAATTTAAATGATAATTTATGGGGATTGTAGTTGTATTCAAGGGCCAAGGCTTGCCACTGTTCCATTCATATGTAATATTATATGCATACTTTGAAATATATTGAGGCACATACTGTATTTACAAATGTAGAAATATTTATGTTCATTGATGTAGGAATTATGGGGTGAGGAGGACATATCCTTACAGATTTTTCATTGTGGCTATGCATGTTTGCGTTTATTTATTAATATTTAAACTCCCTATCATTTAACTTTCATTAAAAAGGGACATTTTCATAAAAACACACTCAGTATGTTTGAGTGAGTCCAGCCAATTTTGTCCGTCAGATATGTGGCCCAAAAAAGGTTAACAGTTATGTGCAGAAACAGGAAGTGAGTGGAGACTAAAGCCAGCAGCTCACCAGGTTGTCAACTGTCTATGTTTAGTAAAGATTTCCTTTTAAAAAAATGAATTTTAAATGGACAAAAAGGTTTATAATATTTATCTAATAATTTGTAGGTTCGGGATCATGCAGCTGAAATGTGACCCACCCAAAAAGCTAAACTCAAATTATACAGGTCAGTACACAAGTCTTCACTAAACATAGTAATGAGTGCAGAAAGTGTACTGACCATATTTTAATAAAGTGCATATATTTACAATACCTTTTTAGTTTTGAGCTGTCTGGAGCAGGTTGGTGGCCCTGGGTTTCAGGAGAAGTTTCTGGATATTTGCTAAGGGAGAAATTAGAAAAATAGGGTTCAGGTTCTGAAGCAAGAAAATGTAGGACAATTTCTTTCCTCCATAAATTGTGTCAAACAAAGATTGAAATTACATTCTAAACTTTACATTAGGACTAACAAAATCTCTTAATTTGTGCAGAATAATTATACAATTTGGGATATTAGGAATTTTCATGCAAAACATAATAGTCCTGAGGACATTTCCTAAAAAGTAAATGACAGCCAAAAAACTCAGCTCTAGTGTAGTTATAAGGTCAGCTTCGTTAGCAAAGCATGAGAAATGTTCTAATTGTGTAGTTACTAGTCAGCGATTGAATTAACACAGTACCAAAATATGTACAGTAAATATAACACTGATAAAACTAGTAAAACTATTGATGATGTAATGACAATCCAGAAATATGACAACCACAAATCAGAAAATTATTAAAACACAGAAATGATAATGATAGGAAAAATATAAAAACATGTTGTTTATTGTTATTGTTTATCTTTTTTTTCTTCAAAGTAACTGATTAAGGACAGAGTGTACTGTAGGCATTTGTTTCTAAGACAGTGAAGGCTGTATAAAATACATTGTTTTCTACAATTTCAGGCTTACTATAGAAAAAATATAAGTTTTAAAATAGAAAAACATGTCTTTATACATTTGTGGGCACATTTGCAAGTCCCAGCTCAGCTTCCCTGAATGTAGTGTAATAACTGTTTTTTCTCGAAATTCTGAGCTGGAAGCAGGTTTTTTTAACTTGTTTTAGATATTCAAATATGAATACAGATGTACTTTTTATTTACTATATATATATATATATATATATATATATATATATATATATATATATATATATATATATATATATAAATGTTAAATATCCTGAATGGATAAAACATATTTTAGATAAAAAATATATTATATTGTAATAAAAAAAACACATAATATGTACTTTTGAGATTTAAATAAAAAAAAATAAAGAAGTGTAATTTGTTTACTAGATTTGATAATATTTTAGGGCTACGTTGGGAAAAGTTGGCATTGTGGTATAGAAGCACTGTTTTTTTTTTCAGCTCTCTTCACTCGGGATAGAGTAACACATCTCTGTGCATTTTTTCCTGTTTCTACATTTCATGTTAGTTTCTATATCAATCCCATTTATTTCATTCAATTTTGCTATACTATTTTTGTAAGTAATTTTATAATGATTGTTTTATCATGTATACTATTCTTTATCATGTCTTGCAGAGGCACATGATAACAAATTGCCAATGTGTGCAGGATAATAGAGAAAACATTTACTTTTACTGTGTGGATTACAACAACATGTGGCAAGTTCTTAAAGAGATTGGAGTACCAGATCATCTGATCCATCTCCTGAGGAATATGTATGTAGACCAAGAAGCCACGGTCAGAACCGAACATGGAACAACAGAATGGTTCAAGATCAGGAAATAAGTACTGTAAAGATCCAAGTGGTAGGGGCTATTACTGCCCAGAGCCCACCTGCTATAGACTACAGGTTACCTAGCAACAAGGGCCGTTTGGGTTCTTGGAAATCTCGGCACCAGAAGACAATTCAGCATCATTTCTGAAGAGGCAGGCACCATCAGACCCCTTTTCTTAGGATCTAAGAATCATACACCATGTACCTTTGATAAGTACAAGCAGACTCCGACACCACCTTTATTTAGTGTGTTCAAAATCAGACTGGCACCACTTTATTTTTCAGGACACATTTTCAGATAACACAAAACACCAAAGACTTCCCCCCAGTTCTAGCCCATCCTCCTGGGCAAATAGCTTGCTATACCCCCCCACCCACATGATTTCCAGATGTATAGAGGGGTTTGGCATTCTTGTTATCATTACACATTTTCTATCCAGGGTTATCTGTTTAGGTCACTAATAAACCAGGCCTGTGTATTGTGCTCCTCTTACGGGATCAATATAACACAAAAAATATACATGAAATGGAGTATTTTTCTGAGCCGATTTGCGGGCTTGAGAATGTTGTGCTATTAATTCCAAGACCACTTTCACTTGTAATAAAAGTACAGTAGTGTGTTTTTATTTGCTTTACAAGTGCTACGTATTGGTCTTTACCCCCCTTGCGGGTACTCTGGATCACACTTTGGGCTCCATTTGCGGGCTTGCTCGCGAGTGACTTAGTTGCAATTTAATAGCTAAATTGAACAACTAGCAGATATGGGCTTGACAGATCAAAGGATTTACTGGCGTGAAGTATAACGATGCTCAATCCGTAGGCTCTCTCGGCCCTGCTGCGTCTTAACCCGCAAGTCGTCTGCGGGCTACGTTACGGGGCTAATTTAATAGCAAAACAGCATAAGATCTACATTACAAATTTAATGTGGCTGGTAATCAGCCATCAGTTAACCCACAAGTAACATATTTAGCAGTTTCCAGCAGTCATTCCCCTACACAAATGAATTTGGCAAGGGCTAACCCTCTTTCTGATCTGCTCTCTGCACAGAGCTCTTGCTGTGACTTTGGAGGCATGCCTAATTCTCATGTAAACAGACACTTCATTTATGATTTTTCTGTGAAAAAGGCACCTATTTCAAAAATTCAAGAAGTATTTCAACATATTTTTAGGAGTAATTTTACAGTGATGTGTTCCAAGTTGTGCTGAATTAACTGGCCTTTTAACAAACGGTATACAATCATAGTTATACAATACCAAATTAATGTAAAAGAGCTTAACAGGTCACAGTACCTTTTTATTTTTAGACTGTCCAGTGTAGGTTGATGAATCTGAGGTCTAGGAGAGGTCTCAGGATATTTGCTACGGGAGAAATAATACAATATTAAAAGAAAAATATACATTTTATATATATATATATATATATATATATATATATATATATATATATATATATATATATCTACTACTTTATTCCTTGGCACCTACATCATACATACATTGTTAAATTATATTAAACTAGGCAGCTAATAAACTGAGACTCACATGGACATTTTCTGCCAATACAGCATTGACTCATACCCAATTGGGTATTATTGATAGGGATAACTCATAGTTATCCCGAATTCCTAGCAAGGTGTATACGAGCCGCATAGGGGAAGATATCAAGGCTAGAAACATAATTTGTTTTTAGTAGTATGCATGTGTGTTTGAAAGGGAAAAAAGTTTTTAATCCCCACTCCATTCCAGTAACTGGTGTTATACTTTTACTGACCACTTATTCTGTTAAACATATAAGAAAGATTACCACAGTTATTTTAGCGAACCTGTGGGACACATCCTACTACTCAAAGTAGGAGATTCCTGAAATAGGACAGGAGGAAATGTGGATGTGCCAATGCTGTGTGCGTCTGTATTAATTCTGATTGATACAAAACAGTAGTCCTTTATTCAGACATATATTTTTGTTTATAATTGTGACAAAGTTAAACTCAAAAGTGGTCATTTGAATACAGTAATTCAGTTACCAAAAGGAATTAAGGAAACCAAGTAGGTTCCAGAATGTAGTGGTTGATAGCGACAAAATCATCTTTTTACCAATATTAATAAAGTTCTAACTTCAATTTTGTGAATATTACATTATATTAAACAAACACATAGGAAACTGTTCATAATATAATTTAATGTATTATGTATTTATTAATTAACATTTCAAGGTAATTGCCTCATGGTAGAGACTAGAGTAACATGTAGGATTCTATTGGTACATGCATATTTTGTTCTACTCATATTATTTAGTTTTTCAGAGCTTTAGCAGGTCCTTAACATTATTATTTTCTACAAATTCTTTTTAAGGTATGTAGTGTAATAGACAGGTACATAGGAAAAGATGTAAAGATCCCTCTAAATTACCATCACTTTGGTGGAAAGGGAACAATGTGCTGGGAAATGGACAGTGTACTTATTCAAGTAGATAAATACACAAACAAAACATCATAACTAGGGGCAGAACTATGGTTGGTGCAATTAGTGATGTTGCGAACATCAAATTTTGGGTTCGCGAACAGCGAACGCGAACTTCATCAAATGTTTGCGAACGGGCGAACATCGGCGAACCGCCATAGACTTCAATGGGCAGGCGAATTTCAAAACCCACAGGGACTCTTTCTGGCCACAATAGTGATGGGAAAGTTGTTTCAAGGGGACTAACACCTGGACTGTGCATGCCGGAGGGGGATCCATGGCAAAACTCCCACGGAAAATTACATAGTTGATGCAGAGTCTGGTTTTAAGCCATAAAGGGCATAAATCACCTAACATTCCTAAATTGTTTGGAATAACATGCTTTAAAACATCAGGTATGATGTTGTATCGATCAGGTAGTGTAAGGGTTACACCCGCTTCACAGTAACAGACCAATCTCCCCGTTTAATGCACCGCAAACAGTCCCTTTGCACAACCACAAACTCCCCATTTGCACAAGGTTGGATATCAAGCTAGCCATGTCCAGTTCCTTGTCCTTACTGATGTCATTGAAGGTCTCTTCCTCCACCCAGCCACCTTCCTCCTCTGACTCCTCTTCTTCAGACTCCCAGAGTCTGGGGGCTTCCACTGCCCAGCATGGAAGGTTATACACAGGTCAGAGTCTGGGGGCTTCCACTGCCCAGCATGGAAGATTATACACAGGTCAGAGTCTGGGGGCTTCCACTGCCCAGCATGGAGGATTATACACAGGTCAGAGCCTGGGGGCTTCCACTGCCCAGCATGGAAGATTATACACAGGTCAGAGTCTGGGGGCTTCCACTGCCCAGCATGGAAGATTATACACAGGTCAGAGTCTGGGGGCTTCCACTGCCCAGCATGGAATATTATACACAGGTCAGAGTCTGGGGGCTTCCACTGCACAGCATGGAATATTATACGTGTTGCCTCTGTCTGCGTTATTATAAGGTGTGTACTGTTAAGTAGTACTATTCCTATCGGTTTAATCCCTGTTACGTCCACTATCAGGGGACGTGTATATGGCATGGATTTTTGGAAGCGGGAGATGGAAAGAGATGCTTGGTCGGTCCTCCCACTTCAAATTTGGGGCACTGCGCGTGCAATCTAAGGTGCCACCAGATATGAGTGTCACTGTGCACTGGCAAAAGTTGGCAGAGTAGATGCAATATGCTTCACACACA